>OY754960.1:73138938-73574309 GCA_963576555.1 Ferdinandea cuprea
ACTCATTACAGTGTATAGAAGACGAAAGTCAAGTCGTTAAAATTGTTTATCCTCCTAAGACAGCAACAACAAGAACATATTTAAAATTTATTTGTTTTCTTTATTTGGCTCATATGTCCATTGAAATTAATGATGTAGTTTTTTATTTAAATTTCTTTTCCTTTTTATTATTTTTTTTAGTCTAATACAATTAAAGTAATACGTAGTAATCAGAGTGTGTATTTTTTTTAAAACTTTTATTTTTGATGCGTCTATTTTATATCTTTTATAGTAGTATAATTTTATAGTTAAAACCCATAAATAGGCAAAGTCTATCGTGGAACAAAGGGGTCAATCGGCGGTCAACGGCAAATTTCACCGAAAATTCAACCAAAATGAAAGCCTTGGACACCGTATTAATTTGTTTTAAATTTGTTAAGATTTATGCAGCTTCGATAAAAAAAAGAAAAAAAGGGGATTCCCGCCACGTATAAAAACCGTTACCTAATTAAATGAGGTCCTAATTCAAACAAAGGACTACAAATTGCATGTAACGTTACAAAATTCAAACATACATATAGATACACATACAAAAAAATATATATAGCCTATTAGATTTAAGTAGATCTAAGTATATTTTAATAACAACATTTTTTTTCTTTTATTAAAAATATTTTTATTCGGAGAATTAAAATTTTTTTATGTGGATTTTAGTTTTTTTATATGTAATAAGTATAGTTTCCTTTTCGTTTTTTTTTATATCTATCGCGTTTAGTGTACTATGTCCCCTATAGAGAGCTCGTTATAGGCAGGGTTTTCGTGTTATATATAAAAATTATTCTGTTTAGTTAGTTGCGTGACAGGTAAAAAGGTGCCTGATGAATACGGTAAAACTTTTCGCGAGAAGAAACAAAATTTAAATACTTTTTTTTGTATTTTATCTAATTTTTTTTTATTTTTTCTGTAAATTTTTTATGTAAAATTTAAATTTAAATAAATTAGTAAAATTAAACACACAGTTGTCATGGTACAAAGGATGCCTAAAGGCGTTATGGAGCCCTGAATTTATTTTTAGGGGGTGGAGTAGGGTGCGCCAAAGCACTTTCGGTTGATGGCTTGAGCAGTCCGATGCATCCGCCTCTATGGGGAAGTCCAAGGCCAAGAAACTTCTAGGCAGGGTGGGTAATGGCCGCGCTGAATTCTTCAGCACGATTTATGTTTTTGTGAATAGGTACCGTTGTTTTGCGAGGACAAGAACCCTCCCATTCCGGCGAGCCCGGCCGAACAAAGCAACACGTCTTCTTGCACACAACTCGTATCTTCCCATCAATCTTTCCCCACCAGCAGTCCTTTCTTCATCCGGGTTCCTGCCATTGCTAATATCCAACAGTCCTTATTCCTACAAACCTGCCCTATCACAACTAAATAAAGTATAAATACCAGCTGAAACTCTATTTTAAAGTATTTCTACCAACGTTTTCCTTTTCATCTTCCCCACACTTAAAATAATGTTTCCCAATTAAAAGAAAAATGTTTATTTCAATTTTTCACACACGATTCACGAATACCTTTTTTTCTTAAAAAATATGGAATTGAAAAGCTTTTGACAATTCAACTTCAGCCCGCTTTTAAAAATATTCAAATTCAAACAATTTCCCCAACTAATTAGTGTGAATATCACTATACAATTTAGGTCATAAAAAGTGTTGACAATAAAACTTAAAATCGTCTAATATGATATATAAAGAAAGTAATATAAATGCCAAAAGGTTTAACTTTATATTCTTGAACAAAACATTTAGATTGAAGAACCATAACTAAGCTTTTTTAATATATATATATATATAATAATAACAATAGGAGCGTGAAATCCTGGAGGCATGCCTGTCTCGTATTTTTTCCTCATCTTCATCACATTAAATCATGTTAAAAAGTCAGCTGCGTGTAAAAGAGACAAAGTGTGTAGTTAATAGTAATTAATGGGAAATACCTTGCAATTGTTTGAAAAGCAACAGAAATATTCAAATAATATTTTTATAAAAATGTTTCATAAAGCTGAAAAATTTAGTTTAAATACATTTTTAATTAGGTCCAGTCATTGGTTAAGGGAGCTAGCACCCGACTTTTGTTTGAAAATGCATTATGGGAGATGGTTATGTTAATGTCGTTTTCGTTTGGTAGTTCGGAAGAGCTCTCCGATCCGAGATGCCAATCGAACAAGCAAACACATTGCATTTGAATTTGAAATGTATTTGCCGTTGTATTTGTGAATATGTATTTCCAACCGCATCACTGCCAATAAAGAGGATGGAAGGAAAACAATATTAATTTAATATAATTTTATTTCTTTATTTGTTTAATTAAATTTGGTTATAATATACACCTAATTTAAGAATTATTAAATGCATCAGCAACAAAAATTAAATTTTTCGATTCTGACGTTTGTTGTGTTTGATAGTATTAGTGCTTCTTGTTTTGATTCTGAATTCAAAGTCAGAAGCGGATTTCTCTTCTTTACCGGAGAGGAACTACCATTTTAGTACCAAATCTGGAATCCCGAAAACTTCTTAATGACCGGCAGTACGGTTTTCGCAGCAACAGGTCCACTGTTGATTTGATGACATATCTAACCGAAAAGTGACCCCCTGTCTGTCACTTCTAATCCAATCCATTCCTTTGCTGATGACAGTACCCTGAGCTTTACATATTCGTTTCCTGGGCAACGCCCCTCATCTTCGGGCGTTGAACTGGAACGGCAACGTATGTTAAGCTCATTGAATTCCGATCTTGACAGCATTCTTAAATGGGGTAAAACCAACAGAGTGGAATTTAATGCTTCCAAAACACAATGCTGTTTGCTATCATTGAAGCGAACCCCTAATTCTCTGCCATTATCTATGAATGGCACTTGCATCGCTGAAACCAAACGACTTTCCATTCTCGGTATGTGTGTTAATGACAACCTTCGTTGGAATGACCATATAATTGTGTCGCCAAGAACGCTGCGAAATGTCTAGGCTTCCTTAAGCGATGCAAGAAATATTTCACCCCTTCTGATCTGGCTAGAATCTACAAGGCGTTTATTCGCCCAAAACTTGAGTACAACGCTCATATCTGGTCTGGTGCACCAATAACGTATTTAGAGCTACTTGACAGGATCCAAAAACGTGCGGTAAAACTTATTGGCGATCGAGATATTGCGAAATCACTTGACTCTCTTAGTCATCGTCGTAATGTCTCCTTCCTGTCATTGTTTTATCGGTATTTCCACCACAAGTGCTCAAATGAAATAGCCAGTTGCATTCCACCCCTACAGCAATTCAACCGCAATACTCGCCATGCTAGGAATGCACATCAGTTTACCCTTAAGCCTGTTTTCGGACGTACTGTGAAATATAAAGATTCCTTTCTCAACCGTACAATACGAATGTGGAATGCTCTACCACGCTCTGTTTTTCCTCTGTAATTAAATCTATAATGTAAACATTTAAAAACAATGTGCATCGGTTTCTCCCTTTCTCTTATCCTTCATTTCCATAATGCCCGCACTGTGTCACTTCATTATAAGGCACAAAGTCCCTTTAGTGCGCGTACATTATAAAAAAAAAAAAAAACCAACAGTTTCAGAAGAGTCCGGAAGTCTTCCGGATTAGCAAATGAAAACGACATAAGAATGACTTCGAGTTTACTGAAGTAGCTGACATAAGTTACGCCAGGAGACGTCAAGAAACCGTTTGAGATAATGTTGGTTAGAACCCTACCACTATCACTTTTCCCCTTAGCTTCACGCAGAGCGTTCTTTTTTCATTGTATTGTTTATATGCGTCACACCCCTTTAAATTAGCCGAGTAGTTTTCACAGCAATTGACGCAGATGGCCTTACACATTGGCACAATTCTTAGCCAGATGCCCGAAATGCTGGCAACATCTACACTGCAAGACCCCTTTGTTGCCTCTGGGCTTTGCCCAGTAAATTTGTTCTGGGCAAGTCCCTCCTTCTTTGTGAAGGAATATGCTTTTACCTCGTTTTTGTTTCCCGCGCTGGTGGTTTTTCTGGATGCTTGCTGAGTTGTACTTTTTCTACTGTTGAATTGTGGATCGCCGTTGTTTGATGTTTCTTCGTTTTTGTTAAAACGATGAGTTAAATGACGATTTGGAACTGACGGTTTTAATGTTCCTTAGGAAAGCGAATTGGTTTGTGGAGTGGAAACGTAGGTCGATGCTTCCCGGTTCGTTGTTGTCCGCCTTGGTGAAGGTATGGACGTTCGATGGATGGTTTCGCCCTTTGACATTTTTTTGAGATTAAATTGTTGTGCAGCTGTCAACTTCTTCAGATTAATCGTTGAAATAGGCAGCGTTTTTTACTGCTGCTCGATTTATATTTCGATGCAATATTGTAAGCATCTTCTTTTGCACGCATGATTCTGCATATTGATGATGAAAGTGTTGGAGAGCAAGTATCGTGTTCTTTGCCCCGTTTTCCGCCATTACAATCCGAGGAAAATCCCAGTAAGTTGATTCATCCGCTTCTGCTACTTATGTACTCTAGGAAATAAATAAGCAACTAGATGTAATTTTTATTTGATTGAATTTTTTAGAAACGTGACTAAACTAAACGCGTGTCTTGGGCAGTTGACAAACTTGGACTCTTTTTAATTTGTTTTTATTGATTTGACAGATAATAGCGCGTCTTATCTTGGGATTAGGCTTCTGCAGAAATCCGCTAGACGCGGTATGACCGAGTGTCAATGAGATGAATAAATTGATGTGGAATGTGGAATGCTTATTATATGTGTGATTATATTTATCTATGGCTGACTAGACTTGCAGCTTTTACAAAGGAAACAACTTCACAGTGTTCGTCAGCATAAATTTGTATAAAGAACTGGAAGTAAGGATACTGGGATTGTTTGCATTGTTCATAAAAATACATATTTAAATTTGCAAAACCCTACACTTTGTTGTAGAAAGTAATTCTGGTTTCTATATAAACTTGTACTTTAAAGTGCTAATCAAAAAAAAAATACATTTAACAATATTAACAAGTTATTCTTTGTACCGGGGGTCTTGTGATTTTAATGACCATTCATATGAGAGGGAGCGAACAAATAGATAAACTTCAAATAACTTTTACATTCATTTAAAAACACAAAACGTATACTTTATTACTTCAATTCCAACTTAATTACGTAGTAAAATTTATTTCATCATCAAAACTGTTAAAAACAGTTTAAATAGAAAGCTACGAATTCCAAACTTCTGCGAACAGAAATATACATATTTTCCGTGAATTGCAACTGTTATATCGGTCGCGATTCACACACGGTCGAATAAAAAAAAAACGAAGTTAAGGATTTCAGTGCGGTGTGAATATGGTATAACCTGAAAAGAGAAATGGCATTGAGATTTGTTGGTATTTCTAGATAGGATTCGCGAGTATATGCGACTAAATAAGTTGTGTCATGTGAATGTGTGGTCAGATTTCTCAAATATCCATACAATTTCTCGGAAAGATAGTCGCTCTCATATGACTGCTCCTTTAGTTCTAGATCTACAACGTTGCGAACAAAATATGAACATGTAGATCTGCAAAAATAATAAAATGACAATTTTATTTTCGTTAGTTAGAGAGTAATCGATGGTTGACAATCTATTTTCTAGTAAGAAATCTATAATAGTCTTTCACTTTTGTTCATTCCGTGAAAAAATAATATGTTGAAAAGGGGGTGGGCCGATGTTTTTCGTCAAGCAGGAGCTTATGATTCCATATTACTAGTAAAAAAAATTGATTTTCAACATAAGGTAAAAAACAAAATTTTTTTAATAAATTATTTTGTATTACTTTCATAGAGATTATGAACTATAGTATCCCCAAACCTTTCTAAATGAGATTTGTCAGGTTCCGTGTGTCCACTACAATGTCAGTAACTAGTTTTTAAGTTTTTTTTATTAGCACATTACTATTTAAAGGGAATTGAATATATTACTGCAGGCATGGACAAAACAATAAGAGAACCTGTTACTTAAGTATATATGTAGATATTCCTAAAGGTCGGATGAGCAAAATGACAGTCGTGGGGTTATAAGCACCCCAACTCAAGTTTAAGGAGGTCTCCCTTGTACTACCCATCTTACAAATTCTCTTTAATGAACCTGTTGTAATTTATGTAGGTACTTAACTAAAAAGTTGAAAATTCCTCACATTAACATTCTCCGCTCCGAAGACTTACCATAAAACATGTTATATTAGGAGTCAACCTGTAATTATTTAGGGCGTGCAAAATGGCTCCCTCGTATTTTTTTTAAACTTCGATAGGGTTTGCATGTTTTTATAAAAATAATATTAGACGACTAATCTTTTTTGGCATTTCTTATACAAACATAATTTAGAAAGAAGAAAAGAAAATGGATAACTATATGTTTGACGGTGGTCGTATAACTAAAATGGAAGTGGACTACGCGCCTATTTGTGATGAAAAAATTCCTAAAGCTATATCTTTAGCAAAGTTAAACTCTGATGAATTTCATGAAGCAATTGAAATGCTGCTACAATTGGAAAAACAAACAAGATTGGTGTGTTAATTAAAAAAAATGGGTGTCGGTAAACAATGATAAATATTATAAAATTTAACATAGGGTGCTGATATGGTATCCTGCTCTCGAGTTCTCGTGGCTATTTGTCAAATTTGTTTTAATGCTGGCAACTGGAATGCATTAAACGAATACATTACACTTTTGGCTAGAAGAAGATCGCAATTAAAACAAGCCGTAAGCAAAATGATACAGGAGTGTTGTACATACGTGGATAAAACTCCCAGTAAAGCAGTAAAACTAAAACTTATAAATACTCTGCGCACGGTAACAGAGGGAAAAATTTACGTAGAAATCGAGAGAGCTCGGTTAACTAAAATTCTTGCGGACACTAAGGAAGAAGATGGTGACATCGTTGGAGCAGCTGCAGTAATGGAAGAATTACAAGTCGAGACTTATGGGTCAATGGATAAAAGGGAAAAGGTATGACAATACAAACATTTTTTTTTTATCAATCATAAGTAAACTTACCATCTATTTTAAATGTGCGAAAATACGTTTTAGTATGTATTCCTTTTTAGGTGCACAACAAACTAAATAGCTGATTTGAATGTTATTTACGCCACTAACTATTTAGATTTCAGAAAACTTTTTGTGGGGGCTTAACCTTTACTGTTTTCATATTTAATAAGTTGTATACAATAATATATAATTTTTGCATATAATATAAGTTTTATTATTGTATTCACAACTTTGATTTATCCAAAATCAACATTCAGCAAAGTTTATTGCAGTAAGTTGTAAGCAACATTGCCGCTCAGGGACTGTAGTCTCGAAACGTTAGTATGTATACTAAAGAAAAAGTTATTACAGTAGCGCGGAAATTTCGAACTCACACTGAGTATGGGTTATGATATTGAGACTATAAAAAGAGAGTTTCATATACGTATAGTTTTTTTTAAAAGGAACAGAAAAAAATAAGTCCAGTCTTTGCTGACGAAAATGTCATTGGAGAAGATTGTTCGGAGGTCTTCACTTCAATATAAACTATAAAAACTACAATAACATTTTTAGTCTTTTAAAAAAAATGTTGAATTGTTATATTAATGTCTTGGTTTTGTTCAATTTGTTTTCATCTCATTTGCAACATCATTTTGTGCAAATGTGATGCGAATGGTCTCATTTGCAAATGTGTTTTGCATGAGAAATAACGTAATTTTTAATCACATTTGCAAATGTTTGTAATGAGCTCATTTGCTTAGATGTAAATGTTGTTTAAGTAATGGGTAAGCTGTATCTTGGTAACTTGCAGTTGACTTGTAACGCAGTTGAAAAGTTCCAGGAAGAAAATATGTCAACTACTTGTCACCTGCTTCGTGGAACTTGTAGAATGTATTCAATGGTATACGAGGTTTTGAGATCTGAAAAAAGTATGGGAATCCTCCTGATTTTGATGGTGATTTCAGGAGTTTTCGCGAAACCTTAGGTTTCAGTGTGTTGTAAATAGGATATAAGCTAACCTCAAAATGTTCAAATAATTCACTTGATCATCTCTCAGCTAATGGGTGGGTCTGGGTTGTTTAGGGGATCTCATAAGGTGTGTATGTATGTGTGTGCACATTCAAATTTTAAGAAAGTTTCATCAAAATAACACATGGAAACAAGATTTCGATATTTCTTTCGATGCATATATATGTGGTTACAACAAGAAATTCTCAATAACACTTTTTTCTGCAAATTTTTCTAGGTTGAATTAATACTCGAGCAAATGCGCTTATGTCTTCTAAAAGAAGACTATGTATCAACACAGATTATCGCTAAAAAAATCAGCATTAAATTTTTCGATGACCCCCGTCAGCAGGATTTGAAATTTAAGTTTTACGATTTAATGATTCGTCTTGATCGCGATACTTCCTTTTTAAAAACTTCGCGCCATTACCAATCAATTGCTGACGCAAAGCCTATTCCAGTGCAATTAATGGAAGAGGATGTACCATCCCCTACCACGGATGCAAGCTCTGTAGAAAAAGAAGAAAGTGCCGAGAAGGAATCAGCTGCAGCCAGAGTTCTTCAACCACAGCTCACGGAAGAGCAAATACAAGATCAAAAACAAAAACTTAAGAGCGCTGTTTTGTACTGCATCTTGGCGCCGTATGATAACGAACAGAATGATATGATGGCCTATTTGGCCAAGAACAAGAAACTAGAAGAAATTCCTATTTACAAGTAAGTAAATAATATTCGTTACAATACCATTTAGTACGAACTTAGAGCAAAGTACCTGTTCAAACATTTACAATTTAGAAGATAAAAATGTTGGGAACGTATGTAATGTAGGCCCATCAGACTAATTTGAATTTTGTTTTGATTTGTTTAAGCAAAAAAAGCAAAAAAAAAACGCGACACTATTTCGACAAATCAGGTTCTGCTCTGAACTAAAAAGGGCCATTTACCTACAAAAGTAGTAGGGTTTTAAGTTCATATCATTTTTTAATATCTGGTGTGCTCTAAATACACAAGCGTTAGCTTTGATTTCCCCTTATATTTCATTTTTTATCGTATACATTTTTTGTGCTTGGATTATTTCAGAGAAATTCTTCGTTTGTTTATGTGCAAGGAAATAATTAATTTTGATACCTTTGATTTGGAGTTTGGGTGCGTTCTGACAGAAAATTCCATGTTTCAAGAGAGCTCCCCTCATGGTAAAAAATGCTCCGCAGAGTTGAAAGATCGTTTAATAGAACATGTAAATAATACAAATATTAACATTTAATTAAAGATGCTTACATTTATTTTGTTGTCGCATATATTTCAGAATATTAGAATCATCTCTAACTACTACTCTCGTATCTATCTGAAACGTATGAGTGAGTTGCTAGTCCTACCGTCGGATAAATGTGAGGAATACTTATCGAAATTGGCAAACGCTGACACTATAAGAGTTAAAATTGATCGCCCAGCTGAAATTGTTTATTTTACAACTAAAAAGACTTCATCAGACATTCTTAATAACTGGGCCCAGGATACCAATCGTCTGATGGCCTTAGTCAATAAGACATGCCATTTAATCAACAAGGAAGAGTGTATTAATACCGTGTTGGGCATAGCTGTAGAAGACTAAATAAAATTGTTTATTCACTTTTCTATATTAATAAAATACTTATATATTAACGTAAGTTAAACTGCACACTGTACTTTTTTTCTAAAATCTTGCAACGTTTTTCTTAGTATAGGGGTTCAGCCGACTCGGTGAAGATTTTAAAAGTTGAATCGACCCGTATTGGTTTTGAGAGACACCCTAGACAATCTGTTTCGGTGTTTGATCTACAAAATTGCTCACTGGAAGTGGTAGTTATTGGATGGCAAACAAACATTATTTTAAAAACGGGAATGAGGTAAGAAGCCCAAAATTGCGTTGGGAGCCCATGAAAGAAATTTATTATTTTTTATAATTTTTTAGAAAAAATATATATAAAATTGATTGGTATATATATAGAAAATACGACAAAGCGCCCAACATGGCGACCCTTGTGACGGAGACCAACATTAACATGCGGCGATATTGCCAGAACGAAAGTGTATGAGTGTATCGTATCGTAACATACATTTTTAAAACTGAACGACTTACTAAAAAAGAAACAAAAATCTGATTTTTTTTTTGATATGGCAATATTGATGGAGATGACAACGAATATCTGCCTTCGCCCGGCTATAGGGCCGGGATAAATTTTAGACAGTGTGTCCGTTGTAGATTGATTTCTAAGAGACCTCATCAATGTTGCTGTCGGGAAATATTCTTCCGATCTGAAAATACGTTATGAAATTGCACCCTTGGCGCTTATCGACAAAATGCAAAGAAAAAAAGAAACACAAATTTTGAAGTCTTTATCTCTTATTTCGTATCAAAGGTGCGGACGATTCGCGAGAGAGGTCGTAGGTAGACGATTCGCGAGCGTGGTCAAAGATAGACAGACCCATAGTCCAGTCGGATTGGGAGCCAAACTGCCATGTCAGCGAAAAGACCAGACTCCCAGCGAGTCCAGTATCTGGTACCATACCCATGCCCTTGATATCCATCGGCACAGCATGTACAATCGTAGTACATTGTGACTAATGACGATCGCTGGACTGACGACGTCAGCGTTATTTGTCAATAGTGCTGATGCTGGGCATTGGAACGCCCGATGCGGCGTGCGGGGAAGTGCAACATTGTCATGGCATATTCGGTTGGGTACCGAACATTCTGCCCGGTCGAACCGTTCGGTTCGAAATAAGTGTGTGCTGTCCAAACAAGGTGATCACCGCACGTCGACGTCGGCAGATGGTGCACTTACGAAGAAGTGTGCGGGCGACTTGGCGGCCGAGCGCGATCCAGTATCTCTGGCGTAGCGTTTGTAGCATGAGTTGTACCCCTGCATGCAGAGTCGTCAGATGAGTGTTTAGAACCAAGAGACCCACCAAGGCTCCGGTCTTCGGTAATACGATGGGAAATCGCTGCTCGTGAGGTAGAGCGGCGTGTGTCACTGCGTACGTTCGCCAATGTTTGCGTTCCAGACGTGGAATGGTAGCGCCCTTGAGTGGGGCCACTATGGATTTGGCTGTCAGCAATGCGACGTGGACTTGACCGTCGGCGTAGACATTCTTTAAGTAAATGACAGCGGCATAAGCTCTCGCGCTAGCATCGCAGAATCCGTGGATGGAGGGAGCATACCGGCTGTGCATGCCTAACCATCGAGGCACCCGGACTTGATTGAGCGCCAGAAGTTCTTGTTGAAATATAGTCCAGGCGGAAACGAGCTCAGGTGCAAGGGGGCCATCCCACGCAATGCCTGCTGACCAGAGAGTTTGGATGAACACCTTGCCAATGATGACTACGGGCGCAACGAGGCCGGTTGGATCAAAGAGCTGAGCCACCTCGTTCAGGACTCGTCGTTTCGTCGGTGGGAGCCCAGTTGGCTCTGGTTCCACTTTGAAGAAGAGCTCGTCAGCCGCAGGATCCCAACGTAGACTAAGTACTATTGCCGTTGGGCACTCTATGGCGAGCTCTGTAGAAGGAGAAGAAGAAAAACCATTGTTAGTTACCGAAGTGATTACCTTTGCGCAGTTAGAGTTCCTTTTGCGCAATTGAAAGTGTCCCGCCAATAGGACAGTGTTGACATCTGCGGCCAGGTCGACCGTTTCGCTAATGCTGCTGCAGCTGGTGAGGAGGTCGTCCACGTAGAATGCCTTCTCGATCGTCTCTCGCGCAGCTCGGGCACGCTCTGTGTCGGGTATCCGCTCTGCGTTGTCCTGGGCACACTGCATCAGTGTGTAGGCAGTATGTACTGCAATCATGCATAGGTGATTCTTGCCAGAGAATCCGTTGGTAATCGTGATGCTCGGGTGCCACTAGCACCTGTCGGAACATCTTCTCCACGTCGGCGGTCAGTGCAACCAGGTAACGCCTGAATCGCCTGATCACGTTCATCAGAGTATCTTGTACGGTGGGACCCACCAGTTGGACGTCGTTGAGTGAGACGCTAGTTGTGTCCGGGCTGAGGCGTTGAATACCATACGGAATTTACTGATAACTTCGTGGTGTGGGACATAGTAGCAGCTGGGGTGGTCGCTAAGTTGACCTTCACGCTCCATGTGGTTTCAGATTCTCGTATTCGCGCATGAAGGCGATGTATTTCTCTCGGAAATCGGGGTCGCTCTGGAGCCGCCGTTCTAGAGAATAGAACTGTCGCAAGGCGCCCCGGTAGGAGGCACCCAGTGGGGGTAAGTCGTGGCGGAAGGGAATCTGGACCACGTATCTTCCCTCGGCCGTGCGAGTGTTTGTGGCAGCATAGTGTCGGCTGCATTCGTCTTCTCGAGTATCGTCAGTGGGAACTTCTTCCAGTTTCCAGGGTTCGGACTAGTTCTTCCAGAGTGTACTCCAGGAATGACTCGTCCGTCACCTGGCTGTGGAGTACTTGGAGGGTTGATGAGCAACCTCCTCTTAAACTAGAAGGCCCCAGACGTCGGCGCCCAGCAACAAGTCGATGACCCCGGGGGTTCCGAAGTGCTTGTCGCCAAGTGGGAAGCCTTGCCTTGCACAGCTATCACAATCCGGGTTCTGGGAAGACGGAAACGTTTAGTTAAGTTTGACGTAATTAGACTTACCTGCGATCCAGGATCGCAGGGGGCTCGAACTATGTGATGTTCCGAGGTTTAACCAGTTCTGAGTCTGACCGTCGAATGTCGGGATCGTAATTGGGTCCAAGCGCATGTCAGACTTGTTTCCCGATGGAGTGGCCGACGAGGGTTCCGGTGGTGCCGTGGTACCTTGTATCGCCAGGCGCTTCAGTTGTCGGTGCAAACCACACTAATCTTTCCATGGAGATTTTCCACCCGCTGGGCCAACTGCTCATGAGCGGCGACCTCCGTCGGCTTAGCTTGGGGCAGCAGTTAATAAAACTATACTCTGTCCAACATAAATTGGCACTACAGGGAATTTAGGGATGTTTGCCTTTCATTCGCACTCTTTTGTTTTTCGTAAGGTACTATTCTCACAAAAGCTCCAACAGGGTTCCCGTACTAAGAATATTAAATCTGCAAAAACCTGAATGCATATTATGTCGGGTTACCGTGCCTCTTTTAGATTGAAATTTAAGTTTAAATTGTTTTATTTATAAAAAATAAAACAAATTTATCTTTTTCCACACCACTAAGAGGTAAGATAAAAGTTGTTTCAGGCTAGTAGGCCTGATCCCTTTTAAATATAAAACAAACAGAAATAAAAAATGTATTCATTAAGACTAATTTAGCTTAGAATTAAAGAAACAAGTATAACAAAAATAAATATAAATTCATCTTTTAAATAATAATCAACAATTTCTTCTTTTTTGTTGGCACTTAAGTCTTTGGATGATTTTGAAGCCATCTCTAACTACTATCTAAGCACAAAATACAAAACACAAATTGCACAAGACTAGATAAAAAATTAAAAACTGGCCGTCCTTAGAGAAAAAAAATACTATTATGTAAATCCATTTTAACGTATTTTCCACACATTAAAATAAATGCAAAAGATCAAAACAAGATCCCCGCGATCATACTTACTATTAAGAACTTTTTTTAAAGCTACTCAACAGAATCCCAAGGAAAAAAGCTGAACGAGTTACCAAACGGACATTGGTAACTCTGAATGCAAACAATTAAATGGGCTTTGAACTAGTAAAGGGTGATTTTTTAGCTGGTTTGGTTTTGGCAACACTGGTTTTGACAGCTGACGTGTGTTTAGTACCTTGTGTCACTGTCAAACAGCTTCAGTTTGGTTTGCAATTTAACCATGGATCTTCTTACAAATGAACAACGCTTGCAAATTATTGAATTTTACTATCAAAATTCGTGCTCGGTTCGAAATGTTCATCGCGCGCTGCTTCCATTTTATGATCGGCATTCTCGACCTTCTGAGCAGTCTATTCGGAAGATTGTGACCAAATTTCGCACCAAATTTACTTTGTTGGACATTAAACCACCAACACGTTTACGTACTGTGCGTATTGAAGAAAATATTGCGGCCGTATCAGCTAGTGTGACAGAAGACCGCGAAATGTCGATTCGGCGCCGTTCCCAGCAGTTAGGCCTTTGTTACAGCACTACGTGGAAAATTTTGCGGAAGGATTTGGGCGTAAAGCCTTTTAAGATACAGCTGGTGCAAGAACTAAAGCCAGGCGACCTACCACAACGCCGAATTTTTGGTGAATGGGCTCTTGGAAAGCTGGCCGAGGATCCGCTTTTTTATCGAAAAATTGTGTTCAGCGATGAGGCTCATTTTTGGTTGAATGGGTACGTAAATAAGCAAAATTGCCGCATTTGGAGTGAAGATCAGCCAGAAGCATTGCAACAGCTACCAATGCATCCCGAAAAAGCCACTGTTTGGTGCGGTTTATGGGCCGGCGGCATTATTGGGCCATATTTCTTCAAAGATGATGCGAATCGCAGCGTTACTGTCAATGGTGAACGCTACCGAGCGATGATAACAAACTTTTTTTTGCCCGAAATGGAAGTTCTTGACTTGCATGATATGTGGTTTCAACAAGACGGTGCCAGATGCCACACAGCACGCGAAACAATGGCGCAATTGCGAGGCGAGTTTGGTGAACAGTTAATTTCACGTTTCGGGCCGGTCAATTGGCCGCCTAGATCGTGCGATTTGACACCATTAGATTATTTTTTGTGGGAGTATGCCAAGGCTAATGTGTATAGGGACAAGCCCGCTTCGATTGACGCACTGGAAGCCAACATCCATGCATTCATTCGTGAGATACCGGCCGATATGTGTGAAAGAGTATACCAAAATTGGACTCAGCGGATGGGCTACCTGAGACGCAGCCGCGGTCAACATTTGCATGAAATTATCTTTAAACATTAAATTGCAAGGTTCAAACTATCAATTCAAATAAATATTTCATTCATTTTTTCGAATTTTTTGTGTTTTTTTTTTAAAAAAGTTCTAAACCTCTTAAAAAATCACCCTTTAGTTATGAAGGGTGATTTTATAAGAGTTACGTTTTTTCAGGTTGGGCATGTGTTACTCAACCACATGGAAAATTTTACATGTCGATTTGGGTTTGAAAGCCTATAAAATTCAACTTGTGCAAGAATTGAAGCCAAATAGTTTTTGGTGAATGGGCCTTAGAACAGCTTCATGAAAATCCGCTATTTTATCGAAAAATTGTGTTCAGCGATGAGGCTCATTTCTGGCTCAATGAATACGTAAATAAGCAAAACTGTTGCATCTGCAGTGATGAACAGCCACATGCCATACACGAATTACCGATGCATCCCGAACAAACGACAGTTTGGTGTGGTTTATGGGCTAGTGGCATCGTCGGTCCATTTTTCTTTTTTTTGCCCCAGCTGGCTGAGTTGAACTTGGTTGACATGTGGTTTCATCAGGACGGTGCCACATGCCTCACAGCTCAAGAAGCAATGGAAATGTTGAAGGATAAATTTCTTGTGCAGCTTATCTCTCGAAATGGCCCTGTGAGTTGGCCGCCAAGATCATGCGATTTAACGCCTCTTGATTATTTCTTGTAGGGGGGGTTATGTAAAGTCGTTAGTCTATGTGGGTAAGCAGAATACGATTGAAGCCTTACAGGATAACATAACACAACTTGGTGTGTTGTGATAATTGCAAGGCTAGGTTGCTCTATGGATGCGCAGGAGTGGACGGTTCGGTAAAGAATCGAAAATTGTTTTGCCAATAGTGTTGAACAGGTTCTTCGGCTACGGAAAGGAGCGTTAGGTCTGTTGATACATCGACATCGGTCGCCAATATCAACTTAATATCAGCCAGTAGGAGTGTTCGCAGTGCTGCTTCTTCTCGAAATCGACGTGTACTAGATCTCGAGTTGCTTCGTCTGAAGGAACAAAAAGACTTGGAAAAGGAGTTCCTGGGTAAGAAATTCGAGCCAATTCCACTCGCTGTAAACGAGACTCCGAGGTCGTGTCGCTGGGAATTTCAGGATATTGAAACCATAATGAGGAGTACCCGAGGATGCAGCTTAATGGAGTGGGGTCTGTCAAGTCCCATGCTCTTCAGTGTCAGTGTCAAGTCAGCTCTTCATCACAGTCAGTGTCAAAGAAATTATAGGAGAAATACCATCATCTCAAGGGGCTGCCAGTCACGCCATACTTTAACGCTGCATGTGGTATTCTCATTGGAATCAAGGTGAAGGCAGCTGTGGGAACGATAGTTCGATCGCTCTCAAGACAAGATTGGGATGGTGTCTCAGGTGCAGAAAGTGAGATGGAGTCTTACGGTAACTTCAAGATCTGCGAGTGCGATGAGGAATTGTACGATTTAATGAAACAACATTTTGTTTTTAGTGGTGCTCATGTGCGGACGTCATCGAGTGATGATACGAGAGCAATGGGAATTCTCGCAGCTACAACGAAGCGAGTCGGCCTACTGTGACGCCACAATGACTTTTCTATGCCGAACAGTTATCATATTGCACTCAAGCGTTTGTGTTGTTTGGAGAGGAAAATGAGCTCTGATCCAATGATAATTTCCAACGTCAACCGACAGGTGGCTAGTTTGCTGCAGAAAGGCTACGCAAGAAAGTGCAGAAAATAAGAAATGGATACTTTGTCACCAAGGACTTGGTTTCTGCCAACATTCATCGTAACCAATCCGAACAAACCAAACAAGGTTTGGTTGGTTTGGGACGCAGCGGTCCCGAACAAATAAGGGAACTGCCTGAGGTGTTTTTTGGCTTTCGATCAAATAAGGTGGCTATTACTGGGGACATAGAAGAAATGTTCCATCAAGTCAGTGTGTGCGAGGAGGATCAGTGCGCTCAGAGATTCCTTGGCGTAAAGGTGAAAGTGATCGCCATCCAGACATTTCAAATGAAATTACTAGTTTTTGGGGCTTCCTGTTCACCAAGCATCGCATTATATGTCAAGGACACCAACGCAGCTGAGTTTCCGGAAAAGTATGCACGGGCGGTTGAAAGCATTTTAAATCACCATTATATGGACGATCTTTTAGACAACGTAAACACAATTGAAGAGGCTGTGCAACTGGCTACTGAGGTACGAGAGATACATTCCAAGGTTGGGTTTCGGATGAGAGGCTGGATATCTAGCTCCTCGGAGGTGTTTCAATCTCTGGGACAATCTGTTAAAAGTGAAGGTCGGAAAATAGAATGCAGTAAGAAAAATAACATTAGTGAAATGGCAGTCATAGCGACGATTGCTGCCGAATGTGGAGCTCCTGCGCATTCCAAGGTGCTAAAACAGGTTTACGACGAGAGATGCTACTTCGGTACAGCTGCACATTTTTGTGGACGCCAGTGAGGAAGCTATGGCGGCGGTGGCTTATCTAAGGTTCTATAGTGGATATGTATAGGAATGTTCATTGGTGGGAGCAAAAGTTAAAGTAGCACCACTGGTTCCAGTCTCCATTCCTAGATTAGAGCCAGGCAGCCTTCATCGGTTCACGGTTCGCTAAGGCGATCATAATAGCTCATGGGTTCAGAATTGATAAAATATTTTTCTGGACAGGCTCGAAGACCGTATTGCAGTGGATGCGCTCCGATGCAAAGATGTACAAACCGTTCGTGATGTTTCCTATCGGGGAGATACAGGAGCTGACTAATGTTAATGATTGGCGGTGGATACCATCAAAGCTGAACGTCGCAGACGAAGCTACAAAATGGACAAAGGAACCTTGGTTTCACAAGGATAGCAGGTGATCAAGAAACGAATCCTTGTATTTTACTGTACGTCCGAATGCAGGTTTTTGGGTGAACTGATGTGCATTCATAGCATGGCGAGTATTGCGGTTGAATTGCTGTAGGGGTGGAATGCAACTGGCTATTTCGGTTGAGCACTTCTGGTGGAAATACCGATAAAGCAATGACAGGCAGGAGACATTACGACGATGACAAAGAAAGTCAAGTGATTTCGCGATGTCTCGATAGCAAATAAGTTTTACCGCACGTTTTTGAATCCTGTCAAGTAGCTCCAAGTATGTAATTGGAGTACCGCACCAGATATGAGCGTTATACTCAAGTTTGGGGCGAATAAACATCTTACAAATTGTTGCTAGATCGGAAGGGGTGAAATATTTCTTGCATCGCTTAAGGAAGCCTAGGCATTTCGCAGCGTTCTCGGCGACATCGAATATGTGGCCAGTCGAACGAGATTGTCATTAACACACATACCGTGAATGGAAAGTCGTTCGGTTTCAGCGATGCAAGTGCCATCCATGGATAGTGGCAGAGAATAAGGGTCGCTTCAATGACAGCAGACAGCATTGCGTTTTGGAAGCATTAAATTCAACTCTGTTGGTCTTACCCCATTTAAGTATGCTGTCGTGATCGGAATTTAATAAGCTTAATATACGTTGTCGTTCCTGTTCAACGCCCGCAAATAAGGGGAAGGTGAAGAAATGCATAGGATTAGAAGTAACAGAGAGTAGATTATTTATAAAATGATAATACATTTAAAGTGTACTTATGAGGGTGGAAGGTAAGAAACAAGTCCAGAGTGTTGGCGTTTTGACAGCTAATATCCGGTATCCGCGTCGGCTCATTTACAAGCTGAGGCAAATTATTCACCTCAACGAAGATCTCGACATACCTTCCTTCGGGTGTGTCTGTCCATAATGTCGAAGCCAACTTGAATTGTGTATATATTGAAATCGCCCGCAATGACGATTTCAGTACGAGGATAAAGGGTAACAATTATGGCTATGGAATCAGACAGTGCATCAAACTCATTATAAATTGAATGCCTGTCCTGGTTTTATCTGTAGATAAAACAGTAGTGAATTAGTTGCCTACGGACATGGAGTTTTAGCCAAATATAATTAAATTCCGAATTGATGCAGAAGTTGGTAGGCTACATCGATGTAAAACGAATAATGGCACAAATTTATACCCAGGCAGACTGCCGAAACAGCTGGTTTATTGAGATTCGCGTGGGCGTGCAATGAAAAAAAATTCGCCTTAACCCACGAATATTGCTCACGTCTACTCTAAAATTCCTACGCATAACAAAAAAATCAACTCCGATGCTGACTATGAATTGCTCTGGTCTATCCATAAAATCTAAAAAACGCCAGCCGCTAGTCACCAGAAGACGCTTAACCCGACCATAGCAAGTGCACGCATAAATATTCGACACTCGCTATAGACATGCAAAGCAGCTGCAAACAATAGGGAATGAGACCAGAAGGAATGCCCCTACACAATGCACTTTTTTTTTGTTTTATTAAACAATCACTGCACTGTGCCAGAAATCTGTTCTTTAATCCAAATTTAAATTAATTTATTTGTGTCAATAGTTTTTAAGAAATTCGCAAACAAACACAAAATGTTGCTAAGAAATTAATTAATAATTAATTATGAAATGAAGTGAAAAATTGGCTTTTGTGATCAATGCTTTGTCCATCAACTTTATTGAAGATTTTGCGCAAAGATCTCTTCTAACGACCTTACAAGATCCAGCTTGTGCAAGAATTAAAGACCATGCAATGCGTCGTGATTTTGGTGTATGGGCCGGTATGAGATTGAAATCGATGCTGATTTTCTGTCAAAACAGACTGTTTGGTGTGCTCTATGGGCTGGTGGAGTCATCGGGCCATACTTCTTCCAAAATGATGCTGTAGAGTCAGTTACCGTTAATTGAGACCGGTATTGTTACGGAGCAGTGGATCACCTGTAAGAAAAAAAAATTGCATTAGGCATTAGATTTTATTTTATCGAATTTCGTTTTAAGTGCCTCCTTTTTTACCTTCGTTTTATAGTTTTAATTTAATTTTTTTTATTTTCTAATTTATCAAGTTTAGTTTATTTATTTTTTTATAAGATTTTAGTTTAGAATTTTTTTTTTTGTGTGAAGAGTTCTGCTCTTTTTTTTTTGTGCGCGTTAAGGCCGAATTGGCCCAACAATCATCGGACCTCTTCAGTGCTGGTACCAGGACTTCGGGGGACGTTTAAAAATCTTGAGTAGTTTTAGTTTTTTTTTATTTTATTTTTGATTTGTTAGTTTTTTCTAGTAATTTTTTTAAGTGCAGAGTTTTATTTTTTTCATTTTCCTTTTTTTGTATATTTTTATTGAATTTTGGTTTTCTTTTTTGATAGTTTTAAGTTTTTTTTTGTAATAAAATTTGGTATGCCCTTATGGCAAATTAATTCATTTGGCTAAATTTCTTTTTTACGCGACTGGTGTGCGGACGGCTGTGAGGGCCGCCTTCCTGTAGATGGACATGACGTAACAGGACATTACTGACAATGACGACAGTACGTGACAACATCGTCGTCGAGGGGCTATCACTCGCAACATTGGCCAGAGTGATAGCTATGGATGTGTCGAAAGACATAAGGGTGGGATGGCTAACCCTTTCCAACAACATCTGGCATGTCTAAGGTTCATAACGAACCGGTATCTAAGATAGATATGGGGAAAGAGCATTTCGCATAGGCTAAGATAGTTTTAGGATAGAATTAAGTTAGAATAGGAATAGCTAGGGTGTTGGCCTAAGTCCGTGGACATTTTCATTTTTAACGCTTTTACTTGCTATTCTGTCTTTCACTTTCCTATCTATTTAGTCCGTCCGAGGTCCACGTAAAGTAACTTCCTCCACTATTGTTCATTTTTATTTTTGCATTTCACTATTTGGCATGGATAAAACTTTGTTGAGAAGGTGGTATATAGTGAGGGGACAAGAATCCGCCCCGTCCAACGAGCTGAGCCGAGCAACCACAAGCATGCCGCGTTCCCCTCATCTATACCAAAGTTGCCCCTGTGGCTCGACCCTGGTTCACAACAGTATAGAGCCATGATAATCGACTATTTTGTTCCCGAATTGGATGTCATGAATGTGGATGAGATGTGGTTCCAACACACAGCGCACGTCACAATCGATTTATTGAAGGAAATATTCGATGAGCGCATAATTTCGCGGAATGGACCTGTCAATTGGCCACCAAGATCGTGTGATTTGACACCATTGGATTATTTGCTTTGGGGATATGTCAAGTCGCTCGCCTACGCCAACAAACCAGAAACTTTAGGGGACTTGGAAGCCAACATTCGTGGCGTTATTGCCGACATACAGCCCCAAATGCTTGAAAAAGTGGTTGAAAATTGGACCTATAGACTTGTCTTTATTCGAACCAGCCGCGGCGGCCACATGCCCGAAATTATATTTATGGCATAAAATTATCCTTCCAATTAAGCCAAATTGATGGACGATTTTCTTGTGTTTTATTTCAATTCGAAGTTCTATATTATATTATATTTATAGTTTTTACTTGTAGCTTATCCAAAAAATATTCTTAAGTCCGAATTACTAAGGCAACTTGCTAGTGGCAAATCACTTTGGAATGTTCTTCTCGCTCAAGCGCATCGGGTGGAAGCAAAATAACATACAAGATACAACACAAAAAAGCAAAACCTGCTCTTCTTCACAAGTCTACCTAGCTTGGTGTTCTCCTTTATCAAGCGCACCTCGCTGTGGTAATCGATTCATTCAACATATTCATCCGGTCGAACAAAAATTCAAATGTCAAAATAACTAATCAAAGCAACTTGCTAGTCGCAACTCGCAACTTTCATCAAGCGCATCCTCCTGGTGTGTGTTTCCTCCCCTTGTAAATGTGGTGCGCTTTTCTTAATACAACTCCTAACAAATAAAAAATCTAGAGTTTCACAACCGTTCGAGAATTATGAATGAGTTACAGAGGTATTCGCTGCTGTTACGGTTGCTGAAATAAAAAAATTGTACATACATTTTGATTATTTTTTATTTGTGAACGGGTAATTTTCATTGATAAATATGTCTTATTTTCCTAATTTGAGTTTTGTTTTTTGCTATATGAAGCTTGTATTTGTATTTTTGTCGGAGGTTGCTGCTATCCGATGGAGCGCTTAGAACACAACTACAGGTCCATTGTACTACCATTCAGACACCTTACATTAATGCACTTCGTGTTCCCGTCTTTCGAAGAAAAACGAGAAGGAGCTTCAGTGATAAAGAGCTTAGATGTTCGGCGCTCACCACGTCAGCCCCGAAGATCCGCCATTTGATGCGAGCATAGGCCGGACAACTGCAGAGAAAGTGTTCTGCTGTGTCATCCTCCTCACCCCAAGCAGGACAGGTAGTGGTGTCGCTTAAGCCCAACATATTTAAGTGTTTAGCACTTGGTGGCCCGAAAGAACGCCTACAAGCAGCCTACAGTCGATTCTCCTCAGAGATAGAAGAAAAGATGCTGACCTTTTGCAAATGTCCGGGCACAGTAGTTTGGTCTGTCTACATCCACCGAATCTTGTGTTCTCGAGAAACCCAAGAATCGATATACGACATGACTAAATATGCAGGCATACCCAACACAGGTTCGGGTCCTGAGAAAACTTCTTCTGAACCTTGCCTAGATTCAGACAAGATTCACTGTGTTCAGTCTTCCGACCAAATTCAGAGAAAGCTTGAGTTCTAGCACTAACTTGGACGAGGTAAGAGGGTTTAGAAGCGCTTTTAATACAGCTTGGCTATCACTGCAGATGCAAATGCCTCTAGCCCTCCACCTGTTGTTCACAATATAGCGCATAGCCATTAGGTTGGCAAAAATCTCCGCTTGGAAAACAGATGCATGTTTACCCAAGGGGTAGTAAAGTCGTATATCATCGCATTCAACAAAGACACTAGCACCAGACCCCTGCCCGGTTTTGGAGCCATCCGTGAAAATACGATGGCATTCAATCCATGGTTCAGAGTCTGACCGAAGCCACTCCGTTACCTGTGGAAAGTTGACGTGGTAGTTTTTTCGCTGAAGGATTTCTGGTGTCATTGCATCAGACATCCATAAGACAGGGGTCAAAGGATAATTCTCGAGCAAGTTCTTCAAAATTCCAGTGCGCATGGTACCAAAAACCACCTCTCGAAAGATGGTTATTAGCGTACATCCCATGATATATAAGTCAAGGGGAGGAAGATTCATCAAAGCATTTAGAGCAGAGCCCGGGGTGCTAGGGAAGGCCCCTGTGCAGCCGAGACAAGCCGTTCTTTGGAGTTTGGCAAAAGAAGCAGTAACACGTTTCCGCGAAAGCCTGTTCCACCAAACAACTGATGCGTATGAGAGTAGCGGTCTAATCATGGCCTTATAGATCCAAAAGACCCGTTTCGGAGACAAGCCCCATGACTTACCAAAAGCGCCTTTACACTGCCAGAAGGTCGACAGCGCTTTATCGGTTTTCGATTCGACATGTTTGGACCAAAGAAGTTTTTTATCAAGGATTACACCCAAATATTTGACTTCATCGGATATAGGGATGGTGACACATTTAAGCACGAGATGGGACAGACCAGTGATGATTCTCCTTCTCGTAAAGAGAACAACCGTGGTTTTAAGAGGATTCACTGAAAGCCCATTACTAGTGCACCAGACATCGATCAAATCCAGGGATCTCTGCCCCTAGATTTGAACCGACGGAAAGAACGGCGACATCATCCGCATAGGCTTGAGTGTAGTTTCCAGGAAAATTGAGAGCCGTAAGCAGAGATTCTACCACCATACACCATAGGAGGGGAGACAGAACACCACCTTGAGGGCAGCCCCTATTTACCCCTGTTATGACACACTTGCCACAATCTGCATCCGCTACCAACGTCCTGTACATTAGCATTGCTTTAATCCACAACACCAAAGTTTCATCTATACCATGCTGTCTGGCTGAGTTACACATACTGTCAAAGGTCGCATTATCAAAAGCACCCTCAATATCGATACAAGCTTTATATGAAGCTTAGTATGTGTTTTAAATGGCTCTAGGAAATAAGGCCCCAAGAAATAAAGCCCCAAAATAAAAATAAATTAAGGCCCCAAAAATATAAACGCGAAAATACATCAACATTTTTTTTTAAAATGGGGTCTTATTTCATTTTTTTGGGGATTTATTTCGTTCTTTTGGGGTCTTATTTCATTGTTTTATTTCAATTTTTTTTTTATTTGAGTTCCTTGAGTTCAATGACTACTGCGAAATAAAAAATTCTTAATGATTTCGTGGTTGATTTAATAGTTACGGAATGAAATATGGAAGGCCATACTGGCCCCCTGCAATCCCTCTGCTTAGGGGCCAGGTATAGCTATCATTGAAATCCATCATTGAACATTTTGTTTTCGTAATTTAAGACGACTAAACAAACCATATTGGCTTTAAGCGGTATCAAAATAAAGTGAATGAAATGAATTTGTGAAATGAACAAGCGTTCTCACTTTATCATAACACCATCAACTCCTACTTCTCACCTCCCCGTGGTGACTGCTGGGTGCCTAGTACCTCGACTGGAGATGGGGTAACCAACCCCTGTGGAAGGTTGTTGGCGGCAGCTGACGAGAGAGGGGGGGAGGAGTGCCAGCTCACTAAGGCACTTCTCCTGTTTCCGGACGGCGGCGGACGAATTCTACGGATGGATCAACGGCGGCGTCCACAGTTCCAGTTAGGTGGAACAAGTGATCTCCCTATATGAGCTGCTTCGACTTATTTGAAGCCCAGGTCTATAGGGATATCCAACACTAAGTCAGGGTGTTGGAAAAGAGTTGGTGGCGGATGAGCCCTTGATGGGTCAACGGCAGCACTCACATCCCCGAAGTGGGTTACTGGCACCGGAATTACCAGCCTACTGTCCTAGGGTCAAGAACAGGGCCTGACCCTCCAGGTTGGGGGTTGTGCCGTCGGGGTAACTTCCCGACCACGTCAAAAATATTTAGTTATGGGAGAGACTATGGCAGCCTCGGATATAAATGAACCTCAAAGGCAAAATAGGCCCGGAAAGTTAACGGACATGCGAGTGTGTACCTGGAATGTGCGGACACTCTACACTCCAGGTGCTACCCAAAAACTTGAGTTTGTCCTCTCGCGGTACAAGGCCGACATTACTGCGATCCAGGAGTAACGATGGATAGGATCAGGTACTATGAAAAGACAAAATTGCGGCATATATTGCAGTTGTAACAAAAGATTGCACATGTTAGGATGTGGATTCGTCGTGGGAAATCGGCTTAGATCCAAAGTAATGGACTTCAAGCCGATAAGTGATCGCCTGGCCGTGATCCGCATCAGAGCTACATTCCAAAACATTAGCCTAATATGTGGACACGCCCCTATCGACGAGGCTGAGGACCCTATCAAGGAGGAATTCTATGACCTCTTGGACGGAGTACGATGTCAAAATTGTACTCAGGGACTTCAATGCTAAAGTCGGCAAGGAAAACATCTTCGGCGGATTAGTTGGTAAGCACAGCCTCCACGAAACGACAACAGATAACGGCTACCGACTAATTGACTTTGCAGCAGCTTGTAATACGGTGATAAGAGCACTAGGTTTCCACGACTAAGGATCCACACAGCAACCTGGCGCTCTCCAGACGGTCGAACCACCAACCAAATCGACCATGTGCTAATCGATGCGGGGCACGCATCCAACATCTTGAACGTACATTCTTCAATCTTGTTCTTGAGCAGATAGTACGCAGGGCAGGTGTCAACACGGAAGGCGCTATCTTCAACAGATCAGTCCAAATGCTGGGGTATGCGGACGATATAGATATTATCGGTCGATCCCAGTATGCCGTGATAGAGGCTTTCACGGCTATTGAAGAACAGGTGAAACTAGTTGGCCTTGAAGTGAATGAGGACAAGACTAAATATATGCTATCAACAAACAAATAATCATCTGTCCACTGACTAGGACAAAATGTCACTGCTGATAGCAGCAACTTCGAGGTAGTTAAGGAGTTCTTCTACCTCGGGGTAAACATCAACTCCACAAATGACATCTTAGTGGAGATCCGTCGAAGAATTACCCTTGGAAACCGCTGCTAATTCGGTTTGCCAAAACAAATGGGTTCAAAACTCCTAACTCGAAGGACAAAGTGCATGCTCTACAGAACCCTTATCCTGCCAGTTCTGCTATACGGCGCCGAGTGCTGGACGATAAGCAGTAAAGGAGAGTTAATACTGGGATCCTTTGAAAGAAAAATCATTCGACGAGTATTTGGTCCTGTGTGCGAGGAGGGCGAATGGAGGAGAAGATACAACCGAACTCTATGAGCTGTACCAAGATGTGGATGTAGTCCGAAAAGCTAAAACTCGTCGACTACATTGGCTCGGCCACATCGAGCGAATGGACAACAACGCTCCAGCCAAGAGGATCTTCGAATCCCCGCCCCCAGGTTCGAGACGACAAGGAAGACCGAACCTCCATTTTAAAGACCAAGCCATCGCGGATGCCAGAGCGCTTGGTCTGGACAACTGGAAGCAGCGCGCTCGGGATCGCAGAGGGTGGAAGGCAGCCGTATCTCAGGCAGGGACTCTTCACGGGTCGGCAGCCCGCAATGAAAAAAATGTGGAATATGAACATATTAGACTTCAATGGTGCTGTCAATTTGGACATAAACCGATTTATGCTGTTATTTCTTAACATTGCCGAGTTTAATTTCAAAAGACAATTTTTCGAACGTTTATAATATGTATTATAAATTTTACAACATCCAGTTCCACTGTTCTTACGTCCTTATCTGCTTCAAAATGTTGACAAGAATACAATTCTAGATGAAAGATTATCAAAGCTTATTTGAATTAAAAAATCGTTTCTAAAGGAAATTGAAACTAAAAACGCATTCTACGATGAAGTTTTGCTATTTTTTTCTAAAACAAAACCTCGTCGAAATGTAAATAGCTTTTACACTATATTGCATTATATTAAATGCAAGAGTTAAGAGCAACATTTTATAAAAAGCATATACATATATGCATAAACAAACAAAACTAGATAAATAAAGATTTAAAAAAAGGAAGAAATAAGAGCGTTGTCTATGACGTCCTTGTCATGTTCCTCGATAAAAAAACAGGTAGATATACTGAGAAAAGAACTAGCTGAACATTCTACTAAAAACACCACGCACGTCACTGTGTAATACTGATTTCAAAAGCGACAGCTGTCGTTATATATAAACGCCAGGAATAAAGGTAAAATCAGATTGCATGCATTATGAGTCCTAGTGGTTAAGTGCGGTGAACTACCAAGCAAAGATTTCTCGGTTCAAATCTAACCCCCATTATTTCAGACAACATTTTACAGAATCTTACGATTGTATTCTCATTTTAAGCTCGGATCAGTTATTCTATTAAGTTATTTTATTTTCAGTTATTTTATTAAGTGGCCCAGTAAAAATGCCAAAGCCAATTTTACACCGGACTATTTTAAACGAGGTTTTGAATATAGATTAGGTATAATTTTAGACTGCTACGATATCAGAATCGAGAAATCAGGTAAGATGAATCTATGATTAATAAAATAATTTATTTGATTGATATTGTATGATTTAGTAATAACCAGTAAATAAACCAATCATTTCTGCAGGACAACCTGTTGCAAGATACTTTTTCTTTTAACAAAAGTACAAAGACTATCAAGTATTACATTCGAATAGCTTCGAGTGGAGCTATTAAATCAGCTACAAAGGATATGGTGGCGGGAATAGCGATAAGTTCATTGCCGAGATCTCGCACTTTATAACCTTTTTACGACCTAACGACATCGTTTTATCCAAACAGAGTTACAGATGACAGCATTTCTTCAAGGTAGGCTTCAACTCGATCCACTTTTCGTTGAAGAATCGAACAATTTGGCTCACTTAAAAACTCATGCAGAACATGTTATTGGTACATTTTGCCAGAACAGCGGTAACCCTATACTTACTAATACACACGATTCTAAGAAAAACTGATTAAATGTACATAGTACGTACGTCCGCCTGCTGCTGTAACTTTTCTGCTTTGGAAACTAAATATTAAATATTGATACAAAAAAATTAATATACCCTTAGGATACGGTATGATAGGGCCCCAAAAATATAAACGCGAAACAGCAATAATGTTTATACCCTATCCTAATTGTATATTAATTTTGACACATAGTTTGTAACACCCCTTAATATTCGTCGTAGACCCATGAAAGTATATATATTTATGAACAGGACCAAATCCTAAGACTATTTAGCAATGTCCGTCCGTCCGTACGCAATTGTTAGGTCTTTAAAATTAAGCTAGGCAGCTGGAATTTGGAACATATACTCCCTAGGGCTCCGAAATGGTTAAATGTAAACATTTTTTGAATACGCCCACTGCAACACTCACAATTTAGAAAAAAAACCGTTTTAAAGCTAAAGTTAGAGAGATAGAGTGTTACAACCTTCACAAGATATGTAGGTACTGCCCTCCTTTTTAAGTTTGTCATATAAAGTTTTCTGCCACGCCTACTTTTTGTGGGCGTTTTTCACTAAAATGCTGTTTTCTTCGAAAATGTTCATAGACACCGAAAAAAAAATGTTTAACGAGATATTTAGCCAATATTTTTTCCAATATATCGCCCATACAAAGTTTTTGGCCACGCCCACATTTTGGCGTTTTTTCAAAAAATATATATATATTTTTTTTAATTTGATAGAATGAAATAAAAAGCTATCCATCAGCTTTTTAATGCTTTTTTCTTTGGGGCATATAGGGATAAGGATAGGGTATCATACTGCTCGCCCCAAGCGGACTGTGGCCTTTCCTTATGTTTTTTTTAAAAGTTGGGGTCTTATTTCATTTTTGTATTTGAATGTTTTTATACCCTATTCTAAGGGAATATTAATTTTGACACACAGTATGTAACACTTCTTAATATTCGTCTTAGACCCATTTTTTTTTGTCGGATGGTGCTACTATCCGATGGAGCGCTCAGACACAACTACAGGTCCATTCCAGTGCGCATGGTACCAAAAAGCACCTCTCTTTAAGCGAAAGATGGTTTTTAGCGTACACCCCATGATATATAAATCGAGGGGGGAAGATTCATCAAAGCATCTAGAGCAGAGTCCGGGGTGCTAGGGAAGGCCCCTGTGCAACCGAGACATGCGGTTCTTTGGTGTTTGGGGCTGGAATTGTCTTCTCCTGGTCGATGGAGTGAATCCTAAACTAGGATGGAGTACAAAACCCAACTTATTGAAATCACGTTCCGAAGATGAAAAAAAACTTAAGTGGTCACCACAACGTTTGATGAAACAATAGGAAGTGTTTTATTAGACTTGAAGTTGTGTGGGGTTTGCCAACTATGACCGAGGAAGAAATAGATGTACTAGAAGAGTACGGCTTTCTTCATTGCTTATAGATGGCATTAACATTGGAGTTTGGCAAAAGAAGCAGTAACACGTTTCCGCGAAAGCCTGTTCCACCAAACAACTGATGCGTATGAGAGTAGTGGTCTAATCATGGCCGTATAGATCTAAAGGGTCCGTTTCGGAGACAAGCGCCATATCTTACCAAAAGCGCCGTTACACTGCCAGAAAGTCTACAACGCTTTATCGGTTTTCGATTCGACATGTTTGGACTATAGAAGTTTTTATCGAGGATTACACCCAAGTATTTGACTTCATCGGATATAGGGATGGTGACACCGGTGACGATTCTCCTTCTCGTAAGTAGAACAACAATGAAAGACCATTACTAGTGCACCAGACATCGATCGAATCCAGGGATCTCTGCGCTTGAGAGCAGACAGCCCCTAGATCCGCATAAGCTTGAGTGTAGTTTCCAAGAAAATTGAGAGCCGTAAGCAAAGAGTCTACCACCATACACCATAGGAGAGGAGACAGAACACCACCTTGAGGGCAATCCCTATTTACCCCTGTTATAACGCACTTGCCACAATCTGCATCCGCTACCAACGTCCTGTATAATGTATTGCTTTAATCCACAGCATTGCACTTTATTTTGGGGGGTGGGTTGATAAAAAAAATAAACGAGTTTAAATGCGCAAAAGAACACGAGAAGATTACAGCCGCCGCTGCGCCGGTGGTAAGAAGTCGAATAATTGCGGAATAGGGAAACGTCAACAGGAATTCGCCGAAAGAGAAGTGCACCAGGTAGCCTGTTGAATGCTACCGTCCCGGTTGCTCAGCTGGGGTGGGTTCGGAGATGGAAATAATTTTAGGGAAAAAGAAAATTCTGAAATGGAAAAGGTAAACTGATGGTGGGTAAAACGGGCGCCACACAATCTTTGAAAAAAAGGAATTGTGAAACCTTTTGAAGAAGAAGTCGATGATTGATTGCTGAAAAAAAGGAATGAATTAAAAAAAGGCAAGGTTTTCAAAGCGTTATAAAGCTCGAATGAGCAACGGTCAATTTATTGAAGTGACGTTAGATTGCGGAACAACAAAAGAAAATAACGCCGTTTGAAATAGCCCGCTATCGCTATTTCCCGAAAGTTAAAAAAAGACAAAATGAAAGGGGCGCGTGTCCCGTGATTTCCGGGATTTTACCCTGACAAAAGCCTACCGGGTTCTTAAAATAAAATGCCTAACTAAACGAAACTTTTAAACACACTATACTAAAAAAAATCTGCTACTCTAGGAATCCTGATATTTGTACCCCTGGGGATCAGCTGCCTGTCCTGCTGCTATATCCTTTGTCGGCCGTCTTCTTTCTTTTTCTCCTTTTTTTGTTGGATTCTGATCTCGATCAGATATCCGATAAAAATATATATACAAAAAAAAAACAAGCGCAATCCGCAAAACTATATTTAAAAAAAAAAAAAACTTCCTCGATTCTCTCAATTTTACTAAAACCTTTGATGGTCAACCAAGAAGTGTCGGTTTGTCTACTTCCAGGTTTCTTTGTCCGTCATGGACCATTCACTCTCTCTTTCATATCCCCACATTCAGCAATAACGGAATCCACTGCGGCTTTTTCTAGCATGCACTCTGTCACTTTACTGGAGTGTGCCACCGCCTCCGTCTCATACTCTCTTTCGAATTCGCTGCAACTCTGGGGCTGAGCGAATCGATGACTACATTCACACAAGTTTCCCCAAGAGGACGTGTTCACAAACACTTAAACAATTCGACAACATAAAAGATTGAAAGAATCGAGAAATGTTTGAAACGCGAAAATGTCCCCAACGAATAAAAGTTTATAGCAAAACAATACCGAAGTAAACCAAAAATGAAAAAGAAAGAAGAAAAGAAGACGGATTTTAGTTTTGGGACAGTATTTAGTACAACCCCAGGAGTCTTTAAGAAGGAATGTAAAATCAATTACCGAAAAACTATTCTTACCCGGAGGACTTTCGCGCAGATTTGGGGGAAGGGGAATCTGTATAGCGTGCTATTTCTTACATACATGTTTAATTGTTGGGCTCTTGGCCATGGAAGTCTTCGTTAGGTTTTGTTATGTGAGTGGTTGGTGAATGTTGTTGAAGTTGTTGTTGATGTTATTGTTTTTGGAGTTTGTAGACCTGGGTCGCGTGCCCATATGGTCTTTTAAGTTATCGTCAGGGGGTTTATATTTTAAGGCCATTCGCCACCGTCCTTGTGAACTCCTTCATGACAGGGTGTTCGTTTTTTGGCCGTCCGCCTTAACCCGTGTCTAGCATGCCGTTATAGCGTATTGCTGTTGTATTTGTTGTTGACAGTGTGTTTTGTATTTGGGCTCCTGCCCTCAGTTATAGTGTTGTATATTAATGTTTTGTTGGTTTTGTGGTTTTGGATTTGATGTTAGCGTGTGGGCCATCTGCCCGACCGATTTGCTTCGTTGGGGGAGAGATCATTCTTTCTCATCTTCCACCCGTCGTTGTACAGACAAACAGTCCGTCTGACTCTAACGGGGTCTTCATCTCGACCCGTTTGGAATCACATTGGGGTGTGCTAAGGTATCGTCCTTAAAGGTCAATTAGAGGCGGCCAGTTAACCAATCTCCCAGCGGAATGACGGAAATAAAAATGAGAGGATAGGGCGCAAAAAGTGGATTGGGTATGGGAGTCGAAGGATTGGAGGGCAAACAAATTTTTGTGGCGTTTTTTTTTTAACGCAACAAAGTTTCATCTACACCATGCTGTCTGGCTGAGTTAAAGTAAAAGGTAAAGGAGTAAAAGGTCGCATTATTAAAAGCACCCTCAACATGGACAAAAATGCCCAACGCGTACTCCTTCCGGTCAAGAGCACTATCAAACCTACCAACAAGGTTTTGAAGCGCAGTCTCGCAGGATTTTCGAACATTTCAGTAAGTAGGAAGACAGACTTATGGGTCTAAAGCTTTTGGCTAGAGTGTAGTCAGAATTACCAATTTTTGGTATAAAAACCACTTTAACCATTCGCCATGGGGTATATAGGCCAAGGCCAAGCTCGCGGTGAAAATTCTTTTCAACATTGGCAAAACCTGACTTAAACCTTGTTTCAGAAAAACTGGATAAATTCCATCCGGACCAGGTGACTTGAAACTCTCAAGATATGCAATAGCATATTTGATAGCATCATCAGTCACTACTCCCGATGCAATATACCAGCTGTGCCGCGTGGTATTAGTCGGTTCAAATGTAGCGTGCGTAGTTTGAAGGGCTGAAGAACACTTGGTAACCTGATTTCCCGGAAAGTGAGTCTCAAGTATAAGACTGAAAGTGTCCGCCTTTGTCTCAGTGTACGTGCCACCAGGTTTATGGATTGCATCCAGTTTATTTGGTCTGTTCCTTTGGAGGACTTTAACAAGCCTACTAGTTGCACTTAGAGATTCGACCTCTTCACAAAACTTTTTATGAGAGTCATTTTTCGACTTGCGAATAAGTCTCTTAAAAACTTTTTGTTTCGATCGATAAAAATTCCAGTCTTCCACTAAGTTGGTTTTTAAAGACCGATTTAGTAGCTTCCTAGTTTCTTTACGAAGACACTGCAGTTCGGAGTTCCACCAGGATTTAGAAACAGGGCACGAAAGTTCATTCAGCGGGTGAGGACGTTGTTCAGATCCTGTCTTGATCTAAGTTTGAGTGGAACCTTGACGGAGTTGGCCAGTTCGTTTTTCTCGGATTTCTCCTCTCTTGCGAAGGTTAATGTTCCCAGTAGATTTTGAAATTCGATGTATCTGTGATCTAATAAGGTGCTATCTGGCGATACCTTCCAATTTATGATAGACTTCAAATGCCAATTACTTGCTGTCTTCTGGCTGTAACAAAGGTAGGTGGATGACCTACATTGTTGATGGTAATATCAGACGATAAAATAATGTCCAAGAGTCGATCTCCTCTTATGTTGCATTTGCTGCTGCCCCAAACAGTGTTCTAAGCATTAGCATCGCAGCACAAGACAAGACCCAACCTTTTGGATTCACAATACTGTACGAGCTATACAACAGCCTTTGGTGGAGGAGGGGTTAGAGAGTCATAGGGGAAATAAGCAGATGCAGCAACAAAGGTTTCCCAATTATCATTTGCATGGTAAGTTATAGAAACAGATACCAGTTTCGATGGTGGTTGGGGTATCCGGATATTATCCGGGTCAAGTTTTATTTATATATTAATTATATATTACTTTTATTGAATAGTGCGGTTTTACAATTTTAAAAATTATAGTAACATACCAACTTATTCTTAAAATTGTAAATGAATTTTAAAATAGCAAAACTTAAACCACCACCAATCTAAGATAACTTGTTAATAGTAACATATAGGGCAACTTCAGTCAGGTCGTACAGGTACAATACGTGAAATATTCTGAGCGTTATGAAAACGAACAATTGATACTGTCAGATTTAAAAATTTAAAATTAAAAAATATTGGCAAAAGATATAATTCTCAGATTTTTGGGGAAAATTTAAAAGCGTATCAAATCGAAGAAAAAACGAAAAAAAAGTATCTATGTATCAAATGCTTGTACGAAAGCAAAAATGTATCCAAATTGATACAAGTGTATCTTTGTGGCAACGCCGTTCTTAACTCGCACTTTAGCTGTTTTGCGTTCAACACGTGGTTTTTTAGACGCACACCTACCATCATAGCCGTCCGCGTCGACAAAGTTCTGTCCACTAGTGCTGCACCCAGTATTGGTAGCAGCACCAACATCATCCATTACCAGTGCACGGGCAGCACCAACAATAGGTGCACTTCCTCCACTCATACTCAAGGGTGAGTCCACTACAACCAATTTCCGTCCATCAATGCTACTACCTTTGATGGTAGAAGCACCGACTTTATTTGGAGACAGGGCGTGTGCAGACACAGGAGCTTGAGAAGGATTGTATCTCTTAACGAGCTTGGGTCACTTCTTCTTGCTTTTCGGTTCCGCAGAAGAGGAGGCATTGCCTGATGAAGAGGTCAAGTCAGCTTCCGTTTGTGAGACTTTCACCGACCTATCCCGTTTCATAGACGCAACCGAAGAGCCGACCGGAGTGCTTGCGCCTTTAGCCTGTGGAGCTTCTTTGCGCCGCGAATCGCTCAGCTGCTTCCTTTTCCCCTTTCGCTGCCCCTTAGTGAGATGCACCTCAAAGCCAGCCGCAGTGGGTAGAAACCTTACTCATGCTCAGTTTGCCCAAAGAGTCTGACATAGAGCCACAAGAGTCGCTTGCAGGTTCAATGAATGTTGGGGCCTCCAGAATGCGAGCCCCAGCCGCAGTCGAGAAGACCACGGATGGATTTTAGCTATTGCCAGTACCACCTGGAGTATTAACATCCTTAAGGTTGTTCATTCATCAATATTTTGAGTTTTAACTACTACTCCTGTAGGTTAGAGTACACTAACGGATTATTTTACAGAGGATAGGTTAAAAACCGTTGCCTCCAACATCTCCTCCTTGGGACCGGCATGCTACTGGCGTAAGAACTATTTTGCAATGTCCGTCCGTCCGTGCGCAATTTTAAGGCCTTTAAAATTAAGCTAGGAAGCTCAAATTTGGACCGCATATTCCCTAGGGCTCCAAATTGGTAAAGTGTTCCATGCAACCCCCCTGCTTGTTTTCATTGTTAGATTTTGAGTAGGCGCGAGGTCGGCTATATGCTGACTTTGTTTGTATCCAATAAATTTGTTCATATACCCAACAAGAAACCCAGATCAAGACAGGGAGAGGAGAGGTCTGCTCAGGATCTGAACAACGTCCTCACCCGCTGCTTTGAATTTTCGTGCCCTGTTTCTACCCCCCAACCCCCCAACCCCCCGCCAGAAAATCGGTACCCTGGTGGAACTCCGAACTGCAGTGTCTTCGTAAAGAAACAAGGAAGCTACCAAATCGGTCTTTAAGAACCACTTAGTGGAACACTGGAATCTCTTATTTGCAAGTCGTAATGACTCCTATAAAAAGTTTTGTGAAGAGGTCGAATTTCTAAGTGCAACTAGTTGGCTTGTTAAAGTCCTCCAAAGGAACACCCCAAGTAAACTGGATGCAAACCTTAAACCTGATGGCACGTACACTGAGACAAAGGCGGATACTTTCAGTCTTCTACTTCAGACTCACTTTCCGGGAAATCAGGTTACTACGTATTCTTCAGCCCTTTAAACTACGGTGGCTACATTTGAACCGACTAATACCACGCGGCACAGCTGGTATATTCCATCGGGAGTGGTGACTGATGATGCTATCAAATATGCTATTGCATCTTTTGAGAGTATCAAGTCACGTGGTCCGGATGGAACTAACTTATACAGTTTTGCTGAAACAAGGTTTAAGTCAGGTTTTGCCAATGTTGAAAAGAATTTTCACCGCGAGCTTGGCCTTGGCCTTTATACCTTCCCCATGGCGAATGGTTAAATGGGTTTTCATACCAAAAATCGGTAAGTCTGACTACACTCTAGCCAAAAGCTTTAGACCCAGAAGTCTGGCTTCCTTCTTACTGAAAAGTTACGAAAGACTGGTTGAGCTGCATGTACGCAAAGTTGCTCTTCGATCACATCCTCTCTCTGAGATGCAACATGCCTATCAGTGCGGAAAATCCTGCGAGACTGCGCTTCAAAACCTTATTGGTATGATTGATAGTGCTCTTGACCGGAAGGAGTACGCGATGGGCATTTTCGTCGATATTGAGGGTGCTTTGATAATACGACCTTTGACAGCATGTGTAACTCAGCCAGACAGCATGGTGTAGATGAAACTTTGGTGTTGTGAATTAAAGCAATGCTAATGTACAGGACGTTGGTAGCGGATGCAGATTGTGGCAAGTGCGTCATAACAGGGGTAAATAGGGGCTGCCCTCAAGGTTGTGTTCTGCCTCCCCTCCTATGGTGTATGGTGGTAGACTTTCTGCTTACGGCTCTCAATTCTCCTGGAAACTATACTCAAGCTTATGCGGATGATGTCGCCATTCTTTCTGTCCGTTCAAATCTAGGGGCTGGATTTGATCGATATCTGGTGCACTAGTAATGGGCTTTCAGTGAATCCTCTTAAAACCACGGTTGTTCTCTTTACGAGAATGAGAATCGTCACTGGTCTGTCCCATCTCGTGTTGAATGGTGTCACCATCCCTATATCCGATGAAGTCAAATATCTGGGTGTAATCCTCTATAAAAAACATTTATAGTCTAAACATGTCGAATCGAATACCGATAAAGCGCTGTCGACTTTCTGGCAGTGTAAATGCGCTTTAGGTAAGACATGGGGCTCGTCTCCGAAACGCGTCCTTTGGATCTATACGGCCATGATTAGACCGCTACTCTCATACGCATCAGTTGTTTGGTGGAACAGGCTTTCGCGGAAATGTGTTACTCTTCTTTTGCCAAACTCCAAAAAACGGCATGCGTCGGCTGCACAGGGGCCTTCCCTAGCACTCCGGGCTCTGCTCTAGATGCTTCGATGAATCTTACTCCCCTTGATTTATATATTATGCGATGTACCTCAAAAACCATTATGGATATGCCGTCTGATGCAATGACACCAGAAATCCTTCTGCGAAAAAACTACCACGTCAACTTTCCACAGGTAACGGAATGGCTTCGGTCAGACTCTGAACCATGGATTGAATGCCATCGTATTTTCACGGATGGCTCCAAAACCGGGCAGGGGTCTGGTGCTAGTGTCTTTGTGGAACGCGATGATATACGACTTTACTATCCCTTGGGTAAACATGCATCCGTTTTCTAAGCGGAGATTTTTGCCATCCTAATGGCTATGCGCGATATTGTGAACAACAGGTGGAGGGCTAGAGGCATTTGCATCTGCAGTGATAGGCAAGCTGCATTAAAAGCGCTTCTAAACCCTCTTACCTCGTCCAAGTTAGTGCTAGAACTCAAGTTTTCTCTGAATTTGGTCGGAAGACTGAACACAGTGAATCTTGTCTGCTACCAGGTCACACTGGCATCCAGGGAAATGAGATCTCGGATGAGCTTGCTAGGCAAGGTTGAGAAGAAGTTTTCTCAGGACCCGAACCTGCGTTGGGTCTGCCTGCATCTTTAGTCATGGGTTTCTATCGATTCTTGGGTTTCTCGTGAACACAAGATTCGGTGGCGCGATTGTGGTGGATGTAGACAGACCAAACTACTGCGTCCGGACATTTGCAAAAGGTCAGCATGGCTTGGCATGGATTTTGGCTATTGCCAGTACCACCTGGAGTATTAACATCCTTAAGGTTGTTTATTCATCAATATTTTGAGTTTTAACTACTACTCCTGTAGGTTAGAGTACACTAACGGATTATTTTACAGAGGATAGGTTGAAAACCGTTGCCTCCAACACCTCCTTGGGACCGGCATGCTACTGGCATAACAAGGCGGAGTCGTAGACCCATAAAAGTATATATATTTATGATCAGGACCAAATCCTAAGACTATTTAGCAATGCCCGTCCGTACGCAATTTGTTGGCCTTTAAAATTAAGCTAAGAAGCTGAAATTTGGACCGCATATTCCCTAGGGCTCCAAAATGGTTAAGTGTACCTGCAACCCCCTGCTTGTTGCTGACTTTGTTTATATCCAATAAATTTGTTCATATGCCCAACCTCGCACCTACTCCATACCTAACAGTAAAACTAAGTAGGAGGTTGCAGGGGGGCAGCATGCCCCCCATATTCCATTCCACCATTCTTAATAAATATTTAGAAATAATTTTCAATGGGAAAAAGTAGCCATAATTCCATGTTGATGTGGAAATAATACCATATTTGTGTTTTTCTCTTTTCATAAGTGTTGTTTAGGGCTCTGCTTTATATTGATATTTAGTTTGAACTTTATTTCATTATGAAAATTTTGGGCCTTTATTGAATTTTTACATTGAGATTGTTTTTCATAATGAAATGAGGCCCCGAATTTGGGACCATATATCAATTTTATTTTGGGGCTATATTTCTTGGGGCCTTATTTCCTAGAGCCACTCAAAATATTAAAAAGCAAACAAAAATTTTATCACAAATAAATTATTATTAAGAAATTAAGAGTATTTAAGTTTATAGAGTTATATAAGTTTTATAATTAAGTTTGATACTCTATCATTAATTAAGGTTAATTAAGGAATATATAATAAAAAGATATATAGGTACAAGGGTTACTTAGTGCGATATTCAGTTTGGTAGTTTTAAGTATTATATAAGAACAGCAACAAAATCTATTTTATTTCATTCGAACTAAAATGTGAAGCTACTAATTCAGGAATCAATATTTATGTCGATTTTCATTCACCCAGTTCGCCATGTTGGGACAGTACTCGCAAAATAGCTAAAACAGCACTGGCAGCAGTTGGAACCGTACTTGACAGCAGTTGGAACAGTTCTTGAAAGCAGTTGGAACAGTTCCAACATGGCGAATGGGTGAATGAAAATCGACAGTAGAAAAAATAAGTATCACAATCTTCAATCATTTTTTTTTAAGAAAACTCACTTTGAGTGAGACTTTAATTACAATTTTTCTGAGAAAAAATAAACCGAAATTTAAATTTGTTTAATATTTGAAAATAATACGATTTTATTAATCTGGTATTCCTCCTCGTTTATTTTAAGAATGTAGCAATTTTTGTTATTAAGTGTTTCGTCAACATCAATCAATCTATCAATAAATGTGCCAGTGTGGTTGACAAAGTTCTTTAGTGTTCGAAGAATCTCCATTTTCATGTTTACAGTAGTAGTAGTAAAGGGTGATCCATTTCGATGTTCCCTACTTTTTTAAAGAAAAAAATACAGAAAATTCAAATTTAATGGAGAATATTTATTATCATTTGAAAGAACATTCTTTGGCATTTATTTTTTGAAGATTATGTCTATCAAATGTTGGCCGTTGCTACGTCGCAGATGATCCATCCGTTGAGTCCAATTTTCGATCACTCGAAACGATAACGGTCGCCATTGACGGTTACGTTCGCACCGGCATAATTTTTAAAAAAATATGGACCGATGATTCCACCGGCCCACAAACCACACCAAACCGTTGTTTTTTCTGGATGAAGTGGCAGTTCTTCAATCTCTTCAGGTTGCTCTTCGTCCCAAATGCGGCAATTTTGTTTGTTTACATACCCATTGAGCTAGAAATGGGCCTCATCGCTAAACAAAATTTGCCTCGAAAACGTCGGATCTTCTTGGAACTTTTCAAGAGCCTATAGAGCGAAGCGATGTCGCTTGGGAAGGTCGAGCGGCTTCAGTTGTTGCACAAGCTGTATTTTGTACGCTTTCAATTTAAGATCTTGACGTAAAATGCGCCAAGTCGTTCCATACGTCAGTCCGAGTTGCTGCGAACGGCGCCGAATCGACTCTCTACGGTCTTCATGTACACTCTCAGCTACGGCCGCTATATTTTCTTCACAGCGTGCTGGACGTGGTCTATTCGGTCGAATATTATCCAATAATGAATGTTGGGTCTCAAAATGGGTGATGGTGTTGCGAATATTACGCTCAGTAGGCCGATTATGTTGACCATAAGTTGAGCGAAGTGCACGAAACACATTCCTCACAGAACGTGAATTTTCATAATAAAGTTGTACAATTTGTAAACGTTGTTCACGCGTAAGTCTTTCCATTATGAAATGCCAAACAATACTAAACAAAAATAACATGACAGCATGACACGACTCACACGTGATCTGTCAAAAAAGGCTATTGCAAAAGTATCTCTACTTGGATCACCCGTTAGTAGTAAAATGTTTTGTTTATTTTCATAAAAAAAAATTAAAAAACCAAATAACTTGACAAATAAAGTCGGCTGATGGAAAGAGTAGCTAATTAATTCAATATATGACTACAATGTTAAATAATGTGCATGCTATGAGTTGTACTCAACTACCGAGCATTTCTGATAGGAAAATGCACTACTATATATTTATGCAGTGCATTCCAGCTACCATAAATAAAGCATATTAATTTAGATAAATAAATTTCCAAAACCGCCTACGAAAACAAACAGCTAAGAAAATTCAATCACATCAAACACATCAAATTCAGTCAATTCAAACGTACAAAGTTTGTAACATAAAATAATTCAAAAACGATTAAAAATAATAATATAATAATAAATAAAAAATAAGACAATCAAAGAAAATCATATATATATATATATATAAAACCATTCCAAAACTATTTACCATAAACATTTTACACCCAAAAATTACTCATTTAGTAATATTTATGAAAGAATACAATAAAATATACATTTTATCTCATTTTATTAACCAAAATGGAAAAATATAAAATTTGTGGTGGAGTATCGGTTTCCTTTTCTTACAGCAACTTAGTGTGGTGATTGTTATTATGTGGTAAAAAAGGGTTAATTGTAGCTATGGTCATTTTTTTCTTATGGACTTTTGGGCGGCTATTGATGAAGGTATCTGTACTTTATTGCATGATAGGAACAATTATATCATGTAATTTTATGATGAGATGCGGTTCTTATACATAGAGAAAACACTAAACACCGCTAGTTATAAAAGTACCTACAGACTGTAATCAGACAAATATTAGCGATATTTTTGTATCGGTTAAAATATTATAATATAATTCGTGGTCTTTCTCTTTAAAGTTAACCATCGGGCATTTCCTTGTGTTCCATACAAGTTTTTTTACAATGCAAGTTGATGCTCTTCTCCCTAAAACGACCTGTGAAACTATGCAAATGGTTCGTGTTTTATGTCTGCTGCAGATAAAGGTCTGAGAGTTGCATATTTGAAGCAAGACAGAAAAACCAACGGGGATTCAATTTTATTAATTCAACCGTTTGAATTTCAATAGATTTTTCGATTTGATCCATTACGAGCAGCGTGGGTTAAACTCGAGACATTGCTAAAGGAATTAGTGCTACACAAGTTGGGGCGATGACGTTTAAGACCTCGTCAATAAACTTGAGAGCATGGGAGTGCAAATAAATGGTGATTTGTTCGCTATAATGTTGTTGTATAGTGTTCGTTCTTCAAACGAAATTGTTCGATGTGTGATTGAGTCGCGAGATGAGTTAATAGACGCCAAAGTTCTGAAATAAAAATCATTTAAGAGGAAGCGTTGGTATAGCCATGGCTGCTGGAAAATTCGGTCTAGGTGAGTGCGATACAAAAAAAAAACATAAGGAAAGGCTACAGTCCGCTTGGGGCGAACAGTACGATACCCTATCTATATCCCTATATGACCCAAAGAAAAAAATATAAAGATGGATAGCATTTTAATTCATTCTACGAAAGAAAAAAAAATTGTTTAATTAACGCTCCCAAAAAAGTGGGCGTGGCCAAAATCTTTTCATTGACGATATATTGGAAAAAATATTGGCTAAATATCTTGTTAAACGGACGGACATTGCTAAATAGTCTTAGGATTTGGTCCTGATCATAAATATATATACTTTTATAGGTCTACGACGAATATTAAGGGGTGTTACAAACTATCTGTCAAATTTAATATACCCTTAGGATAGGGTATACAAATTGCCACCAAGAACTGGGAAAATTATGCTTTAAGTGTATTATTTTGGGTCATGTCAGGCGAAAATGGCGGTACTCAACAAACAGTGTCGATGTGCAGTTTCGTCTAATGCAAGCAAAGGCGAATTTCATTACGATCGTGAAAATTGTACTACTGATTGTGGAAAAGCAGTTGTTCGATCTAGGGTTGCTTAAATATAGTATCGATACTATAGATGGTTTTCAAATTCATATTTTAAAACCATTTAGGTCAGCAAACGCAAACTATTCCATTAACGTTCATACAAATCCAACCATAATTAAGATGTACATAGGCACATTTATTTAATTTTTATTAAAATAAAATAATTAAAAAGCCATTGGACAACCTCTTCTATTAACTGTTATGCTGCATTTCCACCAAAAGATAAACCGATATTAATGGCAAAAGATTAACAATAAATCTCTACACGTTTTCACCAAACAAAAAGGAGATTAACATAGGGGTTTTCTCTCAACCCGCTTTCTGGATCTCAAATTTGCGAACAAAATGTCCAATATCTTGTTGTCAAATTGCTTACTGGCTCTCAATACTCAGCAACCAACGTCACTTTTGACATATCCAGGTATGGCAAATTGGTATTGAGTGTATTTAGAAGCCGATTCTTAGATGTAAACCTAGTTTTTTTGAAGGTTATTTTTTAATCTTGTGGTTAGCAGATTGGAAGTACGCAGATCTCAAAAACAGATCATCCGATTTTTGGATGCGACAGCTGCTGACTGGGAGGCTGTACTGTTGACCGCCATTCTTACACAGGATACGAATTCCGTGTTAGTCCGATTTAATAGTTGTTGTTGACAATTGAGGAGCTTACAAATTGCGCTAGCTAACTGCAACTTAGTTCTCGTACTGCTTAATCTCACTCTTTAGTATAAAAAAAATGGTTTTCTTTATAAATACATACATATATATATACATATTTATATATATATATAACAAATTTTTACTTATTTACAAGAATAACATTTATTATTATTAAAAATAAATTATAAAAATGATGTGAATTATGCTTATTTGAACTTAATATTTGTTGCTTTTTAGAGTCGGATAGGATTCATATGCTCATAATTCCCTGGAAAATGTGCTCGACTGGTTTAAGAACGGCCAACATAAGCACAAAAGTTAGTTGTAATGGAGAAACAGTCGATCCAGCAGAAATGTGTTTCCCTAGAAATAAACAGTTGTATTAAGTTATCGGTCTTCATATTGTTTTTATATTAGAAGTACAATGTGTGTTTTTATAATATGTGTATGTACAAACTTCTGATCAGTAGGGCAACTTTAAATGTTCTCTAACAGCTCATTGCCGAAAATTTGTGGTCGAATAAAATGCATTTTAGCTTAATCCCCGTGAAAAAGGTAAATTAATCTGTGTTGTCATATTAAATAAATATGAAGTCTGGTTAAAACGATATACATTTGTCGAAAATCGAAATTTGAAGATGGTGGCATTTGAAATGGAATAATGTGTTCTAAATCTAGTTTTACATATTAAAGACATATTGTAATGAAATAATAGTTAGTATTATTCATAGGATGTAGGAACAACAAACTAATATTAAAATTTAAAAAATCCTAACAATATTCTGAATGTTTCTGCATACCCAGTTCAATTTCACTTTTGTGAATGGACTTGTGTCGTTTTGTTAAAAAAATGTTGATTCTAAATGAGGATAGATCTAAGAGCCAGGCTACACACACCAAAAAGTCTCATAAGAATGAAAGCAATTTGAATGACGGGGAATGCTGAAATCTGAAACAAACTCGATAACCGCTGGGAAGATTTTCATGATTCTTGTTCGTATTGCTGTATTTCAGAAACGAAAATTCAGGACATTCAGGAATTCAGAGAGAGCACATTGGACGATTAATTAATCTAATTGTTCAAGATACAAAAAATTATCAAAATTGTTAGAGCCGTTTTTGAGAAAATTAATTTAATTAAATTAAGGAAAATCAATAAGTATATAAATTGAAGTACGCGGGTTGGTTCAACTTAAAACTATAAAAAATATATTACAATTTTCTGAGGTTCAATTTATGAGTTTTTGATATATTGGCGGTTTAATAAATTACCGTTATTTGTTTTTTCAAAAAAAAAAACTGAGTTTGGAGTATTTTCGGCATTTCCAAAATGCAAAAACAGACCAAAATCCTTGGAACACCAATAGCTTTATATACGAACCATGAAGGAACCGTTTTGCCATATGGCTCCCGGACACACAGACAGACAGCATTCTAGAATTCTCTTAATGCCTTTAAACATTACGGGCCCCCTGGGAATATACATATGTTTCAAATTTCAGCTTGCTAAAAATTAAAAGCCTCTAAACCAGTGATGGTTGAACGGACGCACGAAAATGGTTAAAACTTCTTTTAATGCTGACTACAAACAATGTGTCAAAATATATATACACTTAAGATATTGTATAAAAATGTATCGAGATGGAATCCGTTAACCTATTTCAAGGCGAAGCTTTTGGATAGACAGACGACCGACGAGTTCCAAAACAAAACTGCGCGAAGCACTTTTTGGACTTAACGATTTTATGAATTTGAACATATAATAAATAAAATGACAAGTACTTACATTGTTTTGCCAGAGCTGGAGCACAGCAGCAGTCTTTCACCTCTTCATAGAAAAAGCAGGAACCAACCGATGCTTCGTACTGTTTTTCTCCAACATAGCATATATGTGGTATAAAAGGCAATCCTTCTGAAATACACAATGGTTCGATTAGGTTATTGTAAGTTCTGCCACAATGGAAAATAGCTGAGGTTATAATGCTTTCTAGGCCGGAGAACCCCAAATAAAAAAACTTATAGATCAATTTCATTTGTACCAATAATGTCGAAGATATTTGAAAAATTAAAATTAAAAAAAATTAAAATTTCGCGATTACATCCGAACATCCAAGAACGCCTATTAATACGGGGTCACCAATTCGGATTGAGAACTAAGCACTATAAAATTGACCAGGTTTACAGAATAACAAAGGATATTAAAAGAGAACCAGAGGAAACGATAAACGATATTAAAATATAAACTTAAAAAAGCTCTCACTTCTCCGTGTAAAACCCGGGAACGAGTACGAGTACGGTTTTAGTTCTTTTGTACACTCGCGATATACTGCAAAAAGCGGAGACTATCGTAGCAGCATTCGTAGGTGACACGGCCATAAAAGGTATAGACTATTCGATTCAGTCCTCGACAACGCTTTAACGAGCTATTGACAAGACATGCTTGTGGACAAAAACTTGAAGCATTGTTCTCAACGAGACAAAATCTGCACTCGTTAATTTTACTGATAGAAATGGAAGCAACTACCCATTTATATTGACTCGGTACAAATTCCGTATACAAACGAGGCTTGGGAATGACAATAGATGCAAATTAAAATGGAAATAGCATATTCAAAAGAAACGCGAGGAACTCGTGTATAATCAAATGCATTGGCTGATTGGAAAATTTTTGTAAATCGCCATAAAAAAAACTCTACCTGGGACTGCTTGATACCCTATCCGTTTTCCTATACGTTCCTAAAAAAAATGCGTTAATAAGAGCTTGTAGGTATTATATATGTGGTCATAAGTTACAGTAGCTAATGTCGAAAATATATAAAAATATGTCTAAAAAGTGAGTTTATTGTCTTGAAATATTTTCCTTTATTCAAATTTTATTTTTGTTCTGGATCTGATTACTCTACATTATCAAACAACATTTTCTTTCAGAAACCAAAAAGTGGGTTCGTCGAAAAACTTTGTACCGCTGATACGTTGATTGTAAAGTGAGTTAGTTGTTCTAGTTCTCTCTTTTCTAAACACGAACATCTTAGTCTAGTCAAATTAATTTGTACGCTTTTTGTAGACTTCGTAAAGTGCTGCCTATTTCTTGGAGTCCATGCAGTATGTGTATGAAATACTCTGATGTATTTTTATCTACAGAAAGACATTATTGTAAGTCAAATAAGAAATCAAACCAAATAAGAAATCAACTTCAAATTGCTTATGCATTGACCGTGATTTCTGCATGAGTTATTACTTGCTATATTAGTTTCAAATGAGTATACATTTCTCTTTATTTATTCATGATAATCATATTGTATTTTTGAAATCTTGTTTTTCTTATGATCTCTTTTATATTTTATCAAGCTCACGGGAATAAATTTACATGTTGAATATAATAGAACAATGCAAATTTTGTATGAAGCACATTATTATTGCAATGTTATCCATGTCATAAGATAATTTCGTATAGCCTTTGAAATCTTCAATTATTTACAACTGTCGGTACGAAAAAAATTGTGTGCGAGTGTTTTCTGAAGTTTCTGAAACTACTATTCACCTTAAGTGTGATTTTAGGTTCAATGAATTTTAACGTAAACGACTAAATGTTTTAGGTAAAAAAACTCCAAAAATCTTGGAAATCTTATGCTACATTATTGGCAAAATAGCTTAAAAGATAAATGAAAATTACGGCAGAAAAATTTTAGTTTTGAGGCCAAATTTCCAAACTTTGGTTTTACTGGTTCAATTTCCAAATTTTATAATTTATAAGAGAATCTGCCCCAAAATATTCCGTCGCGGCAGGCCTAGTCTTCGCGCCGCTGCTTTTGTAGAATTTGTAGCACCGTTTGCAAATTAATCAAATTTGTTTTAAAAACATGTTTAATTTAAAAAAAAAAACTCAATAAGCATTACGTGCAATGTTATTTGAAAATTTTGTGAAAATGGCTATCTCAATAAACAGAATTACCGCATTTGGACCGATAATAATCCACAAGCCATGGGCGAAACAATATTACATCCAAAGAAAGTCATTGTTTTATGCTGTGGAACCGTTGGTCCATATTTATGTCTTCAAAAATGATTATGGTCAGAACATTACAGTCCACGGTAAGCGGAAGAGAGACATGATTATTAACTTGTTCGTGCCTTCAATCGTAAGGCAATGTTTGGCATTAGAGGTTTTAGCAGTACGACGCCACAAGACACACAGCGCGCCATTAAATTAATTTACTAAAAAACACATTTCACAAAATGCACTTGTTAACTGACACCGCGTGCGATTGGACGCTACTAGATTTTATTCTTTGGGTATAAAATCGCAATTCTACGACTACACGTTATTGTCAAAATACATTCTGATTTACATAAAGAATTTTTACCGACGCCTAGTCTTTGTGGTTTTGCCCAATACCCACTTTTCGGTCGCGTTTTTGACCTAAATACAGTAAAATCAAACTCTGTTATCTCATAGAACAAGTGTTATGCAAGAACAGAATAAAAGCCAATAAAAGATGGTAATTGTTAAATATTACGGAAACTATGGCCAAAGTCAAAAAGCTTTTGCAGTATGACAGAGCATTGCTGTTTAAGCTGGTAGGTGATTTATCGGGTCACCATTTTCTAAGAAAAAACCTTGCAACCTTTGTAGAGGCTTCGGATACGAGAAGTCCCACGAGAATACACCTTACTACCACTGTCACTAGTCAAGTCTCTATCACTTGAGGTACAGAAGACTTGGAGGTTTAATTTTCCAATATTGAAGATGTCTTACTTACAGTCATCGGAGTGACTGAACATCATACGCTTACCACGGGAAAAAAAAGAGATTACAAATAGGCCACAGCACCGGCTTATCCTCCCTGTAGGTAGCACAATGGGTTCATAAAAACCTAACTCTGGCAAGGTCGCACTCCTTGAACATTTAATTTTTTAGGTACATTGAACATATACATTTCCACTTTTAAAACTTCAGCTTTCTAGCTTAATTTTAAATGCCTAAAAATTGCGTACGGACGGACGTTCAATGCTAAATAGTCTTAGGTTTTGTTCCTGATCATAAATATATATATTTATATGGGTCTACGACGAATATTAAGGGGCGTTACAAACTTTGTGTCAAAATTAATATACCCTTAGGATAGGGTATAAAAACGAACAACAAAGAGTAGGCGTGGCCAAAGACTTTATATGGAAAACTTATAGAAGGTGAGTGTCTGCATATTATGTTATAGCTCTAACCTTTCATGTATTTAAACTGTGCTTTTTCTTTTCTAAATTGTTGGCGTGAACAGTAGGTTTATTAAAAACCTAATAAACATAAACAAATAATAGATTCCGTGATCGCAAGACGCAAATGTATCTATCAATTATGCATTCAATTTCCAGCACTTTTAAGCTTCTATAAAAATATAATATTAATTTTTTTAAGTAAATGTGTACATATTCAATGCCATGCATGTTATCAGACAAGGTGCATTTTAAATTATTATGGGGAGTAAGTGTGTAACTACGCGATATGAATAACAATAATAATTGAACCTTGATTGCCCCATTTGATTTCGAAAATGTAAGCAAATCTGTTCTGAATTACTTACTGAGGTTTTGCTGCATGTATGCGTATGTATATATTTTCTGTTGAATTTGAAGTGCAATAAATAGGTAATAAACTTATTGCAAAAGGGACATCTATTTAAGGTCTGTGTACTATGTATTGTTCATCTTAAGATTTATTTTGATACTTATGTGGTAACAGCTTTCCGCACATTCATAAATCCGCGTTGAAACCTGGTGAAATGTATATAGTTAAAGCTTGCATTTATTTGTAAAATTGCAACAATACTTCCGTAAAAAGAGGAATAGCATATCTAAGCTAACACCTACTACGCCATAGCCTTCCTTTACTAAATGTATAATCATATCTACAGTATAATGTGAAAGGTGCTAACAATAAATATTGAATTTCATATAAGTAAGTTCGTAGTACTACGTTAAAGTATAAGTCGTCATGCCACGGCTGGCTCGAGCTTTACTTGAGTCAATTTATTTCATGTTTGCCACTTTTGTATTCATATAATTACATAATAACATTCGATTTGTGCTGATACCGTTATCACATATGTTCACAGTTCTAAAATCAGGGACTCAACTCGTTGAATTAAGTTTAATTTAACATAGGTTAACATAGGTTTTTTTAATCGTCAATAGCATCATCAATCTGAAACTATTAAAATAAACTATGATTTAAAGTGGAAGTAATAAATTAAAATAAAAATAATATATCGCCCTCTTATGCCAAAAGCATTGATGTGCAAATTTTCCAATTTTAAGCTAATTGGTTGGCTTGATTAACGTTTGGTAGTTATTTGTTACTCCAAAATCTAGAATGGCATGTTTACAAGGAAACCATAGTGTATTGCAATGTTTCAGAACTAACATTCAAACGTGATTTCCCAATTTTTTTATTATTGCACATTCATGTTTCAAGAATAGAATATGCAGTTTCCCAGCTCAAGGAAATTGAAGAGTCTCGCGATCGAAAAAACATCCGGAGGTTTTATAAGAAAGCCAAGCGACTGGCTCTTCGAAACAGCCAAGGTAACCTAGTCACCGACGCGCAGGGAATAATAGATGTATTTAAACAGCAATTCTAGCGGCTGCTAAACGGGCATTATGTAGAGAGAGTGATGAGGCAAGAAGAGAACTCAAGTCCAGTCAATGAAGAAGCAGTCCCGAAACCCCTTATAATAGAGGTTGGTTTAGCTATCAAAAAAGGATGGTCTACCTGTAGAGCATTTTAATTACGGAGATGATGTTTTGGCAGGGTGCATGTTCCCATTCATCAATGAAGTTTAGGTAGATCAAAGCGATGATTGGATCATCAGCAGTTTGGCAGCAGCTCATCTGAACTCTTCCAAACATGCATCGAATTTCGGCAAGATGATGTGCTATCATGTGACTTCTTCAATATTGTTCTTGAGGAGATAGTGATAGATTTTATAATATCTACATTTTTATAAAATGATAGACTTAATAAGAAATAAATAAACTAACAATAACTTAGCATTTCTAATGGAATAAAGCGACTTAAGTGCAAAGTCGGAAGGCGTTGAGAAGAAGAAGTGTGTTTGAAGATTCTGGTAGATAGAAAAGCTTAGCTTAGCTCAGAGGTTTTGCCAGTGTGCATCATGTTTAAGTACAGGTATAACACAAAATCTGGAGCTGATTGGCTCTGTAAGAAGAGCTAACGGCTAATCCTTCAGTTCAAAATACTTTCTGGTACCACCATACGCGTTTCATTACGCTACCTCTAGTAAAAGTCTGACAGAACATCCAAGGGAAGAGTATAAATTGTTAAGAGAAATCTTCTCAAATTAGCATTTTGGAATTGATATAATCATTAAAATAATTGTAAAACTTACCTTTTGCATGGCCCAACTCGCACCAACAATGATCGTTAATAAACTGCGGCCCAAAACAGTACTTCATTACATTTTGCGTGCACGTAATTGATTTACAGGTACTTGCAGGGGGTCCTATTTATTGGAATTAAGTTATTATAAATGTAAGCGGGGAGTTACTGCAATACAATGAAATGTTTGTCATTACCTTCAAAAAAGGTTTCGTTAATTGTCAGCAAAGCATCTATTGCATCTTGTCGTGTAACTTGATGTTCAAAAATGAATTCTTCATAATTTGCTTTTAGATCTTTTAAAGGCGGTGCGTGTGTAATTTTACATAGGGAACATGACTGTGCATTTAGATTTGATACGCTATTACTTAAAATCATGTAAGCTAGTAACATTAGCACTTTGTTGGGTGAAACCACTCGCAACCGTTTCAAGCTCCAGCAATTTTTATGTACGATAAATGTGTTAAAATTCCGATGATGGCTGGTGCTCTCATTACAGAAAAACTTCATAATTTTTAATAATTATATGACATTATTGGATATTAGTATATTCATTTGCTTTTTTCCGAACTCAGGTACAGTTAATTTGTTTGTTAAATTTATGATACAAGCGTTTGTATGTTATATATTTTTACATTTTTCTTATGAGTTAATATGTTGTGTTTTATTAAGTTCCCAAAATAGATACATTTTTTTTAAACCGAACCGACACTACATCGTCATGCATTAATTTAATTAAATCACCCGCGGTGGCGAGAGCATACCACCAGACGTCTTAGCTCTCAAGCAGGTATCGCATCGACTGTTTAATGCGTTTGCGTTTTTAGTTAAAGTTAAGCGGAGAGCTTTTTCATTGTGCTTCTGTTCTATTATGTTTCTAAATAAAGCAAATTATTAGGTGGCTTGTGGGAAGTAATATGAAACATTTAGGTATAGCAAAAAAATACACTGAAACTAACGGAAATTTTTTTTTTTTAAATATATTTTTTTTATATTTTGTTTTAAAATATACATTAGAAAGGTATTTACTTGTTATGAAAATATTAGAATCTGTTAACTCCTATTATCATTAATGCAAGTAATTTGTGCACGGAATTCAACTCTCTTGGAGAAAAACATTCTAGTTCAAGAAGTTCACTTGTTTATTTTTTGTGTAGAAATTCCTAGGTACACAAACCGTCTGCATCCATGTCACTCAGCCACATCTCCTAGTAATCATTTGCGATAGTGTGTTAATTAAAGTATGTAAACAACAATCTTCATGGTTATACTAAATCGATGAATAATTTAATTTATATTTGCGTGTTATAGTTACTAATGTGAGAACCGTAAAAATCATACTGTTAAAATGTAAACAATTTAACTGAGTGTTCAGTATAAACATATTTATGGTTTTTAAACGCATTCTCATAAGATTTCCGCTGTTGATAATATTTTATAACTTTTTACAATGAACTGGGCCTGTAATTTGTAATTACTTGGACTACACAACAGTAAAAAGTATTCATACCATAAAATAGTTAAAAGGGTAAAAATAAATAAATTGTCTAAATATTTTGTTAAACAATTGGTATACAGTATTGTTGGACCTGTCACCCTGAACTTCAGTCAGTCAAAAAAAAAAAAAAAAACTTCACACATCAACACTCTGGTGCCCTAGTTAGAACGTTATTTGAATTTGGAATTCCAGCTCGAAAAATTAAGTCCTCTAAATCATTGACGGATAAACCGAGCTGAAAAAACCCCCCAAAAAGTGGGCGTGGCAAAAACTTTATATAACGAACTTATAAAGGAGGGCAGTGCCTACGTATCAAGGTTGTAACACCCTATCTCTCCAACTTTAACTTTAAAACCGGTTTTTATAAATTGTTGGCGTGGCAGTGGGCGTATTCGGTTCATTTTCCGCTCGTTCTCGAAACTTAAGAGTCACCCAAGCTTCCGAGGCCATTTAACAGCCTTGGGATAGCATTTCATAGCCCAGCATTAGTATGCTGTAAAGATGATTATATTGTTCTGTCAGAGCAACAACTAATAGAGTTTGCTGCGGGAGGTTAAGAAACTTAACAGTGTGCGCGTTGGAAATCGAATGAGTACTTCCGGTTGTTGGTCCAAAAATTTGGAAGGCAACAATTTGCTCTTTCTTTCCAGGGTTATTAAGGCAAAATGCCAAATGTTTCAATCTTAATTCATTTTCCATGTAAGACCACTGGCATAATACGGAACAAAATCGAGTGGGTCTTCGTCCGGAGAGTGGTGTCTGTGAAATCATCAGCAATATTAATATCCTTTCGACTTGGATATGCCTTGCCATTAAAACAAAGTCAACTCATTGGGCATTACGTGCCGAACTGCAATTTGACTGGAGCTCAAAGAAACATATTGACTTTCACCTAAAGCCACTGACAGTTATGTAACCCAGTGGGTAAATGCGTTTGAAGCTTGGTCTGCATTGACATTTAGGGATTGATCATCAGAAGAGGCATTTTAGGCTCATGAATCTTATTCGATATTCCTCTGCCAACTGTGGCGGTCTGCTGCAACCATTTGGTAACCAGTTCTTGAGAGCATTTCTCGTGATTATCATATACACTTGATTAGGATTGTTCGGCCATGCGCTGAAGCACTTCATACCGCTTGTCGAGTTACTTTTGATCCCTTATCTTCTTTAAAGCGCGTTCTTCATTTAGCTTTAGCACAGCAAGACGTGCGCTGAAGCACTTCATACCGCTTGTCGAGTTACTTTTGATCCCTTATCTCCTTTAAAGCGCGTTCTTCATTTAGCTTCAGCATAGCAAGCTGAGTGCAGTATGCAATTTTGTGGTTTGGTTAAGCATTGGTTCATAGACACTCCAACCAAGTTCGGATTGAGCCGCAATCGGTTCATTTTCCGCTCGTTCTCGAAACTTAAGTCACCCAAGCTTCCGAGGCCATTTAACAGCCTTGGGATAGCAATTCATAGCCCAGCATTAGTATGCTGTAAAGATGATTATATTGTTCTGTCAGAGCAACAACTAATAGAGTTTGCTGCGGGAGGTTAAGAAACTTAACAGTGTGCGCGTTGGAAATCGAATGAGTACTTCCGGTTGTTGGTCCAAAAATTTGGAAGGCAACAATTTGCTCTTTCTTTCCAGGGTTATTAAGGCAAAATGCCAAATGTTTCAATCTTAATTCATTTTCCATGTAAGACCACTGGCATAATACGGAACAAAATCGAGTGGGTCTTCGTCCGGAGAGTGGTGTCTGTGAAGTCATCAGCAATATTAATATCCTTTCGACTTGGATATGCCTTGCCATTAAAACAAAGTCAACTCATTGGGCATTACGTGCCGAACTGCAATTTGACTGGAGCTCAAAGAAACATATTGACTTTCACCTAAAGCCGCTGACAGTTATGTAACCCAGTGGGTAAATGCGTTTGAAGCTTGGTCTGCATTGACATTTAGGGATTGATCATCAGAAGAGGCATTTTAGGCTCATGAATCTTATTCGATATTCCTCTGCCAACTGTGGCGGTCTGCTGCAACCATTTGGTAACCAGTTCTTGAGAGCATTTCTCGTGATTATCATATACACTTGATTCGGATTGTTCGGCCATGCGCTGAAGCACTTCATACCGCTTGTCGAGTTACTTTTGATCCCTTATCTTCTTTAAAGCGCGTTCTCCATTTAGCTTCAGCACAGCAAGACGTGCGCTGATGCACTTCATACCGCTTGTCGAGTTACTTTTGATCCCTTATCTCCTTTAAAGCGCGTTCTTCATTTAGCTTCAGCATAGCAAGCTGAGTGCAGTATGCAATTTTTCTAATAATTATTATTTTTTTTTTAATGTACGCGCACTTAAGGGATTTTAGATACCCTTATAATGAAGTAACACAGTGCGGGCATTAGGGAAGTGAAGGATTAGAAAAAAAGGAGATACCGATGCACGTTGGTTTTAAATGTCTGTAAACTATAATGCGCAGGAAAAACAGAGCAGGGTAGAGCATTCCACTTTCGTATTGTCAGGCTTGAGGGTAAACTGATGTGCATTCCTAGCATGGCGAGTATTGCGGTTGAATTGCTGTAGGGGTGGAATGCAACTGGCTATTTCATTTGAGCACTTGTGGTGCAAGTACCGATAAAACAATGACATGCAAGAGACATTACGACGATGACTAAGAGAGTCAAGTGATTTCGCGAAGTCTCGATCGCCAATAAGTTTTACCGCACTTTTTGGATCCTGTCAAGTAGCTCCAAATATGTAATTGGAGCACCGGACCAGATATGAGCGTTGTAGTCAAGTTTGGGGCGAATAAACGCCTTATAAATTTTTGCATCGCTTAAGGTAGCCTAGACATTTCGCAGCGTTCTTGGCGACATCGAATATGTGGTCATTCCAACGAAGGTTGTCATTAACACACATACCGAGAATGGAAGTCGTTCGGTTTCAGCGATGCAACTGCCATCCATGGATAATGGCAGAGAATTAGTGTTTCGCTTCAATGACAGCAGACAGCATTGCGTTTTGGAAGCATTAAATTCCACTCTGTTGGTTTTACCCTATTTAAGTATGCTGTCGAGATCGGAATTTAATGAGCTTAACATATGTTGTCGTTCCAGTTCCCGAAGATGAAGGGCGTTGCCCAGGAAACGAACATGTAAAGCTGAGGGTACTGTCATCAGCAAAGGAATAAATTGGATTAGAAGTGACAGACAGGGGGTCATTGATAAAAATGAGAAAGAGAGTCCGAGACAAAACGGAGCTTTGGGGAACACCAGCATTTATGTGGTAAGTTGCACTCTTGAAACCGTCCAAAACGACTTGGATTGAACGGTCCGAAAGGTAATTTCTAATCCATTGAAGAAAGGTATCATCGATCCCAAATGCACGCATTTTCGACAAGAGAACTTGATGCCAAACTCTGTCAAATGCCTTTGAAATATCAAGCGCAACGACCTTGCTTTTACCACCATGGTGAATAGATTGGTTCCACTTTTCGGTTAGATAAATCATCAAATCACTAGTGGACCTATTGCTGCGGAAACCGTACTGCCGGTCATTAAGAAGTTTTCGGGATTCGAGGTATTTCATAAACTGACGATTTATCAGCGTTTCCATGACCTTGGAAAGAAGGGACGTAAGTGCAATTGGTCGGTAAGAGGAGGGAGAGGAAAATTCGTCTTTTTTTGGGATGGGCTGGACAAATGCTGTTTTCCACCTTCTCGGAAAGAGCCCTGAAGAATAGGACGGATAGAAAAGCTTACGCAGTGGTTTGCCAGCGTGGAAGAACACCTCGAACGATAGGGGAAATACCATCTGGACCAGCGGATTTATGTTTATTGAGATCTTGAAGAACTCGTGCTACTGTACGAGTGCGAAAATTGATCGGTCCCATAGAAGATTCTACGCGCTCGAGTACAGGGGGAGACAAAGTACAATCTGGCAGCGTTGAGCTAGCTGCAAAATGAGCAGCGGGCAGATTGGCTTTATACGAAGAGCTGACAGCTGGGGTGTCATTGCAAATGAGTGTCGGGATAGATGACGAGGCCGAATTTTTAATATTCTTAACAAACGACCAAAAGTTTTTACTACCGGTGGGACTTTGTAGTCATTTCTGGCTCGTTTGAACTTTTTTCGGGTTCCTTAGTTGGGTTGGCCTTAGATGACCGAAAACTTACCTCTTTAGCCCTGATAGCTTCTTTACAGGTCAAGTCACACCACGCGTTTTCCTTAGGTATGATACACTTTATCCTGTTAGGGATAAAGCGTTTCATACCCAGGTGAATTAAATTTGTAATCATATCGGCAGCGGCATCCACGTCGTTGTTGAGGAAGCACAACGACCAGTTAAAACTCCTAAAGAAACCGTTTAAAGCTTCCCAACGGGCTTTCTCGTATTGCCATACGGTTCTTTTAGAGCTTGTTCGCCGATATGATATAATGGTCTGACGAACCTAGAGGCGATAATACATTTAAAGTGTATTTAACAGGGTGAGAGGTAAGAAACAAGCCCAGAGTGCTGGCGTTTTGACCGCTAATGTCCGGTATCCGTGTCGGCTCATTTACAATCTGGGTTAAATTATTAACCTCAGCAAAGATCTCTACATACCTTCCTTCGGGTGTTGTCTGTCCAGAATGTCGAAGCCAACTTGAATTGTTTATATTGAAATCGCCCGCAATGACGATTTCATTATGAGGATAAAGGGTAACAATTCTGATTATGGAATCAGAGAGTGCATCAAACTCATTATAAGTTGAATGCATAGCCTGGTTAGGGCTTCTATAAATAAAACAGTAGTGAATTAATTGCCTACGGACATGGAATTTTAGCCAAATAAAATTAAATTCCGGATTGGAACATTGGCCGTATTGAGGTAGAAGTTGATAGGCTACATCACTACGTATATAGACAGCGAGACCGCGATGAGAAAAGAATAATGGCACTAAGTTATATCCAGGCAGGCTAAACTCCGTTAGATCAGAATCAATGCTGACCTGTGTTTCACTTTACCCTAGCGGCTATAGCAAGGCAGCAGCAAACTAATGGGAGTGGGGCGAGAGTGATTGCCCTTACACAATGCACTTTTTTTTTCTTTTTCTTTTTGGATTATTCAGCACAGCACAGCACACTTTTTTTTCATCTATTAGCGCGCGCGCGATTAGCGTGTTTTTTTTGTTTCCTCTGCACACTGGCCGCGGAACAATGACAGAGAAATAGAACAAAAATGCGTGTGCACGCGTCGGGAGGTAATTAGGCACTCTATCTTATGTTTCTGATTGCCATCACAAACAATGAATAGGCTTGAATTAGGATGTTTCACGGCTTGCCACGGCCGATCATCAGATTCCTTTGATTCCACTTTCCCCCATCAGGAATCGAACCTTCACTTAGGCCAGCGATCTCGTCAGGCAAGCGAACACACTGAGGCGATTTGCACAATGCTATCGAAGCCGCAAGTTCAGCTCGGTCTGAGTAGGATTTTATTGTTTATCGATTTCAATGAACAGACCAGCATTTTTCTAAGCGTCGACAAGTACATTGCATGTCATTCTGGTTGTTTCTTTTTCTCCATTAGATTCATTAGCCAACAATTCGTTGTACTGATGTAAGAAACTAAATTTTTCATCACTAAAGAGTGATTTTGATGTCTTTTGAAACTAATTTCTTTTAACGAAACCTTTTTTACTTTGTCATATACATTAGTATACTTAAGAAAAAGTTATTACGATCGTGCGCAGGATAAAATACTGCATACTCAGTTTTATAGGTATAGGTGAAGATTGGTTTTTTGAAGAAATAAGTTACTCGTTATGTACGAGTCTCCTTTTTTTTGAGAGCCTTAGATGGAGCCTTATGAACTGTTTTCTGTTATCTTTTTCGAACTGTTTCCAAGTAAGGTAAACAATTTTTGTAACTGTAGTATATAATTGTTATCTTTTGACGAAGATTATTTAGATGACATTTAAAACGCGCTGAATATTTCGTCTTCCTTCCGTAGATATTTAATTTAATGAAATAGCGAAAACTTTGTACGATCTTTGAAATTGGCCCTTTTATCTTTTTTTAAAATTGTGAGGATTTGTTTTTTTGTAAAGTTAAAGTATTCATTAATTACACTTTAATGAAATCGACTGCAATATTTTGTGTCAAAAATGTAGGACTACCGTAAGTAACTCTTTAAAGTATATACAAAATTCGTTGCATTAAATATCATCCGCAGTATGTGACTAACTGGTTAATGCTAGTAAATTTTCGTTTAAAAACTAACTTAATTTTATTATTATTAGTAAATCGCTCTGTGTTATTTTGCAAAATGTGTACCATTCAATTGTCGTATAAATAGTATTGTTATAAAAGTTTTATCATTTTAACGTATTGTAGCTGAAAAATAAACTTAATTTTTCCTTGTTAAAACAGTAATGATTAATGACTAATGCTTTGTTGTTATGTGTTATTTAGCTTATATATTAAATGTTGAAGTATAATTTAAAAAAAAAAATGGGGTGAATAGTATGATATCCTATGCATATCCCTGTATGTCTCAAAAAAATTGACGTTAAGAACTTAATGGAGGACATTTTAATTAGTTTTATATGATTTTTATAAAAAATGTCAGTGTCTACATATTTTGTGAAGATTCTAACCCCTTAGGTATATCTTAAAAAAGCTTTAAAACGTTTTCTTAGAATTAACTCAATTCCAGCGGACTCTGCGATATGGGTGAATATGACAGTACTTACTAAATGTGTATTAGTACATTAATTACTAGCGAATTTTATTAACAATTAAAGTTGGGCCCTCCAGACTCCGAGACCCTGCCGCTTTCGTGAGTGGATTTACACAATTGTGCGTTCCACCTGGAGTATTCGTATCATTTCCTTGTCCTTTCATATTTGGAGGGGGGGCAGTGCGGAACAACCTTGAATTGCGACTGAATCATACGAAATTGTCTCGCTACATGATGTGCATTACAAATATTGCAATACAAATATTGATCAAAATTGTTACAGCACGAAATTAATCTAATTTAAATTTCTCCTATGAAATCGTGATATGAAAACAAAAAATATTTCAAAAATCAAAGTACGATATAATTAACTAAATATCATAAAAAACTTGTAAGGCATAGTTGCTGACCCGTGCTCGCCTTGCTTCGCCTCCCTGCCACATTTTGATTGCTATGACACCTTGAGAAAAACACACATTCTGAAGATTCACACCCACAACATTAAGTGTCCGTCGCTGGGATTTGTTTATTATCATAGCGAAACAAATTTTAACAGGATTCTACGATCGCTTACGGTTCGCTAAAAATTTACTATACTTCAATGAAATACATACAATTGCCAAGTGAATGACACAAATCAGATCACATATGTCCCAACATACAGTACCATTCCAAGTTCCCTGGCCCCTCAAACGCGCAAAACATCACAATTAAATTTTTTTCTCTTAAATCCTTATCCATGAGGAACTAACATTTGCAAATAAACTTAAGTGGTACAAGAGGTACATTTTCAAAGAGAGGGTAGTTCATGTTCAGATTCAGAGTCATCCGAGACCGAGTTTGACTATATCTATCATTACACTCTCATCTGTGCGCACGACACACGCACACATGTTTAACGCTCAAACAGTTTTTCATTTGAATATAATCGTTTTCGCATGAGGCTTTGTTTCAATAGAGTTCGTATGGCCTATAACTTTTGGTAGAGTGCGTAGCAGCGTTGCCACGGAGAAACAAAACATAAGCAAAGGAAAAAAATATACAGTCCGCTTGGGGCGAACAGTATGATACCATATCCATATTTCTATATGCCCCAAACAAAAAAGCATTAAGAAGATGATGGATAGCATTTTATTTCATTCTATTAAATTAAGAAAAGAAATGTTTTTTGAAAAAACGCCCACAAAAAGTGGTCACTGCCGAAAATTTGTTAAGGGCGATATATAGAAAAAAATATTGGCTAAATATCTTGTTAAACATTTTTTTTGGGTTTCTATGAAAATTTTCGAAGAAAACTGCATTTTAGAGAAAAACGCCCACAAAAAGTAGGCGTTGCAGAAAACTTTTTATGATAAACTTATAAAGGAGGGCAGTGCCTACATATCTTGTGACGGTTGTAACACTATCTCTCTAACTATAGCTTTAAAACGGTTTTTTCTTAATTGTGGGCGCGGCAGTGGGCGTATTCAATTTTTTTTACACTTAACCATTTCGGAGCCTTAGGGAATATGTGGTCCAAATTTTAGCTTCCTAGCTTAATTTTAAAAGCCTAATAATTGCGTACGGACGGACGGATATAGCTAAATAGTCTTAGGATTTGGTTCTGATCATAAATATGTATACTTTTATGGGTCTACGACGAATATTAAGGGGTGTTACAAGCTATGGGTCTAAATTAATATACCCTTAGGATAGGCTATAAAAATGGGGGCCTTTTTGAGGGCCTTTGCTAAAATTTTTCTTGAAAGTTTAAATTGATCCTGTCTTTTTGCCTGAAAATGGAAAATTTTGTAAATAAAAACAATAATTCATTTCGCCCCCACTTCCTTACAAAAACTCACCCGAAAAATCGAAATGTAGTGTTTCTCCGCCTTCATTGCTGTTCTCTGATTCTGTAACAAAATAGAAGATACCTTCGAAGCTACTAGGCTAAGGAAAATCCTCTCTACAAAGGAGGTGGAGGTGCCTTCTCAAACAGACTAAATCTTAGTCTCTCCTTCCGTCTTCCTGATCATTGCAGTGTCTTCCAGGCGAAAATTATAGCGAACAAGGAAGTCTTGTCCTGGCTTAAGAACAACGTGGTATCCGTAAAGGATATCCGAATCTTTCGAACAGCCAGGCGGCCATCAAGTGTCTGGACTCCGTCTCTATTAACTCTTTAGTAGCCCTAGATTGCCGATCATCTCTAAAGGAGATGGCATCTGTGCTGGGTGCCGGGGCACAGAGACATTCCGGGTAGCTGCAAGGCTGACGAACTCGTCGCCAAACTTGGAACTACCCCCTCAATCTTGCCTGAAAAAGGCTCCTTAGGCATACCAGTTTCCACATGCAAACTCTTGTTGAAACAGGATGCAATAGAAAAAACAAACCATAGATAGACAGGCGGTACTTCCTATCTGACAACGAAGCAGATTTGGCCTAGGCTAAATCTAAGACGCTCTAAGAGCTTGATTACCCTCAATAGATCGCACATCAGTGCAGGGCAGGCATGCAAAAAGGCTTGGCGCTTACTCGAACGACTTTTGCAGGAGCATTGTAGATGAGGAGGAGGAAGAGGCAACTTAGGTCTAAGTGAGTCGAAATTCTTTCCGACTGCCACTTCAACCTAACCTAACCTAACATATTAATAACAAAAAAAAGAGTTTTGCAATGATTTTACTAAAATTGCTAAGCTTTTAGAGCATGTAGAAGTAAAATGTTTGACTTGAAGAGAAGTTTACTTTTTACTTTTATTGAATTACTTGGTCTTTCGAACATAAAATTAAATATTTTTAAATGCACAAACCTGCTGCTTATGAATACAATACTAAAATCCGTTCAGCCGTTCGCTGTGTAGGTCCAGTCAAAATAATTTTAACTTTGTTTAATATGATTAGTGATGATATGTATTTAATGCCACCACTGTTCTTTTTTTTTATTTATGAATCAAAATAGGGCAAACAAGAACTGCTTGAACTTGTGCTATCATTTGTACTTAATTTGTACTCAGTATACCAAACCTACCATGCTAATGTCATATCGCGTTTCTTAAACTCATTTACAACTTATACCAAAGACTAGCCTTTACTACAACAAAACTACCAAGCTCCTGTGATGTAAATCTCGAGTGTTTATGCGTATAATCCTTTAACCCATGTACATATTTACGTTAATGTTTTGGTATTATACCTAAAATAAAGAAAATAAATTGAAGAATAACTTACTTATATCCATATTAGCTACCAATTAAACCCTAGCAATTCTTGTTACTCTTACCAGAGTATTTGTAAACAAATACATACTTCCGAAATATGAAAAACTATGTCCTAGCAACATAGGGACCAACCGACCCCTAGCAACAACTAAAGCAATCTGAAAGCGCGTCTTTGCAAAAAAAGTAATTTGGTTGAACTCGACAGTTTAATATATTTATTTTGGCGTGATAATAGTGAATTATGTTTGAACAAGGTGGATACAACAAGCCGGGCGGTATTATAGCGTGGTAAGCTATATCATCATACAGCACATGCAAACTGTATTTTTAAAGCTCACAAGTGACAACGACAACTGCAAATGCATACTGGAATAAACAATCAAATTTGGTTAGCACTAAAAAGTATAAAAAGTTCCCTTTACCTGGAATTAACATTTTTTATTTAGTTCTATTAAAAACAAACAGTGGACTTAAATCAATTTGACTCAATATACTAAAATAGAAATAATTCATAATTTTTTTTGGTGCGCGCCTAATAATGAGCGTGTTAACTTCCTTTTTTTAACCATGTTGTCACAAATATACCCATTAATTAAATCATCAGTGAAAATAGAAGAAAACCTCCGTAAAAATTCCTTAATTTAAGCCCCTGCTTTATACAGGGTGTTTCCTAATTTATGTTAAATAATTGGAAAAAATATATGGGAATAATCTAAGAAAAACACCATTGTAGGTTTCTACCTTCAATGTATGTATACCTAGTCCAGTAACCTAGTTGCCGAGTATTAAAGCAAAGCCTGGCTTTGGCGAACCTTAGAGCAGGTTAATACAAACAGCTGCGGTAAGAGTTGCTTTTAGGCTCGTCGAGAGAAAGCTCGGGATCGGGACGAAAAATGTCCGGGCCCATGTAGGTAAAGTGAAGGAATTTAAAAGCGCCATATCTTATTATGTACTCTACATTCCGAAACTACTTCGATTTTTGTACAGTAAAATTTGAATTCTAAACGGAAAACTAACAAACGCATTGATATTTCCCCAGATATTTCAGTTTTTTCTGTAATTTTATATATGTTTTGCAGTTTCGTTACTCGGCTTCTGCCGAGCTTTTGCAGGAATATAGAGCGTTTGGTTTTTGTTTTTGCCTGTTTAACACATGCTCAGACGTTTATTTAAGTTTGTAGTAGGTTTGTAGTTTCTATTGTTTTTTTTTTGTATTTATATTGCAATTTCGTCTTAAGCAGCAATATTGTTTTAAGCAGCTTATTTTGTACATTTTGTTAAAAATCTATGCCTAAGGCGACTTGTGTCAAAATAGAGTCGATTCTCCTGTATTCATTTCAAATTCCATATTCAAATTCCATATTTGTGGTTAACAAATTATAGTCGAGTAAATAGTAGACGGTAAACAGTTAAACAGAAGTTAAATAGTAGAGGTAAACACAAACATGCCATAAGCCCCACACAAATATAAAACTTAAAAGGTGTCCTCTAAATAAATTAAAAAAAAAAATTATTTTTGTGGCGATAGAAATAACTAACTCTTCTTTTTCTCATACTGTACTAATTAGCCAGAAAAATTTGTTAATCCAAATAATCCCTTGCTGTAAGTTAATAGCTTGAAAACATGCCTTCTTCTTTACATTGAAAAGCAATGCAATATCACGGTCAATAATTACATTTTTCCCTGATTACAAACATAATATGTAATTTTATTCTATCAGTTGTAGTTTTTATACCCTATCCTAAGGGTATATTAATTTTGACACATAGTTTGTAACACCCCTTAATATTCGTCGCAGACCCCTAAAAGTATATATATTTATGATCAGGACCAAAACCTAAGACTATTTAGCAATGTCCGTCCGTCCGTCCGTCCGTATCAACTTTTGAGGCCTTTAAAGTTATGCTAGGAAGCTTGGAAAAAACCGTTTTAAGGCTTAAGTTGGAGAGATAAAGTTGTACAACCTTCACAAGATATGTAGGTACTGCCCATATTTATTAATTTGTCATATAAAGTTTTTTGCCACGCCTACTTTTTGTGGGCGTTTTTCACTAAAATGCTGTTTTCTTCGAAAATTTTCATAGAAATCGAAAAAAAATGTTTAACACTATATTAAGCCAATATTTTTGTCAATTTATCGCCCATACAAAGTTTTTGGCCACGCCCACTTTTTAGGGGCGTTTTTTAAAAAAATATTTTTTTTCTATAAATTTCATAGAATGAAATAAAATGCTATCCATCATCTTCCTAAGGCTTTTTTTTCTTTGGGGTCCATGGGGATAAGGATAGGGTATCATACTGTTCGCCCCAAGCGGACTGTAGACTTTCCTTATGTTTTTTTATAGATATATGCAAAGGTAAACTCTTCTTTTTTATAATGTACGGCTCCCGGTTGGAATCTAACAGTAATCGCCCCGCATAAGAAGGCACATGAACAGGGTTTTTTATATTACGTCCTTCCATTGTCCGTATATCCACGTACGGGATATGGCCGTACATGAATACCGTTATGATTAATTATAATATAATAATAGTCGTGGAAGACAGAAGTGATTTTTAGGTCCAGTTCAATTTTATTTTGGAACAGAATTTGTTGTTTGTTTAAAGTAATAACAAAACATAAGAAAAGGCTACAGTCCCCTTGGGGCGAACAGTATGATACCCTATCCATATCCCTATATGCCCTAAAGAAAAAAGCATTAAAAAGATGATGGATAGTATTTTATTTCATTCTATTAAATTTACACAAAAATTTTTTTTTTGAAAAAACGCCCCCAAAAAGTAGGCGTGGCAAAAAACTTTATATGACAAACTTATAAAGGAGGGCAGTGCCTACATATCTTGTGAAGGTTGCAACACTCTATTTCTCTAACTTAAGCTTTTAAACGGTTTTTTCTAAATTGTGGGCGTGGCAGTGGGCGTATTCAACAAAATTTTACACTTAACCATTTCGGAGCTCTAGGAAATATGTGGTCCAAATTTCAGCTTCATAGCTAAATTGTAAAGGCCTAAAAATTGCGTACGTGCGTTAGGGGCGTTTTTTAAAAAAATATTTTTTTTCTATAAATTTCATAGAATGAAATAAAATGCTATCCATCATCTTCCTAAGGCTTTTTTTTCTTTGGGGTCCATGGGGATAAGGATAGGGTATCATACTGTTCGCCCCAAGCGGACTGTAGACTTTCCTTATGTTTTTTTATAGATATATGCAAAGGTAAACTCTTCTTTTTTATAATGTACGGCTCCCGGTTGGAATCTAACAGTAATCGCCCCGCATAAGAAGGCACATGAACAGGGTTTTTTATATTACGTCCTTCCATTGTCCGTATATCCACGTACGGGATATGGCCGTACATGAATACCGTTATGATTAATTATAATATAATAATAGTCGTGGAAGACAGAAGTGATTTTTAGGTCCAGTTCAATTTTATTTTGGAACAGAATTTGTTGTTTGTTTAAAGTAATAACAAAACATAAGAAAAGGCTACAGTCCCCTTGGGGCGAACAGTATGATACCCTATCCATATCCCTATATGCCCTAAAGAAAAAAGCATTAAAAAGATGATGGATAGTATTTTATTTCATTCTATTAAATTTACACAAAAATTTTTTTTTTGAAAAAACGCCCCCAAAAAGTAGGCGTGGCAAAAAACTTTATATGACAAACTTATAAAGGAGGGCAGTGCCTACATATCTTGTGAAGGTTGCAACACTCTATTTCTCTAACTTAAGCTTTTAAACGGTTTTTTCTAAATTGTGGGCGTGGCAGTGGGCGTATTCAACAAAATTTTACACTTAACCATTTCGGAGCTCTAGGGAATATGTGGTCCAAATTTCAGCTTCATAGCTAAATTGTAAAGGCCTAAAAATTGCGTACGGACGGACGGACGGACATTGCTAGATAGTCTTAGGATTTGGTCTTGATCATAAATATATATACTTTTATGGGTCTACGACGAATATTAAGGGGTGTTACAAACTATGTGTCAAAATTAATATACCCTTAGGTTAGGGTATAAAAATGGCTCTAGCGATGGCCGAAAGAGATAGGTTTACGGTATTCGGTATTTTGTATTCAACATGTTCTTGACGTAAACAGAATAAGAAACATAAGGAAAGGCTACAGTCCGCTTGGAGCGAACAGTATGATACCCTATCCCTATCTCTATATGCCACAAAAAAACATTAAGAAGATGATGTATAGCATTTTATTTCATTCTATAAAATTTAGAAAAAAAAACATTTTTTTAAAAAACGCCCCCAAAAAGTAGGCGTGGCCAAAAACTTTGTATGGGCGATATATTGGAAAAAATATTGTCTAAATATCTTGTTAAATATTTTTTTTCGGTTTCTATGAAAATTATCGAAGAAAACAGCATTTTAGTGAAAAACGCCCACAAAAAGTAGGCGTGGCAAAAAACTTTATATGACAAACTTATAAAGGAGGGCAGTGCCTACATATCTTGTGAAGGTTATAACCCTCTATCTGTCCATCTGTAGCTTTTAATCGGTTTTTTCTAAATTGTGGGCGTAATTAATATACCCTTAGGATAGGGTATACAAATAATCCAGAATTGGGTTAAACTTAATAAACATATCTTTATACCCTATCCTAAGGGTATATTAATTTTGACACATAGTTTGTAACACCCCTTAATATTCGCCGTAGACCCATAAAAGTATATATATTTATGATCAGGACCAAATCCTAAGACTATCTAGCAATGTCCGTCCGTCCGTCCGTACGCAATTTTTAGGCCTTTAAAATTAAGCTAGGAAGCTGAAATTTGGACCACATATTCCCTAGGGCTCCGAAATGGTTAAGTGTACATTTTTTTGAATACGCCCACTGCCACGCCCACTGCCACGCCCACAATTTAGAAAAAACCGTTTTAAAGCTAAGGTTAAAGAGATAGAGTGTTACAACCTTCACCAGATATGTAGGCACTGCCCTCCTTTATAAGTTTGTCATATAAATTTTTTTTGCCACGCCTACGTTTTGTGGGCGTTTTTTACTAAAATGCTGTTTTCTTCGAAAATTTTCAGAGAAAACGAAAAAAAATATTTAACAAAATATTTAGCCAATATTTTTTCCAACATATCGCCCATACAAAGTTTTTGGTCACGCCCACTTTTTGGGGGCGTTTTTTGAAAAAAAACTTTTTTTTTTTTTAATTAATAGAACTAAATTAAATGCTATCTATCATCTTCTTAATGCTTTTTCCTTTGGGGCATATAGGAATATGGATAGGGTATCATACTGTTCGCCTCAAGCGGACTGTAGCCTTTCCTTATGTTAAGAAATGTAATCAAGCCCTTGATCCCTATACTAAGTATTTGTCCATTAGTACGGGAAAATTCCCCAAGATAAGAAAAAGGAACTACATCGTATCGCTATTCCTGAGCATTTTGGGCACATTGTCTGAGTACAAATAATATTTATTTTTCTGACGCAGTGTTATTTGTAATGAACAGCATTGGTTTGTTAAAAATAGGTCGACCTTCACAAATATATTAGGTTTCATGCATGTATGTTAAAATTCCTTAGAAAATAATATTCAAGACGATTGCATATACACTGACTTCTCTAAGACTTTCGACCAATTGTCCCATGAGATTATCGACTTAAAATTCCAGCGCTTTTGCACCTGGTTTCGTTAAGAGAAGGGTTTATCGATTCAAATTTAGAGGTTCATTATCAGAATCATTCACTCAGTCTGGAGTTCCTCAGAGAAGTCACTTAAACCCTATTTTGTTCATTTTTGCTATTAATGATGTAAATGCATGTTCACAAAAAATTTACAAAACATATTTCCTAAAATTATTTAAGTTCAACTAAGGCACTTCATGGACAACTATATCCTCCCTATAAAATAAGTTCGGCTTAGTGTTCAAAATTAAGAACAACTATAACTTTCTTATAAAAGAAGTTTTAAAGGAATTTTTCACTTCACAGTACTTTGTTCTGTAGCTAGGAATGGAATTACCAACCGTGCTTTAATGGATTAAATAGAACTCTGAACATACATACGTTCGAACTTTATAAGAAACAAGAGATAAGAACATTAGAACACATTTCTTAACATAAGCACGTAATGAACATGAAACTATGAATAACGTGCGAATGGTCACCGTAGTTTTTGTAACCATCCCTCGTAACACATCACGTCATTCAATATATTTACAGCACAATTTTTTTTTAAAGCATGTCGATGTAATGTAGAAAAGTATTATTACTGGACACTTTTACGAAAAAAAGATTAAATAAATAACCTTAAATAAATAAAGAATGTTTTTAAATAACTATTTCAAAACTTCTGTTGTACTTATTAATATACACAACGCGACGGCACCACACAAACTAACTAAATGAGAAAAGGACAAACAGGTTTCATATATGTACATACAATCTTATTATTAAGGGTAGACGTGGTGAAATTAAAATAGTAGGTAAATGGAGAACGATTGACGTGTATGTTTCTAGCAATTGCAAAGCAACCCCTTTAAACTTTCTTTTAGGGTATATTCGTTTGGATACATAGTTTGTAACATAGAAAAATATTGATCTAATTGGCTACACAGTAAATGTTAGATTAATATGTACAACTACATACGTAAGCAATTTGTTATAAATAAATTGACTTATTTCGTTATTGTTCATTAACAATTAAGAAAACAAAAGAAGACAGTGTTTCAAACTACGATGCATATCTTTCATCGGCGATAACCATTTTTGCATGGTGATATGATTTATATTTTTTGTAGTCAAAGGAATACATTCTAAAAAACAATCAAACGAACAATTATCAAATTGAAAAACAGGATAATTATATAATTTCTAAGATTTTAAAACAGCAAGACCAGTTAGTTTCAGATAAACAAGTACCTATTTAATTTTAAAAAATCAGTTGTTTTGAGGTCAAACTCGAAGATGTTGTTAGTTGGTCAAGCGTAGTTCAAACATTGGTCAAGCATGAGTGAGGCAATCTGTGCATAACCCACCACAGATTGCCCCACTCATTGCTGTGAACTTCATTTACTATTGGTTCTGTTAATTTTTCCACTGGGATGTCCAGGTTAATAGTGGTTGTCAATCATAAATAAGTCCAGCAATTCCCATAACGTCATTAAATTTATTAAACCCAAAGGATGTAATGCTATGAAAGTGCAACTAGCAGCATACTCATTATTGGCTTGTTGATGTTGGCACTTCAGGAATTAAATGGTTTTTATTTTAAGATTGCCAATGATTTGTGTGAAACAAAACTTACGATTTTAAAGTTTATTTGGTCCTATTTGATCTGTGTAAGCCGGCGGGTCCAGTGGCTTAGTGGTTAAGTGTGTTGAACCACTAAGCGAGAGGTCGCTGGTTCAAATACCAACCTGTTCCATCTGAAAGTTTTTCAGATCTCTTGCGAACTTCTGACAAACATCCAAGAGTAAGAAATGTCATGAGAAGCTTCTCAAAAATTAATTGCCGTTCGGAATCGGCATTAAACTGTAGGTCACTTCCATTCGTGTCAAAAAATATGTCTTCGCACATACAGTGGTTGGAGAAGCTAGGCTTTGGGTTCTGTACGGGCCGTTTACGCCATTTATTTATTTATTGTAAGCCGGCATAAAACTTTTTATGAATATTAAAATAAGTTCTTAAAAGCCGTATCTATTAATACATTACATAAAAAAAGGAAGTATCCAGATTGACCCTCTCTTAATACATATTTAAAGTTTCTCTATCGTTTACAAGAGTTGAACATTACACGTCTATGCGACAGAGAGTGGGTTAAAATCAAGTTTTCCTCTTTACAAAACTGGTTAAACAATATTAATTTTAGAAAATAGTTTATATAAAAATAAATTTAAAAAGAATACTACATTTCTTATATTTAAAACATTTTTTCATTATTTTCAAGATTTCTTTTCACTTATTTTACGGGTGTTTCCTGGGGTCACTCGTTTGAACACGAAAACACCATCGGAGCCAGTTGTTTATAATAAAAATTGTATTATTAATTAAGGCCGAAAGGTAATAGTATTAAGTGATATAGTTAAGTTTAGAGCGTCCGCATAAGGACCAGTAATCTAGAATAAGTATTCTGTTAATTTTAAGTGAGATTAAATCATTTTTGTCTAGTTTGTAAGTCTATTACCTCTAAGTATCGTCGTTCGTTTTTGTTTCCTATCTAGTTACACCAAAGAAGTTTTGGTTGAAATTAACCAGATATAACTGATATATTCAAGTTAAGGGCGGATGAAAGCGAACGAATATGAAAAACTACTACTATCTTCAGCAAATGAGTAAATTGAATTAGAAGTAGCAGACAAGAGATTTTTTATAAAAATAAAAAGGAGTCGGAGAAAGAAGGGAGCCTTGGGGAACTCCAGTTATTACACGATGAATGTCAGACTTATAGCCATCCAAAACAACGTAAAAGCTTTCATAACTCGAGATCTTTCATGAACTGACTATTAATCAGATTTTCCATGAAAGAAAGGATGTACAATGGTCGGTAGTTGGAAGGGGAAAATGACAGTCCTTTTTTGGGAAAGGGCTGGACAAATGATGTTTTCCATTTACTTGGAAAAAGACCAGAAGATTGGGAGAGATAGAAAAGCTTACGTAGTAGTTTTGCCGCCCTGGGAAAACACTTCTTCAGTCGGGATATACCATATGGACCGGGGAATTTGTGAAGTCCTTGAGTTCTCTTGAGACTGCGCGAGTTCAAAAATGGCAGGTAGAAATTGCATTCGGGAAGGCTGCAAAATGCACAATAAGCAGATTGGCGCTGCCTGTAGAGCGGTGCCGTGAAATAACGCCGAATTTTAAAACTCGGCGTTATTTTACAGCATGAAAGCGAAATAACACCTAATTTAGGAATGCGGTGTTATTTCACAAAGACAAAGTGATTTCCTATAAGAACAACAAGCGCTGTCGAGGGATATAATAGGCGACTTAGACGCAAATTGGTAAAATTTGGAAATTTTTTTCAAATTTGTAGACTGCCTACTGGATGAAGATGTTATGTAAGTCCAAGAATTTATAATGTCAATTGATGGGACCTTCCAAATTTTTGAACCGCCAAAGAAAAAATACAAAGGCCGAGGAGAGCAAATTAAAGCGGCTGTAATTAAACTAGACAAAAAGCGTATATCAATCCGTGACTTTCTAAATCAAATGACAAATGAAAGCAACAATTTACTTTCAAAGTGTAAGCGGCGATGAAGACGAAGAGGATGCAAACCTAGGTGAAGTAGAACCGGATTATTTTAATGTTGATAATACAATTCTACTTCGCATTATATGTTATGATGATGCTCGAAACAACGTTGTAATCATCACTTCAAACTGTGTTTGAACTGTTATACAGGATTTTCAGAAAAATATTTAATGTTTAATAACCCAATTCTTTGTCCAATTTGCAGGCAAATTGTTCAAAGTACCACCAAAGTATTTTGTTAAACTCTAATTTTCTTAGAATTAATTTCTTAAACGTCGTTGTCCCTTTATAAGTGATTAACATAGGTTACCATATAGGTAACTCAAAATTAAGTAAATGACTTATAACTTTATTCAATAAAATAAACTGAAAATAAAATGTTGAAGCTGAGAACGGCAATTTATTTTGTATTTGCTGTCCAAGTTCGGGCTCATATAAAAATGCTATAATGTTTACGTTGCATACGGACATAAGGTTTTAAATAAATGAAATTTAATTCTGGGTTGGAATAGTAGCTTAAAGCATGGTAGCCACACCGTTTCTAATGTCAGTGTCAATACCGCGACCGCGACAGGAGGATAACATTATATGTAACCAGGTAGGTTTAACTCAGAATTAAACTAATTAAGAATCAGAATTTTATCCCAAGCAATAAAATAGCAGCCAGCAAATGTGTCGACATGATCAAACAAAAACAAAAAAAAAAACATACCCAGCAAAAGCATATTCCTTTACGTCCAGTAACCTTTAACCTGCTTTTCAATTGCATAAATTCCTCAAATTGTATCACATAGCTCTTAAGGGTTATTTAGTGGGTATGCTAAGTTTTACTGTAATACTAATACGTTGATTTTATTGGAAATATTAATGAAAAAAGTGCAAAATTCTTAGATGGAACTTTTTGTTGTTTTATTTATTATTTAGTTTAAATTGTGCCGGCATTTTTATCCAAAGCATATCTTGAGAGTCGTGAATACTCGCAAACAAATCCGTTAGATTATACGAATGTTAATTTTGTTTACTTACACTATATGTATTACATATTGAGTTGCCATGTGGATATCAGTATTTAGTTAACAAAAACTTGAAGAGGCTGGTTTCAGGTTCTAATAATATGAATATTTATTGTATCATTCATGCAAATTTGTATTACGATTACCAGATAAACAAAATACTTGTTTTAGTGGTAGGTCGCAATGGTGGGAGTGGTTGTTTACTTAATTTAAGAATATTTTATATTGATGGGAATTTGCACATATGTATATAAGTCGAATAACTATCAAAACGAACTTAGTTTGATTGCTACCTACAATCAACTTGTATTTAAAATCTATAACGCGAATTCGATTACGTATATTAAAAAACAATGGTACGTGCCCTATTAAAAATGTGTTTATCGTGTAAAATCCCAAAAAAATTCGTTCAACATTTTATTTTAAAACATATAGATATTAGTAAATAATGACTATACGAATGTTTATAAAGAAATGCATGAAACTATTAGGACAAGTTAGCACGTGTCATATTATTTATGTATTTTTCTATTAAACTGGTTAGTTTAAATTACAAAAAATAAAAACATAATTCCATATGGCGCGAAGCGTCCTTAAAACTATTTACTAAAATATAAATATATGCTGGTATAAAGCGCAATGGACAAATAAAAGTTACTACATGGGAATTCGTAGATATATGTTGGTATTGTGAAGTGTATGTGTAAATCTTTGTGGAAAAATAATGATCATAAAAAAATTGTTGACGTTAAAATTTATTTTATCACATTATTAAAATCACTTAAATCGTGAAGCGGTGAAATATGGCATCACAGCATAACAGAATTCACCCCCAAACTGTGGGTCTTTGATGCGATTTTAGAAAACGAAAGTAAATGGCTACGTTTATCCTAATTTTGTTATGATAAAACAACGAATAATTTAAACTGACCGCTTTCCAGCTGTTTCATGTTCAGTGCAACATTGTCTTTTTATAATGGTGTCCTTCTTGGTACATTACTGAACTCTCTTACGTTTTATTGCACTGTTGATTTTACATTTTTCTTATTGGCACCATTGAGAGTGCAAAACCAACAAATAGCGGCTATTAATGTTATTATTGTCTGATTAGACTTTAGGCTACAGTTCCATTTGACAATCAAAAAATTGATTGTTAATGTTATTATTATCTGATTAGAATTTAGGCTAGAGTTCCATTTGATTGTTAAAACTATCAAACTATTATTTCTCTTTATAAGCAGCAGGTAAAGTGCATGAAAAACTGTTTATTAATTTATTTTTATATTTTTTTGCAGACAACTTTTACAGATAAAGGTCCAAAAGTATGCTAACACTAAATATTACCAATTAAACTAATACTAAAAATTGCATTTCTCCTAGCCAGAAGCTGGCGCATTTCTTAGTTTTGATCATTTAACATTTTATGTTGGAAATGCAAAGCAAGCGGCAAGCTATTACACAACTAGAATGGGGTTTGAACCATTAGGCTACCAAGGTCTAGAAACCGGAAGCCGCAAATATGCTAAGCATGCAGTTAAGCAAAATAAGGTCTGTAAATATGGCTTATTATATGTTATATAATTCAAAATTAAGAATAATTAAATACGAATGCGCAATGCAAACGTAATTAACCCTTTAATGCCCATATGACCCAATTTCGAAGAATAAGTTTGAATTCTTGCCATATAATAAAATTTAAGATTTAAAATTCGGTACATAGTGGTCATATGTTTTTGAATGTTTCCTTTCCAATAGTGATGGTTACAATTTTCTCAAACTAAATTTAATTTCGATTTTGAATGTAAATATAAAAGTTATTTGGATTATTGCTTAAAAACTTCAATGAAAATTTGTGTCAAAAGTTGCATCAGATATTTAATTCTAAGACATTTTTATCATTAAGTCGATAGTGTACGATAAAAAAATGTCGTCTATTTTCGATTTATGTTTTTAGTTTACGTAGAAAAGAGGGGGTACCGAATTTTAATTGTTCCGTTTCATCATTTGGCAACAATTTCAACTTAGATGTCGAAATGGCGTCATTTGAGCGTTAAGGGATTAATGCGGTTTTGTATCGCATTATATCAGAAATCAAAAACATTGCAAGGTAAGTAGTTGATTTTAATTGCTGATATTTAATCATATTAATTAAGCTGCAAAAATAATCTGCGTACTTTGATTTTCAATGTATTCGTATTTTAATTATGTATTTTCATATAAATCCTTTAAATATAATCGATTTTCTCAAAACGGCAGTAACGATTTTGTTGGTGTTTGAATTTTACGAATTTTACGTAACGAAATTGCAATAAATTTAAACATATGTTACAATTTATATCACAAAAAATATAGCGAGAAAGTTTCGTACTTTCCAGTTGTGCACTTTATTTTTTATGAAACCTAACAGCCATGGCGAAAAACGTTGCATGGGTGAAATGTTAAAGAAAATGTTGTCTAAATATTTAAAGCTAATTTTCTCAATAACAGCTCCAACGAATTTGATCTGTTTTTGTATATATTTTGGATACTTTGGTGCGGCCCGAAATGTCAGTTTTTGATTTAAAATTTGAATATTTAATATCTCAAAAATTAATAAAGGGAATTCAAACAAATCTGAAACTTTTATTTGGCATATAAATATATTTTTGAAATACCTTCTTTTCATATTATGAATGTATATCTTATAATTTTCTTATATTCAAAATTTTCAAAATGCCTCTTACGATTTTATATTTGCATTTTGCATAATTAGGTGTCCAAAATGCAAAATACATAGAAATATTTTGTGCTCTTGTTGAGAAAATCGATTTTATTCAAACTTAAAAAGTGAATTCACAAACTCACACACATTTCATCTTATCGAAAAATTAATGTCTGAAGCGATTTAAAAATGCATCTTACGCGAGGAAGTTTCCTATGACGCAGTCGAGCACTTTTTTTTTAAATTCTGTGACTTACTGCTTTCTTAATATAAAATTAAAATATTGCAATTGAAAATTATACTAAACTTTAATACCCCTATCAAATTTGTTTTTAGATTGTTTTTGTATTTGTATCATCATACTCTCCTGACGATCATGAGCATGGTAAACATTTAATTGTACACGGCGATGGCGTAAGAGATGTTGCATTCGAAGTGGAAGAACTTGATGCCATTGTTTATGTGAGCAGGACTATTTTATTAAAAAAAAAAGTAAATTCTTTTGTATATTTAAACAGCACGCAAAGCAACGCGGAGCTAAAGTTATCCGAGATATTTGGGAAGAAGCTGATGAATTCGGAAAAGTCAGATTTGCTACTATTCAAACGGTAAGTTAGCATTAATTACATATATCCTATCCTAAGGGTATATTAATTTTGACACATAGTTTGTAACACCTCATAATATTCGTCGTAGACCAATAAAAGTATATATATATTCATGATCAGGACCAAAACCTAAGTCCGTCCGTCCGACAGTCACCAATTAAAGATAAGAAGCTGAAATTCGGAACATATACTCCCTAGGGTCCCGAAATGGCAGTTTTTTTTGATACGCGCTCTGTCATGCTCACAATTTCGAAAAAATCGTTTTAAAGCTAAAGTTAGAGAGATAGAGTGTTACAACCTTTACAAGATATGTAGGCCCTGCCCCCCTTCATAAGTTTGTCATATAATGCCTAATTTTTGTGGGCGTTTTTCACTGAAGAGCTGCTTTCTCCGAAAATTTTCATAGAAACCGTAAAAAAATGTTTAACAAGATATTTAGCCAATATTTTTCCTACAAAGATTTTGGCCACGCCCACTTTTTGTGGGGATTTTTTCAAGAAATATTTTTTTTTATATAAATTTCATAAAATGTTATCCATCATCTTCTTAACGCTTTTTTCTTTGGAGCATATAGGGATATGGATAGGGTATCATGCTGTACGCCACAAGCGGACTTTTCTTATGTATATTTTATGTATTATTGTATTTACGTTTTTTTTATTTACTTAGTCCGTATATAAAACTTGTGTGCCGGTGCGGCGGTAGGTTTAAAATTATTTGAGACCTAGTTACCTAGTTTGCGTGTACCTAGTTAAGTTGAATTATTTGTTCTGTATTAAATAAATGTGGGTGCATCTATTTTATTATTAAGTGCGTTTGACTACTAAGCGAGGTCTTCGGTTCAAATCCAACCCGTATCACCTGAAAGTTTTTATTTGCTGCTACATCTCTTGCTAACGTCGGCCAACATCCAAAAATAAGAACTGTCATGAGAAGCTTCTAAAAATGAAATTGCAGTTCGGGATCGACATTACACTGTAGGTCCCTTCCGCGCTTAGACCTTCAATATATGAAGAAACTTCTCGATTTGTAAAGTCCTGGATCTTTTTTTTTGTTTTGAATGACTCCGTTTAAATGAGTTAGTTAAAAATATTCATGAAATCTATTTTCTCAACTTTTCACATAAGCTTTAAGTTTATTTTCCACACGAACCGTAATTATTTTAATATTATTTTGCTCGCTTTTTGTGCTTTTTGAATAATCAATAGTGTCTTTTATGAACAAAGACGCTCCGCCTCTAGCCCTTTCCGAAGGGTGATTTGCATGATATACACTATATTCTTTAATTTTAACACTTGATTCCTTCGTAAGATGGGTTTCAGAGTTATGTCGATATAATTTGTGCGAGTAAAAACCTCAAGTTCGTCGATCTTTTGTAGAACGCCATTCGCGTTCCACGTTACTATTTTTATTTTTGTTTATTCGTTAATATTAATTTTCATATTTACATTCGACGAAGGGAGCCCCTAAGTTTATGGTCGAGCTCGTTAAACTCTTCAAATATACGTTTATTAATGCGACTTTGTTCTTCCATTTTAGCAAGAATTGCAGAAAAACTTGTTTGACTAGGTCAGCCGCTATATTGATTTTCTAATTAGCTTGGAATGCCGCTTCAGCGTATATCTGTGGCCGAGGATTTGACAATGTAAAACTGTATATTAGAGTGTATATACAGTTTTACATTTTTCTTGTGCGGTTTGGACATTTCCTTAGCCTTTGGTCCGGGAGTCGAAGACTTTTCTTTTAAATGTGTTTCTCTCGGCAGCTTAGACATCCTTCAATTGACTTCTTTGTACTTCTTTTGGGTTTGTCATTCTTTTTAATTCCAACGGGTAACAATTTCTTCTTTACTTTATCGCGCCTGCTTTAAAGCTCTTTAGCTACTTCGCAGCCGCGATAGTTTGCCGAACCATTTCCCTTACAGTTTATGCAGGTTGGTAAATCCTGTCTTTTAGGACTGCATATACAAATGTTTACCGGCTGATATACGGCAAGGCGGTTCTTTTTGGCAATATGCGTTTGTGTGGTTTTCCTTTTTATATCTTTCGAAGCTTTCCATGAATAGCGGAAGTCCGGGCTTAACTAAAATTTCTTCATCTTGCATCAAATAAAAGCTGGTGTTGCCCAAGGCTCTGTTTTGTCTACGACACTCTTTCTTATTTTCATCAATGATCTCCTATCTTTCACTTCTAATCCAATTCATTCCTTCGCTGATGAAAGTACCCTGAGCTTCTGTTATTCGTTCCCAGATTCACGTCCCTCATCTTCGGGCGTGGAGTTGGAACGCAAAGTATGTTAAGCTCATTAAATTCTGACCTTACGGCATACTTAAGTGTGGTACAACCAACAGAGTATAATTCAATACTTTCAAAACACAATGCTGTCTTCTGTCATTGAAGCGAAACCCCAATACTCTGCCATTATCCATGAGTGCATCACTGAAACCGAAGGGCTTTCCATACTCGGTATGAGCGTTATTGACAACCTTAGTTGGAATGACCACATATTCGACGTCGTCGAAACGCTATGAAATATCTAGGCTTCCTAAAGTGATGCAAGAAATATTTTACCCTTTCTGATCTGGCTAAAATTTACAAGGCGCACAAAACTTAAGTACAACGCTCATATCTGGTCGGGTGCACTAATTTTCTATTTGGAGCTACTTGACGTTGGCTACTAAGATATTGCGAAATCGCTTGACCATCTTAGTCATCGTCGTAGTGTCTAATGCCTATAGTTGTTTTATGGATACTACCATCATAAGTGCTCAAACGAAATAGCTAGTTGGACGTACTCTAAAATGTAAGTATTTTTTTCTCTGCGTACGTGGAATGCTCTGCCTCACTCTGTTTTTCCTGACCACTACAATTTGCAAACATTTCAAATCGATGTTCATGGGTTTCTCTCCCTGTCGTCTAATTCCATATTTCCTTAAGGGGTTAAATGGCTTTCACAGTTTAAAAAAATCTAATTTATAAATTTCTACAACATCTCGAGAATATTATCCTAAATTTTCCAGTCATTCCGAATAAAAGTTTCGGAGATACAACGTTGGGAAAGTGCGCACTCAATTGAATCACGAGGTTTATTTGACTATATCCAAACTTTAAACGCGTTTTTCTCGAAACTGTGTTTTCAAAGTCAGTTGTCACAAGTTCTCGAAAACCACTCAACGATCTTGATGAAATTTTACACAGCTCTTCGAGATACAATTCACGAGGACTTGAACGAAGGAATTTTTTTTAACTCACAACTATTTAAAAAAAGATAATTTTGAGCAAATTTTGTAAAAACGTCGCCGAAAATTCAATTTTCAAATTCGTCCAAATTCTAGTTTATGGTCTTAACTAAAACACTATTTTTTTTCACTTCTAATGATCCTGTCACGAGTTCTACAGTCATCGCGGGCGCATCTTTTTTGAATATTTTCCTTTGAAAATTTCGGAAATTCTATTTCAAATGTATATCTTAAAGACAGTAAAAAGGTTGAAGAAAATATTTTTTTTATATAAACAAAAAATTGTTGAAAATAGACCTTTTTTCCCCGAATAAACCCATGTAACCCCTTAATGACCGTGCTGTGCTATAAGGTTGCCAAAAAATAATGGAAGACAACTAAACAAGTTTTACTGTGTTGTGTGGATACGATTTGTAGCACGTATGTATATATAGAGATGAAATTCAAAATTTCAGGTCAAATGTTCACCATTTTCGAAATGTTGCATGTGTTCGAGCGCTGACAAAAAAAATTAGTAGTAGTTATCTACGACGCTGAAACAATTTTGATTCTAAAATGTCTACTAAGTGTAGCGCAAGACAGTTTTGGTAAGTAAGCAGTAAAATTAAAATCAAATTTTATCAGAATATTGTTATAAAAAATCAGAATATAATAAATATAAAAAAAAACAATAAATAAAAAAACGGCTATCATATTTGAAAATTTTTCCAACAACTGAATTCCTATAGTTTATATGTAGTTGGATAGTAAAAATAATTCAGCACGGGATAGGCCGGATATTTAGATAGTTTGATAGTAATATCTGAATATATAAATTACCTGAGTTAATCAATTATTGGGGGTTGTATGGTTGGATTCAGCAGTTTAATTAAATTACTATTGGAAGCTATACACTTTAAATAATTAAACATATTTCTGTCTTCCGATTTTATATATGCAGTATGGAGACACATTTCATACACTTGTCGATCGCAAAAGCTATAATGGCCTTTTTTTACCTGGGTACAAGTACCCAGCTAAAGACAATCTTTTGAAATCACTTCCGCCGGGAAAACTAAACTTCATTGACCATGTTGTAGGAAACCAGCCCGATTTTCAGATGGAAAGTGTTGCCAGATGGTACGAGAAAGTTCTGCAATTTCATCGGTTCTGGTCTGTGGACGACTCACAAATTCATACAGAATATTCATCTTTACGATCTATTGTAATGAGCAATTACGAAGAAACTGTGAAAATGCCAATCAATGAACCTGCTTCTGGCAAGAAAAAATCGCAAATACAAGAATATGTGGAATATTATGGCGGAGCCGGTGTTCAACACATTGCCCTGAATACCAGCGATATTATAGGGGCTATACAAAATTTGCGCGAACGTGGTATGGAATTCTTAACCGTCCCAAGCAGCTATTATGATTTACTGAAAGAGAAATTAAGGAATAGTGGCACTAAAGTTATAGAAAACATGCAAACCTTGCAAGAACTAAACATTTTAATTGATTATGACGAGAATGGATACCTCCTGCAAATTTTCACAAAAAATATGCAGGACAGGCCCACACTTTTTCTTGAAGTTATACAACGACACAATCATAATGTAAGTATCATAAATATGAAAACTATTTACAAAATGTGTTAAGAATTTACAAATTTGTATTTGCAGGGTTTTGGTGCTGGCAACTTTAAGGCATTATTTGAAGCAATAGAGCTTGAACAAGATAAAAGAGGAAATTTATAAGATTAAAATAAATTACGCCATCACAATTCTACAAATTTATTGATTTAAAAGTGCGATTATAAAATGAAATTTATTTCCGTTTAGCTATACTCACAAAGCGATTATCAATTAAAGTTTCATTTCTAGGATCGCTTTTATTTAGAGGTTTGATTAAGGGATCCCAGAATCCATCTGGTGTAGGATTTACTTCAACACGTTTTTTATGTTTAGTACAATTCCGAATATGCCGTTGAATTTCCACATCTGTAAGACGTGCTCCAAGATACTTTATATACTATAAGGAAAATATAAAAATAAAACATCAAATAATGTAGATATTTAAATGGTGTTTTAATGATCGTCTTACCGTCTGACATTCGTTGCAATCCACGTCGAATAGCCGATCACATTTTAAACTTTCATTGTTCGTGTTTTTATGATGTGTATCCTTTAATTTCTCAATTTTCTTAAACATTTCATTTTCGTAGCCAGACACTCCAACCGATGACACAGAATTTGTGTTTAAACTACATTTTTCTACGATGCTCGACTGCACGGAGTATTTCTCGTTTTTATGATTAGTATCGTAGTTTTCTTTTCTATCAGTATGTTCATTAACCGGTTTTTGAAGAATCCTAATTCTGGCAATGAAAAAATGTTATCGTTATAAAATGTATAATATATTATGTAATAATTATGTACAAAATTGCAAATTTGTGTTATTGATAATTGTGTTATTTTAATAATATTATACGCGTGCGCACGCAAACAGGTCAGCTTATATTGAAAATTAAAACTTATAAATGTACCACACACCTCCACTTGAAGAAGTATTTAAATGTTAAGGAATTCGTTTTTATTTCATTCGGTGGGTAATTGCGAAAAGTAGCCTACGGAAGTATTGAATGGTGCAACGGAAAAAATTCGATCTTGACAAACATATTTAATATTATGAGGAAAAAATAAGCATAAAAAAGATTCGACCAATTACCGAAGAGCGAATTAATCGAGAACCACGAAAACTAAAAAAAAGCCCGCAACATATTTCCTTATTTTCATTGTTTAACTTAAAACAAAAAAAAATTAATCGCACTTAAGCTTCAAGCAATTAAAAACTAACAAAATAATACCTCTCAATACCGCAGTTATAAATATATAAAAATTCTCTTCCAAATCAACTTTGACTTTGCGATCATCCAACCAAATGACTATTATATCATTTTTGTCATGTAGTCTAATATACGACCTAACAATACCAACAAACCTTCTTTGAAAATTTCCAAGAATACGAACAAATATGTGTAGCAATATTTCACTATTTATACTATGAGCCCAAGTGGGGCAAGGTCGAGGAACTTTTCCTTATGTTTTTATATTGCTTACTATGGAAGCCATTCCGAAAAACTCTGCCTCCCTTTCCACCCCAAAGAGGGTGACAGCAGTATTATCAGTAAACAGTGACAAAAGTGATGAGGGTACGTCATTTCTATACAACAGGTCAAATATTTAGGGGTGAACTTTTCAGAACGTTTCAAGTTCAACCGTCACACAGCCCTTACCCTTCAAAAGGCAAACTATGCCCTTTTATTAGTCCTGCCATTTATGCAAATAAGAAGTGGACTCGAAACAAAGACCAAACTTCTTCTCTACAAACAGTTTATACGTCCAATCATAACCCACTTCTTTTCTATCTGGTACACTATCAGTCGCATTTACATGATGAAGTTAGAAATCTTCGAGCGAAAAGTGCTTCGTCACTGCACTTCGCTCTACCGAAATCCTCACAATAACCACTACTATAGAACAGAAGTCCTATATGAAGCCGCCAATCATATCCCCACTGGGGATATTGGTCAATTTCAACGAATATGACGCGCGATATCCTATCCCATCCCAACCCTTTGATTCATATCATTTCAGAGACTCCATCAATACAGGATTACTATCCCCACGTGATGGTTTTAATCGAACCAGATCTCAGAATAGTCCAAGAAGGTTCATTCGAAGATGTGGTTGCTGGAACGCGATACAACCGTGGTTGAAAATCTGCCGGAAAGCAATGGAAACATACAGACACACCATGTAACACCAAAGCAGAATCCAAGCCAACGAACTAAATCATCAAACCACCCCAATGACCGCCGGCGCCACTCACGCTGTACGATAAATAATCAATAAAGAATGTAAATAAATTTCATAATTATATAATTTTTTAAATACAAATTTAATAATAAAACAACATTTGCACACCGCAAAGCCCCATCAATGCTCGCAGAATATTAGATTTATTCTAGACTTAGGTAAAACAATTGTATAAATATTGTAAACAAACAAATATAAAAAAAAATTCTATACATTTCCCTTAAAGATTAACGAATATTTTGTACTAGGAAAGTGTATTTACCCAACAAAATTTCAGTAGAGTAGTCTTATTATTAAATTTCAGTTTTTGTTTGATTTAAGAAAAAAAAAAAATTTATTAACATCAATTTAACATGCGGAATCTAATAATAGATTATAGATATTTAATATGTTATACACGTTTTTGTTGGGGGATCAGTATTTATATCCGATGAAAAATAAATTGGCCGACATTGCAGAAATTGCATGCAAAATCATTCCGCAAGATCAAAGTAAAAATCGATGTATTTACTTGCGAATATGATAACTTGATAATTATAGAAGACTCACCCATTAGATTCTATTCGCTTCAAATTGCTCAAATGGCCTTCGGAAGGATTCATCAAGTCTCTTACCAAATCCATTGACGCAATGTTGAAACTATCACAACTATCGTCCAGAAATATGATATCTTGAGTTGCAGGTGTTAACATAACAACGCTAGAGGTTTCCGATTCCTTAATTTCAGTATTGGAATGTGTTGTCGAGTTTTGTGTAAATGGATTAGATATATCAAAAGTTATATCTGCGTCACTCTTATTAGTCTTATTACTTATAAAATTTCTGTAAATAAAAGAAAACAATTCAGCACAATAAAACAATAAATGTTAATAGATTAGGTACCTGACTCGCCACTGCTTTGAAGAATTTGAATTTTTCAATATAGAGTCGGATATGGGACTGGCTTCAATTGCTTCCTCACAAAAAGTTGTATTTTCCTTAAAAATGCGTGGATACATGAATTTAAAAGATTTTATAAGTTTTATACAGTCTTCGAAAAATTTTTTGGAAAAGAAAAGTCCAACCGAGGCCTGCGGCAACTTCAAACAGCATATTACAACTTTCACCGAGAAGATCTACCTACATGGTAAAGGCCGAATCCGAATACCCATCAAAGCTGGTTCAATTATGTCGCCTGATATTAGAAAACATGGGATGCAATGTTTAGTTTGGCAACAGCTTATCTGAACTCATTCAAACGCAGCTAGTATACGAGGGGTGATTATGCAAGAGAGAGACTTTAACCTGATCTAAAAAAAAACTCAAACAAAAAGATTCGTTTGCATTCTTGTCATTCGTTTGCATCCTTGCCATATTTTGTATTTTTGAATACCTTACATTCCTTTAAATTTTTTTGGTATCGAAAGAGGCAAAAACAAAAACCATTGAAAGCATTAATATAGAATAAAGAGCAGATTGACAATTTGCTATGTATTCTTATAGGCGTCCAAATGGATTCTCGATATGAGAGCCAAATTTCTTTTTCCGAGGGTAGCTGGAAAATCTTTCATAAGACACTATGAGGAACGACCGTACGTGCTCATAATATTGTGAGATTCATACTCACTAAAAACACTTCCCTTCAAATTACTTTATACTACAACTAGGTTATTTCCTATGTAGTAGTGTGGATTTACTAATTTTTATTCGCGTTTACCAGGCAGCTTCCCATCGGAGGCACCTGCTTGTACTGCTAAAAACACGCGGTTATATTTTATTGCGCTTATTCAAATGGTTTTATCCGTTGAAGCCGGCACACTTAATTTGTATCGTTGAAAATATATATCATTTCGTTATTGCAATGACCGCGAGTCTGTTGCTTACGGGCAAATGATTTTATTTCATCTTCGACGGTTGCCACATCAAAATATCTGTGGATATCACTATTTATGATATACTACTACACCACAATTCTGCTTAGCACTTTGTTTTGAAAAGTTTGCAAAATATTGATGTTATTTGCTTTGGTACAACCCCAAAGTCGTAAACCATACGTCCAAACCGGTTTCAGAACTTACTTGTATAAAATCAACTTGTTTAGCACTCAGTTTGGCAAACCGACCTGCTTCAATGCATTTGATTATATTTAATAACAAGCTCTTCGCGTTCCTTTTTTATATGCGATTTCCATTTTAGTTTCGCATCTAATGTCATTCCCAAGTATTTATCCTCCTGATGACGTTACATGACCCTGGTCCTTATTCCTCAAACTATTTGTTCATTTTGTTCTGTTGAGGTTTTAGAAGACCAGCAAATGAATTGTACGAAATGTATTGGTCTCTTCAATATTAAGTTAAGAATTAATTTGAGTTGAGATAAGGGGTTGAATTGAATGAAGATTTGAATACGAATGCGAGTGGTCAGACATGAATCATTTGTCGAGGGTATGTATGGTTGAATTGAAAGAGAAACAGTTTTTTTAACATAATTGTTGCGAATTACCATCTTTTCTTTTTCACATCACACTCGTTATCTGAAACAGGAAATGGCATGAAAATGGAGTCGCAAATATTATATTGCAATTATTATTAAATATAAGCTTGCTCATGAAATCGCTTTGCACAGTACACTTAACTGAAATTACGCTAGGGGAAATTTGCAAAGGGGAATAGGAATTTTTGACATTAAAAATAATTGACCAATAAGAAATTTCCAATTGATGTTGTGTACTTTGCAAATTGGCGCTCTTCAATAAACGAATGTAAACGTTTTAGTAAAAAGTGATACACTTTTAATTACAAAATTGTCAGGTATCCCTGCTAAGACCAAATCTTCGATTAGCTATTGACCGTCAAAGGGCTTAAACGTGTCTTTTAAGTGATCGGCAAAAATGTCGGATTTTTCTTTGGTACGTTTCACACGTTCGCCATTATTTTTTCTGATAGGAGACGCTTGCGATTTTGGTTTTTTGATGCTTTTCATAGCTTTCCACAATGAGTTGTTCGAACTCTTGTCGGCGGTGAGACCATCAATCTTTTTTTTAAAGTGCTGCATAGCATATCTTTTTATGCTGCGGAGTGCGAGATTGTTGCCATTTTATACGCGCTTTTCTTTTCTCCTTTAATAATTCAGTTATTTCCTGAGGATATTTTATTTTGCTTTTTGCTTTCGTTATCCGTTTAAAAAGAGAATTATATTAGGCTGAACTTTGTATGACTCCGATAAATTGATCGACTTCGCCTTCAAGTTCAAATGGCGTTTGAAGAGACACGTTAAGATAGATTTAATTTTCGCAGTATTTTCCAAAGGAGTCCAACTTAGTTGATACGCTAGTAAGTCTGGGTGGACATTCTTCAATTTTAACAAAGCTTTCGGAAATCCCTTTTAAAATATAAAAATCTATAAGGTCTGGAGTTTTTGCCGTATTCGTAGGCCAATACGTCGGTTTGCCTGACGAGTAAAAGTCTACTCCAAATTACATACCGGATTAATAGAGATTTTTTTTTTTTTTGTGAAATGCATCGTGAACCCCAGGTGTGTTTTGCATTACAATTACCATCAACAACAAAGTTCTGTGCGAGTGAGTTTAAAATACTCGTGCGTAAAAACATTTTTTTTTTTATCTTTTTTCTTGGAGGGATATATATAGACGCAATATCATGAGTTTGTCTATTATTTTTTAAAACGAACCGTAATCATTTGAATATTAGTTTGCTCGATTTTATTGAATGCTCAATGCTGTCTTTTATTAACAAAGACGCTAGCCCTTTTCGAAGGGTAATATGTTGCGTGGATTCGCATTCCACGTAACTATTTGTATTTTGGTTTTTTCGTTAGTATATATTCATATTCATATTTATATGCAATGAAGAGAGCCCCGGCGAGCTAGTCAAACTTTTCAAATATGCGTTTATTAATACCACTTTGTTCTTCCAGTCTAGCAAGAATTGCAGAAAAGACTTGTTCGACTAGGTCAGCCGCTGTATCAATTTGATTATTAGCTTGGAACGCTATATCAGCGTATGTCTGTGGCCGAGGTTTTGACAACACTTCACTATTAATTGTCTTTTCTCGCTGCGGTTTGGACATTTCCTTAGCCTTCGGTCCGGGAGTCTACGACTTTTCTTTTAAATGTCTTTCTCTCGGTAGCTTAGACATTTCCTTTCTTCATTCAATTGATTTTCTTGTACCTCTTTCGGGTTTGTCATTCTTTTTAATTGCAATGGGTTACAATTCTTTCTTTACTATATCGCGCTTGCTTTGAAGCTCTTTAGCTACTTCGCAAACGCGATAGTTTGCCGGACGATTTCCCTTACAGTTGATGCAAATCCCGTCTTTAAGACCTCAATCTATAGACAAATGTTTCCCGGCCCATTTAACGCAACGCGGTTATTTTTGACAATATGCTTTGTGTTGTTATACCCTTGATAACGCTTGCAGTGAGGGATGAGTCTAGTCCTTTTACGCATCGGATAAATTTTAACTACGATGTTAAGGATACTTTTTATATTGTACATTTTTTTAATGTCTTCTGACTTTTCGAAGCTTAGCATGAATAGCTGAAGTCCGCGCTTAAGGGGTTACATGGGTTTAGTCGGGGAAAAAAAGTTATATTTTCAACAATTTTTTTTATATAAAAAATAAAATATTTTATTCAAACTTTTACTGTCTTAAAGATAAACATTTAAAAAAGAATTTCTGAAATTTAGAAAGGAAAATATTGAAAACTCCGTCATTGTGAGGTCATTTCCGGTGATCCCTCGGAAAAAAGGTGCATTCCGCGTTGACAGTAGAACTCGTGACAGGATCATCAGAAGTGAAAAAAAATCGTGTTTTAGTAAAGACCATAAAAAAGTGAAAATTGGATTTTTGGCAGACCTTTTTACAAAATAAAAGGTAATTTTGGTAAAATTTGCTCAACATTTTATTTTTCTTAAGTAGTTGTGATTGCAAAAAAATCTTTGTTCCAAGTCATCGTGCATTGTATCTCGAAGGCCTGTGTAAAATGTCATCAAGGTCGGTTGTGTTGTTTTCGAGAACTTTTAAAAACGCTTTTAAAGTTTGGATAACCTCAAATAAATCTCATGATTCAATTGAGTGCGCACCTTCCAAGCTGTATCTCCGAAAATTTTATTCGGAATGACTTGAAAATTTAGGATAATATTCTCAATATATTGTAGACATTAATAAGACAATAAAAAAATCGATTTTTTGAAGCTGTGAAACCCATGTAACTAAAGTTTCTATATCTTAATCAGTTTTTCGTTTCTCTTTTTTAATAAGGTTAACTGCGTTTATAATTTTGAAGCCTTTGGATTTAAAGTCTTGCAAAACGTCGACTTTACAGCACGATGAATGAAGTCCTCTGGCCACAGTGTGGCCTTTCTGACTTATTTTGGTAAGTGTACTATGGTTGGACTTTAAGATATCCTTTATAAATTTATAAAGTCGTAGTCCGTTATCCCGATAACATTAAGGTTAACTTTATCTTTAAGATTTTTTTTCTTGCGTCTTCGTCGAATCAGTTTCGCGCTCTAACACTTCTGCATCCGTGAAGTAGTCGCGGCGATCTTGACTTAGCGTTTTACCTTCAGAGTACTTTTGCCTCAAAGATTATTTTAGTGCCTTATCTCTACGTTACGCTGGTCTAAGTCGGTTTCAAGCTCATTGTTGAGCAGTTCGATTTTAATTAAGCTTTGTACGGAGCTTCCTCGAAGCTTTTACTTTTCGTTGAGTCCCGGTCCCGGTCTTTCTGCCACCTGGGGTATTATATCTTACAGTTTTGTCCACTGCATTTTTTGTATACGCTATTATACTCGGTATACGGAGGTGGATTTTAGTCGGCTCCTTCGACAGGTATGCCTACCCGAAGGGGGCATGAGGGCCAGATAAGTGTTAAATAGATGATAAGATAATAGCATAGACAAAACTTTTCAATTTGTAGATGTATTTACATAATACAGAGATGTGATCTGAAACTATACTGATGGTTTACGAAAACATCGTTAAGAAATGATACGAAATCGGTATGAAACTCTGGCAAACAACCTCGGTACTAAACTTGTACGAAAAGGTTTCAAATAGTTTCCGATAACGAAACTATGGGTATATGGGTATCAAATAAAAGATTTCGACGAGTAGAACCAAATGTGCTGTGTAACGTCATCATAATTTTTTTATGATCATTTTTCAAAAATGTCCCTTTTAATGATTCAAAGACTTTTTCCAATATTCGAAGGAACACCTAATAAAAATTCATAGCAACAGCAATTCAGGACGGTGACTAAGCCGACTGGAATCACGCCAGTGCCCATCACTAACAATTGCCTGTAAAACTCTACAGCGGACTGGTAAGTTTGTAAAGCAACTCGCATGCTTGTTTTCAATTCCAATTTCACGTATCGGCATAAAGCCGATACATTCAGGCAACTGTTCAATTCATCTGTTGCTTGACATCAAAATCATTGCGACACGGAAACGTCGTAAATCTTTCAATGTGCGTTTGAGAGCCATTGTGCACTGGTCACAGATGATAATCTTACATTGCGCACTACTTTCGCCATCGCAGAGTTCTTTGAAATCTTGCATGCCGGATCTGCATTCACTTGCAGATTCTATGGCAATTTCAATTCAGAATAATCGATTCGACCGCCTTCCAAAACCGTAGTTGCTATGCCAGAAGTTTCCGGTGTCAAAGTAATCTCAGATCTCAAACGAATCGTCGCCAAAATCAGTGAAATTGTTTTTTAACAAATGGAACAACAACCGGATACATAGTGCTCTTCTTTAGGCCAATCTAGCAACCTCAAAATCGTAAAAATCGATCGGGCCGTTCTCGAGTTATGAGTACAAAAATATATGAAAAGGACGCAAATAAATGCAGTCTTTTTGAATTCATTAGAGATTGCATTCTATTGAAAGGTAGAAAAATTAGTGCACTTTTTGAATGCATTTCCGCAATCTCAAATTGAAGTATACGAATGCAATCATAAAACTGAATTTATTGAATGCATTTTCGTGATTGAAATCATAAATGATTGGATTCTTTTACAAATTTACAATTAATTTTTTGAAATACATGTATTTGAGAAGAAAAATTCGCAGTTCGTCGCTTTTGTAATTTGTTTCGTTTCAGAATATTATCTAATTTCTTGGTATTAGCTATCTCTTATATTACAAGTCTTATGGTGCGTGTGAACTTGAGAGTAAAACGACTTTCGAGAGAATTTTGAGAGTTGCCTTTTTACTCTCGAGCGTCGCACATTCTGAGAGTAGCTCTCAAATCGGACGTTGTGCACTCCCGGAGAGTTACTCTCGAAGTTCAAACAATCATCGTATTATGAGAATAAATCTCGAGAGGGAATAAACCGAAAATTGGGAAATCGGTAGACGCAGATGAAATTTCCTGGACAAAGTATTATTATTATTCTAAGTACATCCATATATGGTTATTTACATGCATATATATGTGTTTAGGTAGGTAAGAATGTTGTGTATATGATTTGCAAAGCGGATAATTATATGATTTCCCATCAAATAGAAATCTGCACAATATTTACAAGTATTGAGTTACCCTAAAAAAATGCATTAACCAGATCAGAACAAGATTTCGACTGTTTATAAAATTAAAAGCTGTTAACAAAATGGAGTACTTACAGCATTCGTCATACTTTTGTTTTTGTGTAACTGAAGTCTTGTTTGTTTAAGCCTTCTTGACTTTAACGAAAGTCTTGAATGTTCATTTTTAATACTTTTGAGGCTGTTATTAGAATTCTTATAAGGGGTTACGGTTGCGTTCTCTTTTAAAATCCATGTTGATTTTTTAATACATTTTTTAGTTTCTTTAAGAAAATTATTTTTACTATTTGAAAAATCACTAGTGCTTTTGTCACTTGAAGATTGACTTGAAGAGGTAATAGTTTTAATTGGTTCCCTTTTCACTTTGATTTGATTTTGCACATTTGCTACAAGTGAGCTATTTCCAAATGAGATCTCAAACTTCTTTTCATCATTTAGAGCCGTATTGAGATCATCGGTGGATTTATCTGCAACTTGATCTTTTAGAGCTTGAGATTTTAGCTTTCTAGATATTCCGATATCAGCAAAACAATCAGTGCTTGCTTTTATAGTTGATTTAGGCGGAATTTCTTGATTTTGATAGTAATTGACTTTTTGTTTTAATATGCCATTTGCGTCTTTTAGGGCTCTTATAATTAAATCTTTATCAAATAGTTGTTTCTTTAAGCCTGAAATATGGTTCATAGGAATAATTTAAAAATTCAACATAATTATATTTGTATTAATTCTTACTAATGTATTGTTCTTTTATTTTGTCCAGATATTCAATGAAGTTGTCTTCGATTTCTATTGGTTTGGTGACTTCAAAGGGAAAAATATTGCAATCCATAATTACAATTCCTTTTTATAGCACAATTACTTAGAACACTGATTATCAAATTTAAAACTTTCATTTATTTCATATATTTGTTAAAATTAAAAATATTGCAGTACATCAAAACGATCACAATATTCGTTTCTATTCTCGCATAGTGGTGAGACAACAATTGCGATGACTGCTACTGCTATTAATCACTCTGCTATTTCGGTGAGCCGAGAGCATTTGCGATTGCTCTTCAATATGACTGTTCACTGCATAGTGACCAACCAACAAACAATTAATGAAAAAAACGATAGATGACTCTAAACAGAGACACACGAAATATTTTTGAATATAATAATCCAACTCTTAGCCGATATCTCACAAATATGCATTTCCTTTCCCTCAAATATGTACATACATATGTACACCATTTATATATTAAGGCTGAAGTGTAAATTAAACCTTAAGTTATGATATTAATACGTCAACTAGTTTTATTTTAACACACTTGCTGAAGTAGATTTTATTAATAGCCGTTTTTTATTATCGGAAATGGTCTATATGGATCAGCCGATGATAATAAAACACTCTGGATCATCAAACGCTGAAAGCATTCTAATAGCTCTAAAACCGTGATTCTTTAGTTTCAGCTAACAAAATTATTTGTGCAAACTTAATCATTAATCATTAGCTTCAGTTAGATAGCATAATATTGAACGCGTGGCTGAATGTCCATTTTTAGATCAATTGCAGCGTTATCATACTATAAAAATATCATCTAAAAATGAAATTAATTGCGGGTTTTATTAACAACCAATTCTGAAAAACGCATTCTAAGAACTCACTTTGACTGCGAATCTTCTTCTATTACTTCAATATAATAAACAACCACATTTATAAATAAAAATAGAAGCAGAATCTTTATTTTTTCGGATATAGAAATTGCTCATTTCTTTTGGGATTATACATTTTTTTACAATTTAAGTATGGCAACATGACTCGTTAATATTGGGGCACCTGGTGGTAAATAGTAAAACAAGGTTTCAGATCACAATAAATAATCTCGATAAAATAAGATAAATAAAATTATCTATTTAAAACAAATTTCTTCTTCTTTAATTTTTCCGATATAAAGAAGGAACGAAGAAACGGATATATAGTTTACTTTATGGTGTTTTCGTTTGTTGAAAATGCATGTTTCAGTGGTCAAAATGATGGTGAATGCGATTATATGAGAACACAAGCGTTCTCACTTTAGCATAACACCATCAACGCCTACTTCTCACCTCCCCGTGGTGACTGCTGGGTGCATAGTACCTCGACTGGAGATGGGGTAACCAATCTCTGTGGACGGTCGTTGGTGGCAGCTTCCGAGGGGGGGGGGGGAGTGACAGCTCACTAAGGCACTTCTGCTGTTTCCGGACGGCGGCGGACGAATTCTACGGATGATCAACGGCGGCGTCCACAGTTCGAGTTAGCTGAAACAAGTGATCTCTATGAGCTACTTCGACTTATTTAAAGCCCAGTCTATAGGGATCTCCAATACTAAGCCAGGATATTGGAAAAGAGTTGGTGGCGGATGGGCCAACGATAGCACTCACATCTCCGAAGTGGGTTACTGGCACCGGAATAACCGGCCTGCTGTCCTAGGGTCAACGCTAGGGCCTGGCCCTCCAGGTGGGGGTTATGCTGTCGAGGTATCTTCCCGACCATGTCAAAAAATATAGTTATGAGAGAGACAGTGATAGACTCGGATAACAATTTCCCTCAAAAGACAACCAGATCCGGAACGTTAACGGACATGCGAGTATGTACCTGGAATGTGCGGACACTCTACACTCCAGGTGCTACTCAAACACTTGAGTCTGTCCTCTCGCTGTACAAGGCCGACATTACCGCGATCCAGGAGATACGATAGATAGGATCAAGAATTATGAAAAGAAAAAATTGCGACATTTATTACAGCTGTAACAAAAGATTGCATGTGTTAGGAGGCGGATTTGTCGTGGGAAATCGGCTTAGATCCAAAGTTATGGACTTCAAGCCGATAAGTGATCGCCTGGCTGTGATCCGCATAAGAGCTACATTCCAAAACATAAGCCTAATATGCACACACGCCCATACCGAAGAGGCTGAGGACCCTATCAAGGAGGAATCTATGACCTCTTGAACGGAGCCTGTCCGGAGTACGATGTCAAAATTGTACTCGGGGACTTCAATGCTAAAGTCAGCAAGGAAAACATCCTCGGCGGATTAGTTGGTAAGCACGGCCTCCACGAAACGACAACAGATAACGGCTACCGACTTATTGACTTTGCAGCAGCTTGTAATACGGTGATAGCAGCACTAAGTTTCCGCGACTAAAGATCCACACAGCAACCTGGCGCTCTTCAGACGGTCGAACCGCCAACTAAATCGACCATGTGCTAATCGATGCGAGGCACGCATCCAACATCTTCAACGTGCACACTTACCGAGGGGCAAACGTTGACTCTGACCATCCTAACTAACAATTTTTTAAATTTGTTAAGCCTCTATTGTATTGTCATAAGGCTTATTTATAGATGTTTACTATTTTTCAAGATATACTTTTAGAAAATGTTTCTTTAAAGCTTTTGGGAAACAATTTGAAAAACTGTACAGAAGGAAGAGATATTCTTATTTAACGAGGTGGCTATAAGGCCTTTCGAAGTTAGTTGGTTGAGGTCTGAAATGTAATAGCTTCTTTAAAGCTTGCTATTCCAAGTTAATAACAAGATTCTCTACTAGGCTTGTGAGTAGAAGCATAACATACAATCAATATAGTGGAGATTTGAACCTGTGTTTAGATATCATAAAGATATTTATTTAAGTCGAAGAAAAGGAAAGAAAATAATTAATCATAATTAATAATTATTAATTATTTAGGTATGTATTTCGTGGATCAGGGAAGGCTCTCATAGACTTAGATAAGGACTTTAAATAAGAAACCAAAAATATAACACAATGTTTGTGAATTTTTTTTTTCCGAGGGTAGGTGAAAAATCTTCCATAAGACTGACCGCACGTGCTCATAATAGTGTGAGATTCTTACTCACTAAAAACACCTCCCTTCAAATTACTTTATACTACAACTAGGTTATTTCCTATATAGTAGTTTAGATTTAATAATTTATATTCTCGTTTACCAGGCAGCTTCCCATCGGAGGCACCTGCTTGTAACGCCAAAAACACGCGGTTAAATGTTATTGCGCTAATTCAAATGGTTTTATCCGTTGAAGCCGGCGCACTAAATTTGTATCGTTGAAAATATATATCATTTCGTTATTGCAATGACCGCGAGTCTGTTGCTTACGGGCAAATGATTTTATTTCGATGGTTGTCACATTCAAATCTCTGTGGATACCTATCACTATTTCTGATATACCAGGGGGCGTTTACAATTCTTCTTAGCACTTTGTTTTGAAAAGTTTGTAAAATTTTGATGTTATTTGCCTTGGTACAACCCCAAAGTTGTATACCATACGTCCAAACCGGTTTCAGAACTTGCATTTGATTATATTTAATAACGACCTCTTCCCGTTTCTTTTGTACGTGCGATTTCCATTTTAGTTTCGCATCAAGTGTCATTCCCAAATATTTAGCTTCATTTGCGTACGGAATTTGTACGGAGTCTATGATAATGAGTAGCGTAGTTACATTTCTGTAAGTAAAATTAACATGCGTAGATTTTTTTTCATTCATACGCCAAGTCTTATGTTTGTGAATTATAATATTTTTATAGCCAAACAAAATTTTCCGAATCCTGGACAAGGCTAAGTAATTTTTCAATTTAATTTATTATTTATTTCCTCTTCAGATAAACTTTCAAGCAACTTGACGCTTTCAAATGATGGAAAATATTAATACGAGTCATTATATGACTATATTAATATAGTCAAAACCAAAAATATATTAAAAACTAAATTGTTACTTGGGATTTTCTTGTTGCAGCTAGATTCAGAGCTCGACTGTCCAACGAGAAGAAGCTGAGAACTACCCAAAAGAGGAAAGAATGACTATTAACTAACTAATAGTTAATTTCTATATAGAATTTCTATAGAAATATAAAGTCATTCTTTATTATTATACAACGAAATTTCCATTAATTTGATTTTAGTAGGAAAAGCTAGTTGAAAAAACTATTAATTGGAATATTATGCCTGGAATTATACAGACAAGTGAGTGATTTATCTGTTGAGCAATGGTAAACCAAATAATACTACAACGATTACAAGAAGATTAATTCACTAATAAATATTTAAAATTACCATAAAAAATTGTATTTTGGAAATTTCATCAAAACCAATCAACAACACTTCAAAATACAATATTAAATGTATAAAAGAAATGCCAAATGCTGATTCTTGTATGAATCCTTTTTAAATCTAGCCAAGAATTCACATCCAATGGTTGGAGAAGCTGGACTTTAGATCCTGGAAGGGCCGTTTACACGTACAATTTATTTTATACTCTTTATTAGAACTCCCTAAAAAAACGTTACTTTACTCTAACGTATCTTCAGCATTTTAGACAGAATCTATTACCACTCCCCGAAATTTAGAGGGTAAAGTTTATGCTTTATACATATAGGTATCCATTTTGAATTGAACAAATATCAGCAAATGTAGTTTTTCGTAAATATCCAACTCCACCTAATTTTTTTTTAAGAAAACTGATTTTTATTGACAGATTTTACTTTACGAATATGTGACAAATTGTATATGTTTATACAATAATTTGGAATCTCACTACAGCGCCACTTATAGCGTCCCCTTCAATCGGTCTAGCGGTTCTAGAGTTTAAGACTGACGTATATGGAACGAACATTTTTATATAACAAGAATATTTAAATATACCACAGCGAACATAGTTTTGAAATGATCCTCCATTATCGTCAGAAATTACATTTTTAAAATAATTTCAATTGCATTTAAATGTTTTTTACTATACGCGAAACACGTCGACTTCGGCAATGAATTATTTACTGTGAACCTCTTAATGTTTGACTAGAAGATATGTGACCCTACTCCTTTTAGAGTACATTATGGAATCGTTTTAATGAATGTGAACTAAAACAATAGAATTTTAAAACTTCAACAACCTTTTTATTAAATAAAGCAACAGCAAAAAAAAGGATTTCGAATATTGCGTGCAGTGTCTTGGTGCTATTTGATGGGATCCGTCCATATTACATTATTGCTGGTTGGAAGAAACTTCTTTTGGTTTTATGATAGCTTTATCTTTAATATCAATAACCCATCCGGGGTTCAGACCAAAAAGTATTTGACGAGCATTCTTAATAGATGTCAGCATCTCATAGTCAGGATCTTGTTCAATTTTTGGCAATTCATAGCCAAACTTCTGGGATAAAACCAGACGTTCTTGACTAACTTCTGCTGGACTTGCTAAATAACCGCGGTTCTTTGCGGATGTATAATAACCAATGCAGTCTTGCGGTGGCAGCATTCTGTTAGGAATCGGTACGCACTTTTCAAACCATTTTTTGGGATTAACAAGTATTTGTAAACTCCTTGGATCATAGTATGCGGTCCTTAGTACGCCACCATTTCGCTCAATTGCTGCAATAACTGATTCATTGGCATGTTGGACTTCAATACAAATTTTTGCCTTGAAGTTGTCTGCTCCTTCATCAGTTAGTTGAAACCCGAATTGCATTTGGTTGGGCAAAAGATTAAATATGCCTGTGTTGCAGAGTGCTGTGATGTCAATTGGACGACTTGCATCAATCCTATCCGTATCGATTAAAACTTGTAACTGAGATAATGAAATTGGTGGATATTGCCGGCGGATATGGTGTCCCTTATAGTAGGGTTCATAAGGGAAACGAAGATAGAAGGGTGTGTTGCCTGTTTCATAACCCAGACGCATATAATTTTGCCTCTGTCCTGAACCTTTGTTACCCGCTCCGTGCTTATCACCACCATGTTGTGCGCGTCCTCGTTTAACCTGCAATAATAATCGATGCATTATTCAATTATTGGAAAAAATAATATTTCAAGAGCATACATTCTGCTTGGAGTTAGGGTTTGGTCGAATATTTCCTAGCTGTACTCTAGGCAAGGAGCTCAACATTTTTAAAGCCTTGTCGGCTGATTTCTGTAGGCTTCCCATTGTTGCAAATTATATCAATTTCCTAAAGTTTACTTTTAAGAAATTAAGATTGCAACTCCTGATTTTAGACATGCAAAACTGTCTCATCAAATAATTATTACTTATGTCAATTACAAAACACATGAGATGGTTATACAGTGCTCAATAGGATAATACAGGGCTTGGAATATAAATTCTTACTTTCCAATAAAACAGTTGCACGGAAAAGTCACTCTAGTGTACCCTAGTGGTAAAAATGAAAATCATATTGAATTGACAGCGAATAATTATATATATCTTGATTGATTTATATTGATCGCTATTTATAATATTCTTAATTTCTGTAAAAATAATTAAATACAATTCGTTCTTTAGGTAAGATTATACTGCGCCCAAGTGTTCATATAATGAACAACTCTGAATGTTTTTGCTTTAATATGGTTATTTGACAGCGAAGCTGTCAGTATCTTACCATTTGAAATGCATTCCAATCTTAAATTTAATTATGTATTTTAATTGATTTATATTGATCGCTATTTATAATAATCTTAATTTTTCTAGAAATAATTTAATACAATGCATGCATTGCAATCTTACAAATATTATATAATATTAAATTTTTTTATTATATATTTTTTCGTTTGGTAATTTCAGATTTTAATCTTAATTTTATTTTCTCCACATTTAAAATAATGTTTTCTTTTTCTTGTGGTTAATTTCTGTATCCATGCTTCTAAAATTGGTATAGCTGTCGAGTTTCCAATTTGAAAAGGGGCCAGTTGAGAAATGTTTATACCAATTTAATTTTAATTTTGAGTTTTAATGGTTGATTTACATGGCCACGCATACAATTGCTGCATGAGATTAGAGATAGAGATCAGTTTATTTTTTACTTTCGATGATTTTAAAGTTTTCATACGAAGTAGTATTAGCATTGCTATTGCACAAAAAGTGTGTAATAATAAATTGAACAATCCATTCATCAATGGCTTAAACACCAATAGGTAGATGTGCAATATATACAACTATTGGAATGATACATGTCCCTATGTGCCCTAAAGAAAAAAGCGTTAAGAACATGATGGATACCATTTTAGTTCATTTTATGAAAATTGTAAAAAAATATTTTTTTTCTTAAAAACACCCCTAAAAAGTGAACGTTGCCAAAAATTTTGTATGTGCGATATATGGGATATCTTCCTTTTTCTCAAGAAATTTTCTATGAAAAGAACATAGTGTTAAAAACGGCCTCAAAAAGTAGTCGTGGCAAAAAACTTCATATGAGAAACTATTAAAGGAGTTCACTGTATAAGTATTTTGTAAATGTTCTCACTCTATATCTCTTCAACTTCAGCTTTGAAGCGTTTATTTCTTAATTGTGGGCGTGGCAGTGGGCGTATTTTAAACATTTTAGCAAATACCTGAGACAAAGCAGCCCTCATCGGAGATCCAGGGCACTATGCTTCCAATTTTACAGACCGAGACCGAGCGCTATGGATTGGTCTCCGTCGTCTCGAACATAGGGGCTGGGATTGGAAGATCCTTTTGGCTGGAGTACTATACTTAGATTTTATCCAGCGGACAGACTCTTCCTAAACCGCAGCAGGAGTTCCACAAGGAAGCGTTCTGAGTCCAGTTCTTTTTTAAATTTATACTCCAAAAACTCCGCAAGAATAAGGCACAACTATAGCTACATACATTTGCGGGTAATACAGCTATATCTACTCCATCGCCGTGAGTAATATAGAATTACCAGCGACTCCAACAGGCTTTCAACCGCGATTTTGAGTAGACAAAGACTTGGCGTATTGTCTTTATTAAGGGATTTAACTCTTGTTCTTTCTTATATTTTATTGTTAAAGATATCTAAAATGCTTTGTGAAAAACAGTTGAAGCGTTTTATATAAAACTAACTTTACGTACTTCAATATCTTTAGTGGTTTCATTTGGCGTTGAAGAATAGGTGGATTTTTGTAAAATCAACAAAGTTTTCTTGATTTTTTATACTGAACCATGGCAATCTCCAAGTAACCTTTCTTTATGTTAAAATGTTTAGCCACTTTTGACCCATTAATGGAAACTGTGAGAACTTTTGACAATTTTCAGTTCATGATCATATGTGTATTCTTGAAACTATAATGGAACTCTCATTTATCATTTTGACATATATTCATTTAGACTTATTAGACTATGACAAGCTACAGTATCTAGTTAGATTTCTAACGGTTGACGTGACAGTTCTCCTCTCCTCTCCTGAAAGAGAAATTTGCTTCTGAGTTTGAACTCAGAATCAAAACCAGAAACACGCACACATTCAAATGCCACAAACGTCAAAAGTGATAAATTTCAATTTTGTTGTTGATGCATTCAATTTTTACGAGATTTGCTGGAAATTATAACCAGATGCAATTAAACAAATAGAGTAATAATATTTAGTATAATATAAACATATTACTATGTCTAATATTATTGCTCTTTCACCCCCTTGATCAACATCAGATTGGCAGTGAGACGGTTGGAAATACATATACACAAATACAACGACAAATGCACTTCAATTGTAAATGAAAAATGTGAGCTTGTTCGTTTGGCATCCCGGATCGGAGAGCTCTTCCGGATTACCAAACGAAAACGACAAGATCACAGATTAAACAGTTTACATTCGTGTCACGTACTTTTGCATGTTTGTTAGTGCTGTACAATTTATTTGAGTTAAACTGACAAATGAATGAAATATAGTTTTTGTTAGATGGTGTATTAAGATTTTTTTTTTGTTTTTCTTCTCACGATGATGGTGACAAGGACGTATGCAGGATTTTGATAAGGGGTAGGGGGGGGGGGATTAATTCATGTGCCAATACAAAGGCTGAATTACTAAATGCGTTCAAAATTATTATCTATTAATGTGTTTAAAAGTATTATTTGAGTCATTTTGACAATATATATTTAATTAAAAATGATACAGCATAGCTGAAAAAAATTCCCAAATGTCGTTTCAAAACGTTAAAAATTTTAATGCCTCACGCATGCTTTGCCAAATTTACGCGATAATGAAAATCTAACCTTAAGTGCAGTTTGAAATATATTTAGTGAATTTGAAATTTTTTTTAATAATGTTATTTTAAATCATTGGCAGTTGCCCCCCCCCCCCTCCCCCTGAAAATTTTTGTGTTCATACAAACTTTTATTTTTGTTAAGGAATTAGTTATTTAAATATTTAAAGATTATAAAGCTCCCAATTTTTTTTTCTTTCTCATATCAGTACTGTCAGTGGCACTACTGTACAAAAAAAATAGTTTGAATAAATAAAAGCTTTTTATGTTTTTTCTTCATGTATTTAATCAAACTTTTAAGTACAACTTTTGCATAGAGTTTTTTTTTGGAAAAACTAAGTATGCAATAAAATTTTAAAGCATAGTCTATCTAGGAAAACATTTTTTATCAAAATCATACAAACAGTTTTTATAATAAAAAAAAATAATGGATTTATATTTTGTTTCTAATGAATGTATAGGTAGGTTCTGTGACCGCCAAAAGAAAGAAACAAATAAATAGAACACACCAAACATGTAACAAAACAAAGAAACACAAAAAAAGACTACCTGCGATCAGTAGGTAGAGGAAAATACATACAAACTAGTTAGTTTTAAGCGGTCGGACGTATGGAAAAGTTGTACTTAAAAGTTTGATTGAATACATTCAGAAAAAATGCAAAAACTTGACTTTTATTTATTAAAACTATTTCCTTTTGTACAGCGCCACTGACAGTACTGATATGAGAAAGACCAAACACAATTTTGGAAACTTTATAATCTTTAAATATTTAATTCTATGACTAATTCCTTAAAAAAATAAAAGTTTGTATGAACACAAAAAATGTTCAGGGGGTGCATGTTTCCTAAGGGCCTTAACTACTGTGAAATGTTTTTCTGTTAGAAAAATCCATCACTTTATTTCATTTAAAAAAGAATAAAATTGAATTGCTAGGCATTGTATTTAGGTACCTACAACGTCATATGTACGGTTGCACAATATTAGATATTAATTCTAATTTATCTCCTGACCAAAATACCGGTCAAAAAGCCCAAAACCAAATCAGTCTTGGTTTCGAATATTGATGTATGACTGGAAGACTTCACTGTGAATAATATTCACATCTGTTTCTGAAAACTCGAATTTGTAGCTGGATGTCTCCCAAAATAACGAAAGTAAATTAACATAACACAGGCAGATTTTCTCAAAACTACCTAATGTTAAGATACATATTTTGCTTAACATGACAGAATAGTACTAGTACTTAAGTAAATGTATAGTAAATTCAATTCATAGTATAAAAATCTATCTACCTTCATATTTACATGTCCATACACTATAAAAGAAACGGCTTCAAAAGTTGTATGTAAGTACCTACCTATTTAGATAAATTAAAACTATGAAAGCATAAAACTCATACACGAAAGATACTTACACAATTACCTACCTATAACTCAAACGAAATTCAATAAGTAGGTACGTATAAATATTATCATAGTGTTAGAGTTGGAGCGGTTATGGCGAGAATATTATTTTCTTTTCTGGTTTGTTTCATTCTCATTCCAAACTCCGCCTTTATTACCAATCTGTACTTCGTTTGTTTATCTAACAATATGGCCGCCATAATAGTACAGTTTGCTTACTCTCTTTGAGAAAATCCCTAAAAAGGGTTAAGGGTAATAAAACTACCTATCTTCATCTACAAATTACATGTGAACTAGACGATACCCTTGCCTCTTTTCAACGCAAACAAAGGACTATTAAAGACTAATAATAATCTTCTTAATTTATTTTTAATTGTGTTTTGTGAGAGGATTCTTTCATTGACAATTTCGATTAGTAAACTGAATCCTTAGCACAACAAATAAACGGCGCCGGGTTTCCCCGTAACATCTCATAGACACATGTTTTCTACATACTAACCTTCAAATTTCTTTAAATTGTTTTATTATTTTATATTACGATTAGTCCAAAAATATTGCGCACAATGAATGCGATACCTACAGCAAATTGCAGCAACCTAATAAACTGTAGGTACCTCAAATTGTTGATTCAACTACTGAAATTATGTAGGTACCATTAAAAAAGGGCATATAATTGTTTTGTTTTTAAACGTTTTTACAGAACAGGTAAAATACACACTTAATAAATATTGAATTATTAAATTAGGAAGAAGTGAAGCACACTTTTCATATAAACTCAGTGATGAATGAACTTCAAATTATGAGTAAAAAAAGACTTTAAAATTACCACTTTGGCAGCAAAATGATTTTCAATAATTATCTACATATTAATAGGTCGTATTGAGAATATGATTTTATTATAATGAAGTCACATAACACCACTAACCTGATACTTTTGGAACCTATTGGCGTTTGAGGATATTTACCTAAAAATTACCCACTGGAGTAACACGATTAATAACCACCAATAAAGCTACCACCTGCTTAAAAAAAAAACATGATAGGTGCTGCGACACTTTTTTTTTAACAAGTGTGAAAACCATGAATAATATGCACTATGTTAATTGCCAAGGGAACTTATATATGTTGCGGAAAGAATATTACAACCACAGAAGATGCAGTTATTGGACTGGGACAAATTTTTGCTGTCTCACCCAGTGACATTCAAGACATTGTTTCGTCTCTTTGATTAGCAGAATCAATCTGTTTTCTCCTATTTTGTCCCTAAGCAAAAATTTGCAATTAAATGCGTCTGTATGAAATAAAAAATCTGTCTTCATAACAAATGTTATTAATAAGTTTAAAACAACTTTTAACTAACATAGTACATATTAAGCAAAAAATATTGACCTAATGTTTCAAATTAGGTTTACCCAAAAAATTGCTGACGATAGGTATATGTATATATACGTTAAAGTTTTTTTTAATACAATACTTCATTATTTAATTAATTTAATTGCATTTCGCACATTATTTCGGAAAAAAATTGTCTAAATTCTCCAGCAGAGAGAGTAATGAACGAAATAGCCAACATTTCGAGATAATCTCTAAATTTGGCCCCTAACGAAAACTCAGCTGTCTATTACGTAAGTAGTATCTTAGTAGAATAAATGCAAATAAAATACACATTAAGAAGGTGACGTGAAATAAAGCCAAACGAATAAATGCAAAATTTGAAATAAGGCGGCTTTGACAACAGTACCTTAATGACCCACTATGCGGGATTAAGGGATTTCAACCCTCTTTCTGCAGGCGGAAGGTACCGCTGCCGCAACTTCGTTGCTCCGCACGGGGTATATGCTTGCATATACGCCTATGGCAGCGGTTCGATTTTGGAACGGAAATAGTTAAATTTTTCGAATTTGGCTTTATTTCGTTTGGCGACATTTCACGTCACACATTAATAATATGAATAAGATTATTGAAATTGTGGAAAATTTAGAACATAACAACACAGCTATGGCTGCTATCGAACGTCCTTCGACGTCAAAAAGCCGTTACGCTTGACTTAGTGAACAACAGAATGCAAATGCATATGTCAAATGCGACATATGTAATTCCATACATGCTTTTTCTGGAGAGTCGAGTTATGTCATGCGGCGAGAACAAAGGATGTCGTTGTAATGTTGGTAAACGGATGACCCATATGTATATTATTTAATAATCGTCCTCTACGTGCCTAACTAATTCAACCAACTTTGTCCAATTCTTTATTCAACTCAAATATATTTATAGCCTCGAACACTAGTACTCACTTTGCTCACGCTCCAAATTTCACCATGTTTATGTTCAACGCATTGCATCCAATTGAATAACTCCGTACTCCTAGTTGATCATATGGTTTCTTTTTCGAAAGAAACTCTGTTGCTCGAGTTGTTTAACCACGTTGCTCGAGTTGCTTAACGATGGGGTTGCGCATTAAGTTGATGCACGCGTTGATACCCTCGTACACTAGACCAAGAATCGCATGCTAAACAATGTTGTTCAACACACTCAGCTAAATTGTCAGATTTAATTCAAATTTATTTTGATTCATTCCGCAAAGTTTATTTTAAAATAAAAGAAAAGAAGTTGGCTGCGGTTTTGATAATGCTTTGAAAAAAAAAAAAATAAATGTGGCCGATTAAAAAAGAAAATGTGGTTAAATGTAATATTTTTTAAGTGAGATGTGGCGCCATTGAATAACTAAGATGTGTGAGATGTGTGTGTGTGTTTGAGGTTATCAATGGTGGCTCTTCAACTCGTTTCGGAACACAATTTTACCGCACTGAACCAAGGAAGCATTAAAAAAGTTGAGCAACGCGTTAAACAGATAACGTGTTGCGCATTATTTGAAATTCGTTGATCAACACGATGCGCAACCATATCCAACGAGCAACAAGAGCTCGTCCACTACCCGTAAACTTGTTGAACAACGCGTGGAGCAACGATAAAAAACCATCTCCAACGCGATGTTTGAACAAAGTTGTGAGCCTCGTAGGTACATTAGAATTGAATGCTTTAAACATGAAATTGATGAGTTGGGCATGTAGTGGACAGCAGGCATTAGTCTCTTGTAACGCTTCAATAGGTTCGGCTTAAAAAAAATAAACACAAACTGAGAAATACAGTGGACAATAACGAAATATAGCAAAATTCGTTATTAAAACTTTACGAAATGAAATACATCGGTGTGTTCTTACAAAAATAAATAAAGGTCTTGGTGATCAGTAACGACCTTAAGAATTTAAAAACAACGGAATATAATTTTTGCTTATTTTGTAATGTAGAACCATTAATGGAAAACAACTATTTTGTTTGTTATAGCGGTTATTTTTATACTAAGGGTATATTCATTTTGACACATAGTTTGTAACATCCCTTAATATTTATCGTGGAACCCTTCAAGTATATATATTTATGATCAGGACTACAACCTAAGACTATTTAGCAATGTCCGTCCGTCCGTTATACATTTCATAGAACAAAGTTAAGTGCTAAGCACTTTGGGGCATATGGGGATATGGGTATAGTATGATACTTTCCATTTCTTTTTTTTTTTTACAAAAAATCAAACTCTAATTTTCATTTGATCAGCAAGGTATGTGTGTTTTAGGGCTACTTACACTCAAGCAAAGCCGGACGGAACAGCTGAATAAACAGTAACGTATCAGTAGCAATTACCTTTCTTACATGAAAACATGTACTATGAACTGAACATTTAAAAAAAAGTAAAAACAAATTACAGATTAGATGACATACACATTTAATAAATATATCAAAAAAACTGCCACATGGAGTTTAGGTGCGTCAAGTGCGACAAGGACCACAATCATGGAGAATGTCCTCTTGATAAGGACAGAGTTGAAGACCAGAGCGTTCTTTCTTGTGTGCTCTGCGGGAACTCTGGGCATCCTGCCAATTTCAGGGGTTGCCCACGGTAACAGGAGCAGAAAAAGCGAGCCCAGTCTCGCAAACAGTCTTCTGAAGAAGAGAATCGTCGAAAGACTCGTGCGTTCTCTAATTTTGTGGCGCCCAACGTGTCCTTTGCCCAAATGGCAGCTGGACCGTATCCAAATCCACCAAAGGTTGCTCAAAAGGCACCTGAGGTGGACTTGGACTTGAAAGCGATCCTTCTGTCTTTGCACGGAAAGATCGACAAATTCTAAAAACAACTTAATGAACAAGCGGGTCGAATAGACGTTATCTATTCGGGGCTGTTTGATAGGTCTGGCGTGCGATAAGTCTAATGGCTACGCTGGATGAGGGAATAATAAAGATCCTTGCGGTGAATGCTAACGCACTAGTCTGGATCGAGAGAAGAATGTCATTGTCCAACCTGTTGAAAACTGAAAATCCACTTGTGCTCTTGGTTAGCGAAACTAAGCTAAATCAGAGGCACAAATTGGGATACAGAAACTACCATGAGACCGGCCCAATTCCGCATATGAATATGCGGGTGGGGTCGGTTATAAGGTTATAAATAGCGGGGACGTGCGTAGGTTCCAGTTGCTGGAAGCATGCATTATATGCATTCCTCTCCATAGTAGGAGGAGATTGTATGTAGTGTCGCTTTATGCTCCTGAAGCACCTCCATTAAACTTATTTTTAACAGAGCTCGAGACACGTTTTCGAAGCCTTAAGCTTCATTCGGAGGAGAATTATTTCTTTTTGGCTGGGGATTTAAACGCCAAACATGCGGCATGGAAAAATGTTACTCCCAACACTAGTGGCAACCATTTTAATGACTGGTGGCGCCTCAATATGATCGAGTTCAAACTTGATTTGTACGCAACGGATATCCCTTCTTTCCCGAGAAGCGGTGCTTTAATGTATTTGGCCTTAACTGACGCAAGACTGCAACTGACAAACGCGGATCGACTCACGCGGAACTGTTTGCGTGCATTCGAGTACGATAGTGAGCACTACGGACTCGACGCCGCATTTCGGATCCCGAACAAACAAACGATGCTTGAGGAGTACGAATCGGTGTGTTCTTTCGATTATGGAAGAGCACGCTAGTCGCACTTTTCCAGATTATTAAAACGTGAGATACGTTTGAGTGGGATCGATCCACCAACTAACGAAAACATGACAAACGTTGATATTGATCGTCATCTAATACAGATGAATGATGTCATTAGACAAACAATGGAGCGAACTATTACTCAGATAGATCGTTCCAATGACGACCAAACAGTAAAGTACAGAAACGCTATAATTTATGCACTTTATAGACAAAAAAGTAGACTGCTCTCTAGGCTTAAACAGCTTCATAGACAGCTTACTGACCGCAACGAATCGGAGATAAACACACTGAACTCAGAGATCCGAATCCTGAAACAGTTGATAAAGCAAAATTACAGAAATTCTGTAAGTCTGTATTGGGGCAATAAAATTCGGGCTATAAAAACCAGTAGTCCGAATATGTTCCCACAGATAAATAGACTGATCAGGGAGAAAGATCATAATGATATTTTAACTGTTCAAATCTCCCAGACAACAGAAAATCGGCAGACATTACTGAATGCTGGCATAAGTGTTGCTTCGACCGATGGTTTTTTCGTGGTCGAAGATCCCCAAGAGAAAGTTGAATTGCTGGGAATTTTTTTCGAGGCTGTGTATACGGTGAACAATCCTGTTCGCAGCAATCACGACATTGAACTTAGTGAGTCACTTTTATTTGCGCACTGAGCTCGAGAATTGGCGATTTGAGAATAACAGTTTTACTGTTTTCGGTGATGAAAACCATGCGAATGCTGTTGTCGCCAATAGGCGAGTAACATCTCATTTGTTCGTGTCGACAGATGATCTCTTGGAGATCTTTGATTCTCTAAAGAACAAAAAATCGGCGGGAGTTGATGGTATCCCAAACGTCGTATTGAGGCACCTGCCCCTAGAGGCTGTGGGGATATTCACCACACTGTTTAACAATACCTTGAATAATGCATATTATCCAGCGCATTGGAAAATGGCGGTAGTACATCCAATCCCGAAAAAGGGAAAGGATAATACTGCTAATCTTCGGTCAATTAGTTTGCTTCCGAATTTGAAAGGTATTTGAAAAAGTTGTCAATGGAGCTTTGTTGAAGTGGGTCGAGGACAATAAAATAATCCCGGACAACTAGTTTGGTTTTAGGGCGAGGCATGACTCTATTCATGCCGCGTCAAAATTGGTTTCCGACATACAATGGAATAAATTCAAGAACCAATGCACGGGTCCTTGTCTGGTTGACTTTGAAAAGGCCTTCGACACCGTATGGTTAGAGGGGCTTTTCTACAAGTTGATCAGGCTAGGAATGCACAAACCCTTGCTATATGTAATTTATAACATGCTTATGGAAAAGAAGTTCGTGGTCAAATGTGGCAACGTAACTTCGAGCAGAATCTATAACATTAAAAACGGGTTACAACAGAGTGTGGTGAATTCTCCGATTCTGTTTAATATTTACACAAGTGATCTGGTACGTTCACTCAGTGATCATACAGATCAGGTCCTAAGATCGAGGTTCTTCTGCAGCGTGACTTTGAGTAAATTAAGGGATATTGCGACGACTGGAAGTTGAAAATCAACTTCCAGAAGACGGAAACAATCCTGTTTAGAACGCCATTAGCTAATGCCACTAGGGATACCAGAAAAAACTGGAAAAAATTGGCCATTATTGGATAAAATGGGCAGGCATTAGCTGTAATAACCGTGGTTAGGTATCTTGGAATCTGGCTTGACCAGTATCTGTATTTTAACAAACATGTAGATGCTTGTCTTGCTGGAGCCAAGAAGGCCCTTGGACGCTAATGCTCCCGAGCTCCTTCGGTTTACTACCGCGATAGGAGGGAGGGATCGTATAGATACGGACACGCAATTTGCCGGCTTGCGGAAGTACGGGAAGTTGATGACATGTCCTTCCAGGTCGGTGTGTTGCCTTAAGGTAGCTCCTCTTAGTTTTAATTTAGTTTTTTAAGTTATTTAGATTAGCTAGGGTGTTTCTGTGAGAAACCGGTTCGTCAACTTGGTGTGCTGTTTCTGAGAGTTGATTTATGCTTTCCGGCATTGGTCAACTTAAGGTCACGCATGTTTCTGTGTTGGCGACAATTGGGCTCCCATAATGCAATTGGGATGGTGACCACTCGGTGAATAAGCAACGAGTGCTCACCACCCTGATTATATTTCTTATACTTGTAAATATTGTTAGTTAAGTAGAATAGGTAGTCTTAAGTTTTCTTGTAAATATTTCTTTTCGTTTTCTTAGATGTAAGTTTAGTTTTAGTTTTAATTTCATATAAAATAAAATTTATATAGTTAAGTTTTTTATATACTTTTCTTAACAACACAATAAAAATGATAATTTAATTGAAAAATATTTATAGTTTACAGGCCGAAAGGCAATTAATATTAATAATATGTTTAAGTTTAGAACGTCCGCCTGAGGACCAGTAAGCTAGTTGTAAGAAACCAATAATTTTAATTTAGATTTAATCATTTTTGTCTATGTTGTAAGTTTTATTGAAAAAAAAAATAAAAATGAATTTAAAATTAAAAAAATTAAAATTATCAGAAAAACTGTTCAGTAAATTTTTGCGAAATCGCATTTTTCTCAGAATATCTAAATACTATCTATACACCATTAAGGCGTATGTATATTTATAGGTTTTCTTTGCCATAATATTTATTCATATTCATGTCAGATTTTTGTATTTTGGTAAATAAACCCACTAAAGAGTTAAGGCATTACATATACATATAATCATATCCATAATGTTGATATGACTATAATTTCAAAATCTATTTTAACGAAAAGCATTATGTGCTGAGTAAATCGGAATAAAAATGTTTATTTATGAATAATTTGATCACGGATTTCAACATAACCCAAAGAATACAAACAAAACTACGGCAGTTCATGTTGACTTTTAAAATGAATATGACGTTTAACTAAACGTTATTTATGCAAGCCAACGACGCTACAAATACATACACATGTGAACTGTGCGTACGTACCTTCGGTGAAAAATGTAAGGTAAAGAGCCAACGATATAAGTAGAATGCTTGAATTTACCTACGTAAATACAAGCACATGTATAAGCATAAGTATAATATATGTATAGGTATAGGTGTAGGCATAGGTATACACAGCACAATTTTTGATTAAGTGATTAAGAGACACGGTGGTTCCCGGCCAAGTTCTTTAGCAACATTGGCACTACACCATAATTTACACGCACAAACTCAGTTCATTTTGATCACCCACCCCTTTAACTGCGCTTACAACAAAGCTGGAGAGATAAAATTCAGGATTTATTAGGACACAGAGCAGTAGGCTCCATACCAAATTTCAACTGTTTAACATGAGCAGTTCTTGTTATAACACACAACAGGCCACAAAATTAACAAAAATATCAAAACTATTCGTTGAACCTTGAAATTCGGCACAGCGATAAACCTTACGGAGAAACCACGGGGAAAGATCTAACATTTGTAATTTTCCATCCAGGGGCGTGGCAGACACCCACTCCTCTTAACTCAACCCCCAAAAGACCTACAATTGTCGGCTCTTAAGAACAAACACGGGAAAAATTAATATGCTGTTTATTTTCCTTTTAGGGGCGTGGTAGACGCCAGATTGGGGGGCAAAAATCCACAAAAAAATGCAATTATTTTATTTTTCATATTTTATTATACCATAATAAAGAATTTTACCCACAAATTTCCAATACAAAGTTTTATACATTAGTGACTTACGCATAATCTAAATTTTGTATCGAAAATATGAATAAACTAATACATATTTAAATTAGCTAAATGCCTTCCACGACTTCTGTCATAGAAGGGAGAGCTAGCTAAAATTTTTTTAATTTTTTCATGTTCTATATTAAGGACTTAACTGAGAAAATTCTCTTTATTAAAACCAATATATTACTCCTAACAGCTCTAATCTGCTATGTTTTAGGCTCCCTACGTTAATAAATGTCTGAAATATCCCACTTTGAATGGAAAAGCATGCTTTTTCTTTGATCATCGATAGCTCAGTAACCAATTATCGCACGGTATATCTAAGGCAGTTTTAAAATCTTTAATACATTTCCTATAAGATTCTTTCATAATTTTTTTTTAAATATTATTGTGTACAGTAGCTCGCATGAATAATCGGCAATACCTAAGTAATTTATTTTTTAATAATTAATAAAAACAAAAAAAAACTCTTATTTCTGCAATCATATTACAAAGCAGAATCTTGAAATTTTAGCATTCAACGCACAACCGGAAAATGAGGAAAAAGGCTCCGTTAAATGTTGACGTCAGGTTCTTTGAATTTTTTGTTTAAGCATTTTGTACATTTATTCCTTACTAATTCTGTACTAACAGCTTTACTTAATTCGACGTGATTATTATCACTCATGGTCCCAAACGGAAACAAGTCACTTGCAAAGTCAGGCCAAATGACCAAAATCCTTGGGTCTTTCTTTTTTAGAAAAAAAGGGATAAGTGATTTTCACCAAATATATTATTTCAAACGATAAAGCAAAAAATAAAAAGACGCCGCTCGATGTAATCTCTTTTCTCTTACTTAAGTTTACTAACGTATACAAGAAAGTTAAAAATAATAAAAATGAATGGAAAAGTAAAAACAGTCCAAAAATTTGGTGAATTAGTCGGAAAAAGCGACTGCCCTGAGGAATTTGAATTGTCTTATAAAAGCATGTTTTGAACAAAATAATGAAAGATCCTTTCAAAATTGTAAGAGTTACAAATTTTAAGAAATAAAGAATTGCAAGTAAAATACCACTTATTAGCCAAAAAAATAAAGATCGTCATATAATGCCAATTTAAAGCAGATGGCTTTTGGAAGGCGGTAATGATTCATTCGAAAGGTTTATTTAGATAGTGCAATAATTTGTTGATATATTTTAAAGGTCCTGTATACAAATGAAAGCAAATTTAATATGCATGGATCAGATGGTAAGTCTAATGTGTGGTGTAGGTCGAAAGCGAAATTTGACTACAAAAATACTCTTGCAACTGTTTAGCACGAAAGAAAGCTCTGAGACGGTTTGGGGCTAGCGCTAGAATGGGAATCTGCATTTTATTTATAGATATATATATCTTTATTTTCAGCAAAAATTTACAGAGGTGTGGTTATTACTACCTTAGTACTGAAAATGTATATTGTTCTTAACTAATACTGGAGGAAAAGCTGATAGTAAAAACCTCAATACAAATGAGAGGAGTGGTGGGGGATGATTTTGATTTCAGGTAAGTGTGAACGTGTTCTTACATTACGTTAAATCTAATATAAAGAAAATAACATACATATGAACATAAAGATAATTAACAAATATAAACAACTTAACAGTTATAAAAATAAGTGAGTGTACACAAACAAATAGTTGAACATATATTAATATATAAATGACAAGATGAATGATTTTCGTAAAAAAAAAACAAATAAATAAATGAATAAATGAATAATGAATAAATAAATAAAACAATAAATAAATAAATAAAAAAATAAATAAATAAATAAATAAAAAATATATAAATATATATACATATAAATAAATAAATAAGTTAATAAGGCAATAAAGAACAACTCTCAAGGATTTCTATTAGATAGAAGAATTGAAATCAAGTGATTGTCAGATGAACTGCACGACCAGCTGTAGCGCTCAAATAATTTATTCAGTCTTTCAGATACTTTTTCAATTTGCGTGATCACGTGAAGTTCATCAGTCGAAAAGTACCAAGGCAAGTTTAAGATCATTTTTAATAGCTTACTTTGTGTTACTTGTAATCGACGGAGGTGACTCTGTGAACAGTTACCCCAAACCGGCGAATCATAGAACATAATTGCTTGGAAAATTACTTTAGAGAATATGTGTTTGTTTTTATAGTTACATTTACTTTCCTAATTATTTCTTGAATATGGAGATTAAACGTTAATGATTTGTCGAGGTGTACCCCAAGGTACTTTGCACTAGATTTCCAATCCGTTTGCACGCTATTTAACACGAGTCTGTTGCTAGGCTTTTTTTCTAGTAAAAAAGACAGCCTGAGTTTTTGAAGCATTTATTTTAATCTTCCAATTTTTGAAATATGATTGGATTGCATTTAAGTCAGATTGCAAATTCGTTTCAATGTTAAAACCATTTGAATGAGAATAATAAATGCATGTGTCATCTGCAAAAATAGCAGATTCGCAATTATATAATCTTGGGAAATCATGAGTGTAGATGTTATACAATATTGGTCCAAGCACTGAGCCCTGGGGTACACCTGCTAAAATAGAAAATACTGTTGATAGCGAGGTGTTTACTAATACCATAAAAGAACGGTCTGATAAAAATGATTGAACAATTTTTATCAGATACATCGGAAAAGGCAGTCTCAGAAGTTTGTGCAGCAAACCGTTGTGCCATACAGTGTCGAATGCCTTTTCGACGTCAAGGAGTACCATTCCTGTGCTATTTCCTCTATCAAAATTACTTTTAATGTGTTTTGTAATTCGACGTATTTGGTGCACTGTGGAATGATGCGGCCTTAAACCAAATTGTTTTGCGGGCAAAATATTATTTTCATTAAGGTGGGCTATTAACTTCATTTTTATGATTTTTTCAAAGCACTTGCTTAACGAGCTTAACAAACTTATGGGCCTGCAACTACTTGGTAGGCAAGCGTTTTTAATTAGCTTAAGGATATGAATTACTTTTGCCGTTTTCCATTGCTTAGGAAAATATCCCTGTTTAAAGCAACAGTTAAAGACTCGCTGCAATAATTGTTTGCCACTCTTTGGTAGATTTTTAATAAACAAGTTCTTTATTTTATCAAATCCTAGTGACTTCGAGATTTTAAGGTTCTTTAGCATAACTTCTACATCCTCAACCTTCTCTCATCGAAAAAGAGTGAGAATTTATTTTATTCATTGAACTTTGGACAATATTTTATTTAACGCTTATTATGCTCCTGCTACTGAATGGTTGACAAAGAAAACATTAGCTAAGGCATTTGCTTTTTCAGACCTGGAAAGCAATACTGTATTTCCCTCTCTAAATGCGAGTACGTTAGAGTTCCTCTGTTTAATAACTTTAACTATATTCCATAAGGGTTTACTATATTTATCTAATCCTTGAAGTTTCCTATTCCAGCATTTATTTCTAAAATTTAAAATTTCTGATTTAATGGTTGCTGTTAAATATTTAGCGTAGTTTCGATAGGAATCAATTCTTGTTCTTGTCCATCTGGTTCTGGCAGAATTTCTTACTCTAATTAGTTCAACGATGTGGCGTGGAAGTAGGTTTGTGCTACTTGAACATTTAATTTTTGTTTGGTACTGACTGGTCAATTCAATCGAGTACCATATTCGTAAAAAAACTCACCGCATCTTCAATTTGGTTCTGGATACTTTCTTCAGGTAGTATTTTCTGGAAGTTCCTCAATTTTAAACGCATTATACTTTTAAATCGATCCCAATTCGCATTCTGGTAATCGAAAACCACATTATTCGTCTGCTTGGGTGATAGGAATGTACTACATTTAACCGGCAAATGGTCAGAGCTTAGATCATTTATAACGACAGGTCGACTAAATAGTTCTGGCGTGTTGGTGAGAAACAAATCTAAAGTTGACGGGTTTACTCGGGGTTTTGTGGGAATATAAGTTGGATGGGGGGATCTGCATTTTATTTACTAACATAAGGGACATAACTATCAATTGACACAATTTCACTTTTCATCAAGGCGTAGATCCCAAGCACTGTATTGGGAGCAGCAAAGCTTTAGTTTCCCCAATCTATTACAGACACCTCCTCAGTTACCGGACTTAAACTTGATTTTGCACTTGTGGGAAGAACTTGCAAGAAGAGTGTACTAATAGAAGTTTAAGCACGCCTAATCGGCTTAAATAGGCTTAATTGCAGCCATGGACCTCAATAGAACCCCAGGTCTGCGAAAAATTGGTCCATTCAAAGTCCAAACTCCTTCAGGAAGTCCTACAAGCTAAAGGGCAGACCACCAAATATTAAACGTTTTATTTTATTTGATTTTAAATGCCTTAAGTGAGTTGGGCAGCTCTGTCCGATTATACTGTACATAATAATATTTAAAATAAATATAAAAGCATCTTTTAGGAAATGTTTTCAAGTTTCTAAAACTGCCCTTAGAGCTATCGATGACCAAAAAAAACATTATCTCACACATTTATTAACGTAGGGAGACGGAGACCTACAACATATCAAATTACAACGGTTAGGACAAACTATCTGACTAATATATTGGTTTTACTAAGGAACATTTTCTCAGGTTTGTGGACCTTAAAATAAGACATGAAAAAATTAGTAAATTCTGGTTTTACTCCTTTTCTTACAATTGCGATAATAAGCGTAGCGCAAAAGAATATTCTGCTAGCATATTTTAAAACCAGAAGCTTAGTGCTTTAAAACGGTGTATTATCATATCGACAGGGTAATTATTTACAAAGATATTCCACTTAAAAAACAATGCTCTAGTATCATCAATCGAAGCAGTAGTTATACACTTGTCTGTCAAGCACTTGCAACCACCAGAACTCTGCCAGACTTTATTTTTTAGCCTTTTTAGTACGATTTTTTTTCGCTAATTTTTTGCAATTTCAAAAATCCGGTATATAGTGGCGCAACCATAAAAATGCCTGCCAGAGAGTTATTTTCTTGATTTGTAGGTAAATAAAGTGCACGACTGCGTCATACGAAATTTTCTCGGTACATGAGATGTGTTCTGGAATCGCCTTAAAAAGAATGATAAAATTTGATCAAATACCAAATATATTGAAATCACTTTTCGGTTTTAAAATATTAGATTTTTTTAAAAACGGCACATACGATTTTGATGTAAATGCGCACATTGGACACTCTGTCAGAAATCGAATTTATTTTAAATTTAAGAAAATCGTTAATTGAAAAAACAAAATTAAAAAAATTTATTTATAAATCGAAGTATACATGAGTCGAAAAAATTTGACGTTATAGTATACAAAAACAAAAACAGTACATTTTTTTGGAGTTCCTTTTATTAGTTTTCGGGATTATTGGCGGCTTTATAAATTACCGTTAATCAAAATCCAAAATCCTTGATTTTTTTAAAAAATGATTCCAAGTGATTCTCGTAGACATCGGTAGCAAATAAAACCAAATAATAACATTCAACGTTTTGCATTAAGCATTACAAATATGTTGCTGAAATTAATCTGCAATTGTGGATATGTATCTCCATTTTTACTTTCTTAATTTTTAGATCAGTATCAGTATCAGTAAGAATGAACAAAATTAAAATTCAGGACTAAATAATATACCAAATGTACTTACTGTCGCTTTCCATTGGACTTTGAAGAAACTGGTCTTAAAATTCATATTTTTCAGTACCAATGGATAGCGTCAGCAGGATTTAACAGATATTCAGACTACCAGTTTCAAATTGAAAGTGATGTTGCTTGGTTTTGATGAAATTTGAAAAATATTTACAATTATTTATGAAAATATAAACTATTTATTAGCGAATTAATCTTCTTGTATTCAACGTAATATTATGTGGGAAGGATATTAATTCAGCAATAACTATTTGTATTTGCTTGTATTATTAATTATATTAAATAGATATCGGCACAACTGAAAAATACTACGTTTTGGTGTTAGTGCGAGTGTGTACGAAGCTTTCGTTTGGTTTGAGATTCGTAGAAACTGGTCTCCAGCAACAAAAATTGGTTCGCTTGGAAGCAACTTCATTGCTCTACAAAGTTTTTGACCACGGGTTTTTTCAAACAATATATGTTATTTTTAAAATTTTAATAGAATGAAATAAATTGCCATCCAACATCTTCTTAATGCTTTTTTCTTTGGGGCATATAGGGATATAGATAGGGTATTGTACTGTTCGCCCCAAGCGGACTGTAGCCTTTCCTTATGTACTTGAAGTACATATTGATACAACGTGTCATACACCACTATGTTTAAATTAAGCCTACAAAAAGGAAGAAAATTTAATACTAATATTTCATTTCGTCTTACAAAATACGTTTAAAAAGCCTATACCGAGAGGAATGATAAATAACAATAAAACAGTACCATAGAGTTTCCTAATCAAAGGTTGTCGCTTTCTCGCTATATGCATACCAATAACAAAATAAAAACAAAAATAAACAATTCTACTCAAATGTCAACAATGAATGTAATGACGACAGCGCCACCTTTCAAGAGGTGAGAGATGTAATTAAGAAAAACCTTCCTGCACACTAAATATATTGTCAGGTTTCAATCGGTCCAGCGGTTATCGAGTTATAATTAATATTAATATTAATATAAAGCACAACGCAAAAATTAGATAGCATAAAACCTTCTTTCTGAAGAAATGCATTTTTGTATGTGCCAACTTTCATGGTTTCCATTATAACATATATATATACCAATAGCAATTTGTATATTCAAATCAAAAGTCAATACAAAACTTTAGTTTTCCATGTTTTGCACATGGAAAAGAGTCTTTAGGGCTGAGTATTTAAACTGATTATTTCGTATTGTCGCTTTCTTGAATAGGTTTTTAATTTAAAGCAGTTGAAAGTCAGACAAGCTATTTTAATGATATATGCCAGGTAGGAGTTTTAAGGTTCAGTAAGGTAGTGATTGTTCCCAACCCGAAGCTGATATTTTTCCTACAAGTTAATCCGCCATGCAGTTGCATCGAATGTAGCTATGCCCGGTGGCGATTCCAGGCCGTTGAGCAGTGCTTGGTTGTTCTCTATATCACAAGAGTTTTTCCATATTTTGTTAACGATAATCTGATAAGAGTAAAAGAAAGAACTGTAAAAAGGCAATAGACTTGTGCGAACGCTTAAAAAATTACTGTTGTATCGATAACCAACAGAAATCTCGTTGGAAGGCAAGATCGCTGGCTTAGGATAATATCCAAACCACAGAAAATGTGTTGCTCGAAAACAGCTAATTGACAAAAATGGACCAGCATTACAAATAGGAATCTGATGTTCGGCAGCCGTATTTTTATTTGTAACAAACTCAAGTTTTTCATTTAAAAGTTTTTAAGACTTTTTAAATACAAGTGAAAAGAATTAGAATTTTAAACTTTTTGAAAACTATTCTCCAAGTATAAAAATACAAATTTGTAAAAATATGAATAACTATCTAGCCTGGAAGACGCTGGCTTCGCGAGCCGAAGGATAAGAACTACCAAGAATCATATTGGTCAGAACCCCTGGTCAGGTCCAATATCTTCTGTTCTCTGGACTGTGCTTAGCTTGGTAATAATAATAAGCCCTTCTTAAGGCGGACCACTATACGTAAGTATTGGACGTACCGCAGGACGATAGTAAGAGAATCCGGTTACTTAGAGGGGGGGGGGGGGGGGGGGGGGGAGGATTGATCGGATGGTTGGTATTCAGGTTTTGGTGGTAAAGAACATCCCTGGCACCAGTACAACCACGTCGCCCGCATACGCAACCGCTTGATACCGTAGCTGTCTTCATTCGACAGGAGGCAAACACAATGCAAAACTATTAAACTCATATTTGGAAGAAACTTAGTTTATTTTGTTGATAAATATCAAAATAACAGACTTAGCGAATTTTCGTTAACCAAATTAGGGTCTATCCACACTTTAGTGCCGATCACAGTTCGTTGGTTAATTTTTCTCGTGTAGAAATGTTGTGTATACCCTTAATATAAAAAGTATATAAAACCTAAGACTATTTAGCAATGTACTACTGTGCTCGGCGGTGGATGGATATAGTAAATAATAATTTACAGAATAGTAATAAAGGTGGACATTAATAAAATATTACATTTTATTTAACCCACCCACCCCCCCCCCCCTCGCATCGGCCGTTGATTTGTGAAAATAAAAAACCATTAGGTACTTCTGTCCCCCTTCACTTATTATTTTTAATCGTTTCTTGATGTCACACTCCTTGTACGCATTGGGGGTCGAAATTTACCCTCACTTGGAATAATATGTATATCTAAAATTTTTCTCGAAATTGATTGCCAAACTAAATTAGGCAGTTAGTAGGTATATAAAATACACAAGTTCTAAGGTAGTACATGTAAACCTACATAACTCTAACTATTTCACCTAACCTACATCAAAATACTTAGAAAAATGTCCTCTATAACATACAAAAATTTCATCAAAATCGGAAAGAACCGACTGGCCATTTCTACCCTAAATCTTATATTTCCACCACATAAATACGCTATGACTTAAGTTCAATTTTAAAATGTTTCATTTATATTTATAAATAACTTTCTAATATAGGTAACTTAATTATTAAATTCTTAAAAAAATCTGCAGTAAGCCATCCAGCAACAATTGATGTTCATGTATACGTACCTACACAAACCAAAGCCCTGGATGTAGCCCAATTCGTTAAATTTGCTATGCTGTCATTCGTAATAAGCAAATCTAAAACTAAACACGTATGTACCTGACACCTGTGATGAGTATCTTACTCATCTCATCTTACGCTAAGTGATCGTCGAAAGAGGAGGGATAAACTTGTTGAATGGCAGGCATCAAGGCTGAAGAGACACGGAACGATTTATTGATTGGCTGAAAACGAGGCAAATGTGTGCATTCGGACGAAGGTGGGATTAACGTAAAGACGTGTGGCTGAGAAAAAACACAGTACCATTTCCGAATCGAGCAAATTCAGTTTCTTAACCGATCTACAAAGTTGGTAGCCTTAAGTGCGCCACTTTCGTGAATTTCGGTAATATTTTTTAAAATCTAAATTAATTTTTAAAGTGTAAATAATATGTGCGTAAATTCTTTCAAGCTACATTTTGCTTGTTATAAATCTTAAGTACGTTTCGAATATAAATTTTTGGAGTTCATAGAACGCGTAAAGTGAAACAACTCAATAAAGTTAATACACCAGTGATAACGCCTTATATTTATTAATCATTTGACAGTGGTCTACTAATTAATTGCGATTTGTTTAAATAATTGAATACTTCGTACTGAATGCAATTTCAAATAAATAATCGCATAGTTAAGTGCCTGATATAAGTAATAACTGAGGTTATGAATGATATGTGCTTCGAAGCTTTACTGTGTTTTAGATATACATACCTACATAAATAAATAATATTCATAAGTCACTAGCAGTGTAACCTGTGAAAATTTAAAATAATCTGTATATCTTAAATACGAATACGACTTGTACATATAAAGAAACCATCATTTACAATAAAATGCGTAAGTATCTCTACCTTATATTATAATAACTGAGAGATTCATGTTAGAGTACTTAATAGTGAATAGAACTTCATAAAAAATTAATTTAGCTTAACCCTCAACGTACCATAAAAATCTACAAATTAAAGTTACCATTGTTGGTACCGCGCTTAGCACATATTTTGGTTTAAAAACTTGTAAAAAATCTTGTTTTTTGCAATTTTTCCCAAAAAATTTTAGTTTATTGTTGAAATTGAAAATAATTTTCTATAACCTCAAAAAAATCTTAAGAATGGAAAAACAACTATTTCTTGGTGAATTATTTCTATCGCAGACTCCTCTTGATTAACATATCATAGCTTCAATTTGATCATGTTCTATGTATAGATATGTATATGAATGCTTAGTTCCATATGTTTAGATTACACCATTTGATGTAATTTTTTTTTATTCCATACATTTTAAAAAAACATTTTTAGCGCACTGAACTGAAACTTTACTAAGTGCTTTATAAATCAAAAGGACGGATTGATGATCGCTCACAGGGATTACTTTTTGTACTACTCTCTGTTCCGATTTTAAAAGATGATGTCGGAATTTATAACTATTGACTCAAGGACTACTATTAAAGGCGACTTAAAAGCTTCTGAAGAAGGCAGTTGTAAACGCTGACGGAGAAGTCAAATTTTCCAACAAGTTGCCCCAATTTTTGGCCCCAAGATGCCTTTTTGACTTAAAGTTGTAGTATATGACTGTACTCCATTTGTTGTAAACTAAATTTCATATTACTTGTCATTGGAAATGTATCTAGTTCGGGTGCCATTATGTTGAATGACTTTCACATTCCTTGCTGATATAATTTGTAACGGATGGCCTATTACAGTAGATGACATATTTAAGAAACTCCACAAATCCAAAAATTTTCGTTCTTATATCAGTGTTTTTCTTATAAAGGTTGTTTTTTTATAGAGGTATAGAACTTCAAATTGACAACACAAGCAAATCGTTTTAATGTCCATCAATTTGGCTTTATTGGAAGGATAATTGTATGTCATTAATGTTTAAATATGATTTCGGGCATGTGTCCGCCGCGGCTGGTTCGAATAAAGACAAGTCTAGAGGTGCAATTTTCAACCACTTTTTCAAGCATTTGGGGCTGTATGTCGGCAGTAACGCCACGAATGTTGGCTTCAAAGTCCCCTAACGTTTCTGGTTTGTTGGCGTAGGCGACCCACTTCACATATCCCCAAAAAAAATAATCCAATGGTGTCAAATCACACGATCTTGGTGGCCAATTGACAGGTCCATTCCGCGAAATTATGCGCTCATCAAATGTTTCCTTCAATAAATCGATTGTGACGTGCGTTGTGTGGCATGTAGCGCCGTCTTGTTGGAACCACATCGCATCCACATTCATGCCATTAAATTCGGGAACAAAATAGTCGGTTATCATGGCTCTATACCGGTCTCCATTAACGGTAACTGACTCCCCAGCATCATTTCGGCAGAAGTATGGCCAAATGACTCCACCAGCCCATAGAGCACACCAAACAGTCTGTTTTTGTGGATGTAATGGAGTGATGAAACCGCAAACCAAACTGAACATAAATGACATTCGAGTTGCCAGATTTGACCACAAAATGTCAGTTTTATCTCTATTCGAAAAACCAACTTCTAAAAAAAATACACTGTACCAGTTCTTATAAGTTTATAAGCGTGTTTCCCTTACAAAAGATGTTCTTATAAACGTATTCTACTGCAATAGTATGGTGAAAAATGCTGACCATGGTGAATAGCGCATAGTTTGCTATATTGGTCATTCGATTGATTTGGATGACGAGCGGGCTAAGTCTGCATCTGCGTGATCATTTTGTTTGCGTTTTTGCTTTGGGGATAAAGTTCATGTGAAGTTTTGTTTTCATCCTACTGTGATGCTAATTTATGTATTGGCCTTGGTTGTACTCTAGATTTTGTGCACAGATGAGTAATTATACAGATGGTCGACTGAGAGGATTTTTGGCTCTCCCGCCTATCGTTTTATATTTGCTTCAAAAAGGCGCAGTACTGTGTTCGTATATGTTTTTACATGCAAATCAAATTGAGCCAGCTCACGCACACTACAGCAGTTCTGCGCCTAAGAATCCATATTGAAAAAGATCTCATGTTGACATAAAGTCAAACTGGGCTGTGTACAATAACATTGTTATAACATGCGACGATTTGTGATGAATTTGCAAACGAATCAAATTTCCTTGAATATTTTCAAATATTATGTAGTATTTTAGTTTAACCTAACAAACATATTTTTTGCGTAAACATTTGTAAGCAGTTTCGTAAACATTTTGGAACTTGCGCAAGTTAAACATAAAATAAGGATCATCATAAACAAACTAATGTAGCAGTTTTAAATTGTCAGAATTAATTAAATTATTTTGTTGATTTATTTATCGAATGTCGAGTAAAATAATAAAAATTAATAATTTGAGCACTGAATTAATGAAATATTCCGTGAAATTACTAAAATTGTGGGTAAATAAATAAAAGCTCAATGAATAAAATTAATGAGTAACGCGTGATTAGTTAACTGACCATTTCAATGATTTAATATAGTATTTCGTAAATTCACCACTATTTTATTCACCGCTATTCACTATTCCAATTCAAAGATAATAACCTTATTAAATTTGTTTAGCATGATGAAATAAATTTAGTAATGTTATTATCTTGGAATTGGAATAGTCAAGTCTACATTTTTTGTTTAAAAATGCATTTAAAGTTATTTTGTCGCAGTTTGTCAATTCGCTCGCTCGCTGTCATATGAACGCTCCGAATATGTATATAAATATATTAAACTTTCATATGTTCAATAAAAAACATAGTAAAATAATCAAAGAATTTAATATATATGAAAAACTAATCCAAAACTATGAACTATAAATATTTTACACCCAAACATTACTAATTTAGTAATATTCATGCAATAATAAAATAATATATACATCTTATCTCACTTATTTCCCAAAATGGAAAAATATAACAATCCAAGTATGTTTATTTTAAGGCAGATACAAAATTGAGTACTATTTATTATAAACACAAAAAATATTCGCAATTAATTGCAATAACTTCATTATTTATTACATACCTAACTATTTTTTTTATTAACATTGCACTGTTTTTTTGTTGCCATTTGGAATTCTTGCAAAACTGCCCGCGGTAATGACATATTTTTGACACATCAACGCCTCCGTACTTTATTTGGCTGACTCACACGTATTCACAGATAGAACATTTAAGAGAGGATTTTTTCTCCATTTTTACAATTTTTTTGCGGGTTCAAAGGGACAGAGAGTATGCTGAGTCGACTATCTGTATAATTACTCATTTGTGATTTTGCGCGTATAACATGGACACATGCTACCAAATAACTGACAAGCATCTGTCAACCCACAAGGATAATATGTCACTATTGACTACCTACCCACTATCATCGTTTTAAAGACCAAGCCATCGTATATGCCAGCCCTAGATTTGGAGAAACGAAAATACACTAAATAAATTGGCAATTTAATAAAGGAAGTACTTTTCTCTTTGATGGCTAGTTTAATATTTTTAAATTAATGCGATTAAATCTATTTTGTACGGCAACCCTACGTCAGTAGAAATGTGAGAAATTACAAATTAAATTGTGTATAATTCATTATTTATATAATTATAATTATAATTATATATTTATAATTATTTATTTCATTTTAATTTGAGTTACTTACTCATTTTATATATTCATAAATATATATAATACAAGGTGGCGCAAAAGTAATCCTCCTACCAGAAAATGCTATAAATTTTGGGATTGGCCAATAATGTCAGTTCTGTTTTGACTTTTGTGTAGTAAACACATGCGAAATACACGTTAATAAACAATGTTATGCTACACTGCTCCAGAACGCGGAATATTGGTGACTATTTATTTGAGCAATAATTGGTCGGTGACTTTGGCACAATGTGAATTTCGTCGCAGATTTCCTAGCCGTCCAACGCCTACTGGTGAAACACTGCCACGTTTAGCCGCTTGCCTCGAAGAGACTGGCACAACACGAGATGCTGCCAGGCGTGGCAGACCCCGGAGTAGCCGTTCTGCAGAGAATATTGCTGCTGTAGCCGAAGATGTCATGGAAGCGCCGTCGACATCGACCAAACGACGTGCCACGCAAATGGGTATCAGTCGACGGTCTTTACAGCGAATTTTGGTACAAGATTTGAAGATGTTTCCGTACAAAGTCCAGATGGTGCATCAGCTGTTGACCGCCAATCGCGTCTAAGATACGCTTAAGCCATCCTTAATCACCACCAAGAGGAAGATGATTTTTCATCAAAAATAATCATGAGTGATGAGGCCCATTTCCATCTTAGCGGGTACGTAAATAAGCAAAATTTACGCTTCTGGGGCACTGAAAATCCGCGTGTAACCCACGAAGAGCCATTACACTCGCTCAAAGTCACTGTATGGTGTATGGTGGAGCGCTACAGAGCAATGATCAACGAGTTCTTTTTGCCGCATCTTGATGAATTGGGATTGGAAAACTGGTTTATGTCCTCAGACTCTTGCAGCTCTTAAAGACAATATCCGCCAAGAATGTGAGGACCTATCGCCGGAAGTTTTGGCCAAAGTGATGGAAAATGCCATAAAAAGGGCTCAAATGAAAATCAACTGTGGCGGCGGCCATTTACATGACATCATATTCTCGACTTGATGTAAAAAATATTAAAAGACCAAATAAAAATAATCCACAAGAAGAATCAAAGTTTTTCATTTTTTTTTAAATTACAGCCAAAAAACATCGAAAAGTTATTTTTGCGCCACCTTGTACTTTTTAATTCGTATAATAAAGCAAACATTCGTTTTCGTTTCAAAATTTTCTGAAACAATTATCAAAAATATCAATACGACCAATGATAATGTTTACATTATTAGTACAATTGGTATTTCTGCCAGAATCAAATGAATTCTCTCCACAAAGATTAAATAAAATAAATGAGGACATTTAAAAACATTATACTAAAATACTTTCGTCTATCCAGATCTTGTAAGTTAAAGATAATGTATCTAGTTAAATAGCCAGGCGTATTTTTATTCCATCTTAGCTTTTTAAATCTTAAAAAACATTTTTGTTGCTTTACTAATGATAAACAACGTTAGTATAATGAAGACCTCACAAACGGAAATAAAGAGACTTAAGCCCATACTGATCAGCTTTTTTTTGAGAAAGTTTGGGAGTAAAATATGACAACAAGTTTGTTTCTTAGACTAATTTCTTCTTCTTCTTCTGCATTATTAATTTAGTAATTGGAGCGAGATATCGGCGATACTTTGGGGTTGTAAGATATTTGACATATTGACCTTAAATTAATGACTTTTCTTTTGGATTCCTTAACAAATCGCAAATATAATACAATTAACAATTTTTAAATTCGATTTACTCTTCTTAAACCAAGGTGGATTCGAATTTTTCTTATTTTTTTGTTGGAATAAACTGCTCCACCATTTTTTATCTGAACTATATATTTTTTATTATATTTTTATATTTAATTAGAATCACCCAAACAAACATCGATCGTTACTATTTGAACCACTCAGAAAAGATCCCAACTTAAGTAAATATATTTATATTGTACATTTCTAAAGAGCTACTGGGAGCAATGTTACAAATAACGATAAATGAGTTCGAGTGACTATTGTAAGAGACACTTTAACAATTACAATATCTAGGTATATCAAATGTGCCTACGAAAATATATATATGTTTAACAAAATTTCATCAGCGAATAGATGCTTTTGACAGTAAAAAGCACTTCACAACCCCAAAACCTGTGTTATAATAACCGTTTTTGCGAATAATTGAATATTGATTTTCGTTGAATATAATATACGTTAAGCCGTGTTTTGAACTGTTAAACGATTTGAAATCTTATAGCTCTCGTACTAAAAATTAAGCATGAGTCTCATGTATAAAGGATGTGGAATGGGAAAATATGAATGGGAATGGCTTAGTTAGTCAGACATTCGTTAAGGAATTGGTGAGATTTATGCTATCTTCAAATCTGTGGAAATAGAACCAGACAAATTTAAATGATAATTTAGCTTCATTTCAGCAAGTTAATTTGAGCAACATATTTTGCGTCGGAAAAAATGATTATCAGCTTATAGTGAAAAAGTTAATTATTTTCGCTTTTTAAAGTCGGGTATATTTTATGAATTTGTTAAAGAACTAATTATGTATTCAAGAGCAACAAACAAGTTTCTTCGGCCTTGTTTACACCGGTAACTTCATCAAAGGGGCTAATTTGTTACTGGTTTATACCTAAATCCCGCCAATATATTCATCGTGTTTTGGCTTTTTAAACTACATAAATAAGGAGTTCTTAAACAAATTTGTTTTTCCAAACAAAATATCAATAAGGCGTCATTTGCGGATAATGTGAAACTTGTTCTTAGTTGTTCCAAGTGCCATTAAGCTTGCCTCGCACACTTCTTTGCGCCAGAAGTAGTCACTTTTTCCTGTCGGAAATTGGTGCATGATTGTAGTAGTTTAGATGAGTTGCTGCTACATTGCACTGCGTGTTCTCCATCGGTACAGTTGAATCAGTTTTGTCGAATCCCGAATTCAGCCATCGCCATGTACAGCCCCTGATGATACACGTTATCACATGTCGTCCGATCGATTTAATTTTAAGCGATCTGAACCCAAAAATGAGCAGCTAAGTCTTTAATCTATATTTCCTTTCCCCACGTTGGGATTCACAGACACAGTTTCAAAGAATATATACTGTCCCATAAAAAACACGGTGGGTATGTGTGTTTCCTTAGTTCTTCATGTTTGTAGAATGTTGTTGGCAGGTTTGTTAATTTCTTTTGTATCTTAGAATTTGATGAAGTTTTGCGTATTTTTATTTTTAGTTCCAAGAAAACAAATAAGGCATGTAGGAACTGTCCATCAAGTCCACAATCCCTTAGTTGATAAACCACATATGCAAAATAATACTTTCTATACAAAATAATATGTAACACGAAGGGAACAACTTATCGCATCTTCGATTTTCATTATATCAAACTAAAGTTTAGAAAAATGTTTATGTATCTATTCTGTTTTTTGTGTTATTTAGAGCACCAATTTAACTCCAGCTTTCTTTGGACGTATGAAATTAATTATAATTATTTCATGATCCAACATATATAGAAATTTCTTAATTAAATTCACGAACATTTTATAAGACCATAGATACAAGTCATAGATACTAAAGATGTATTTAATGGCGATATTAGTTATAAATTATGTAAATGTTTGTGTCATGAAGGTATGTACAGTCGTGTAGATTTTAGTTCATTTATTTACCTTGCGTTCGAATTAAATAAAAAACATGTCGGGTTTAAGTTCGTGTTCTATTGATTAAAGTGTGTGCTTTTTCCTTAAACAAACAAAAATAATTACAGGTTGCCCCATACGAATATACAAACATTTGGGTAGCAACATTCAAACTGACTGGAATCAATCAAATTCCACTCGAAGTCGAAATGTGTTTACTTAAAATCTATTCCGCTTCGGACACCATTTTGGTTTCATTTCGTGACTTCAATATTTATTATTCAAGTACATACATATGTCTACCATTATTTATTACGTGTATATAAATACATTCATAGAAATATATTCCCTCGAGTTCTTAGTTTTTTTTTTTTTAAAAAAAAGACAAATTGTATTTTTTATTTTATTACCAACAATTTTGATTTCCTTTATTGATTTGTGAACGTTTTTTGGCGGTCATGTGCTTTTATATCTGTGAATGTACTTTTTCATATATTTCTGTAAAAAAAACAAAACAAAAAATAAAATATATACGTAACAAAGAGAAAATATGACTCACAAACTCGTTTCGTCTATTGAATCACATGAGTTAGAACCTAACCCAATTACGCATAAAACCCATTTACTCTAGCACTAAATCAACAACTCTCAGGAAATGATGCTTATGTTTCTATACTCCCTGGGGAACAAATATCAGATTTACTAAAATTGAATAAGATGTCGGCATTTTTGACGTATTAGTATGCCTACGGAATGCTAGCCACCAATACTTCAAAGAAACCCGCGAAAAAGCGGGCGTTGTGATCATAATTTTATTGATTTATTGCGTACAATAAAATCTGTAAAACTGAAGACTAACTGCTGTATCTTGCATTAGGCATAAGGATAAGTGTTTATATTGCATAGCCCAATAAATTCCCAATCATTTTCTTTTCAAAAAATTGATGGCTCACTGTTGTGAAAGTGTTTGAATTAAATAAAAAAATGTTTAGCCGGACTTCTTGGTTTTGATTCGTTTCTTCATATTCCTACCTCTTTGATTGTAAAGAACTAAGCTATTGTCAGTTGTGCTCGAATGTTTCTACCTTTCTATACACTATAACTACCTGCACTAAACAAATCGTTTGTATTTTATTCCAACAATTTTATACTTTGTTTTAACGATAACCGTGGATTGAAATCTTTCCCACAACTATTATTCTTGATGTAGGAAGAATCAATGTTATTCAGTGAATAAAAAATGTTTGTTTCAAGAATCGAATTGGAGAAAATTAATAGATGCGCCAAAAATAAAAATAAATGTATATACCTTTATGTATAACAGAAATTCTTGATTTGAGCTCAGATAAGATTGTATTAAAGCGAAACCCCAATAGTCTGCCATTATCCATGAATGGCACTTGCATCGCTGAAACCGAAAGGCTTTCCATCTCGGTATATGCGTTAACGACAACCTTCGTTGCATTGACCACATATTCGATTTCGCATGCACGCTGCGCAATGCCTAGGCTTCCCCAACCGATAAAAGAAATATTTCTATTCACCAAAATCTGGCTAGAATTTATGAGGCGTTTATTCGCCCCAAACTTGAGTACAATGCCTATATCAGGTTCGGTGCTCCAATTTCATATTTGGAGCTACTTGACAGGATTAAAACACGTGCGATTAAACTAATTGGCGATGGAGATATTGCGAAATCGCTTGATCTTAGTCATCGTCACAATGTCTCCTGCCTGTTTTATTGTAACTTCCACCATAAGTGCTCGTACGCAATAGATAGTTACATTTGACCCATACAGCAATTCAACCGCAATACATCCATCTGAGTTGTGGAGGTTTTAGAACCAATTTATTATTTATGATTATAACATAATATTACGAAGAGTACAATCTTACCTTTCTTATGTCAACGGCTAGATTAGGGTAATTGGGTTGATTAGGAAGATCAAACTATTCCTTGCCACACTTAACTCCCTGTGGACCCATTGTATAACACTTCAATTGGGGTGTTGTGGCCTCCCTTATGGTTCTTGCCCTCAATTTCATCAAGCCGTCCAGACGACTTCAGTAAACTTGTAAAGACCAGAAAGCGACAGGGACCCGGGCAGATTCAATAACAGCTGCAAAGATAGTGAGGCATGTTCTCGTCGAGCTCCTCATCGCCGCAGCCTCTACAAATGTCACCATCATTGAGATTTAATTTCATAATATTGTTTCTTAGGAAATTATGGCCATTTATATCACCAGATTTGGCCTAGGCTGGATCCAAGACGCTCAAGGAGCTTGATTACCCTTAATCGATCGCACATTGGTGCTACAATTGGTGTCATAACTGGACACTGTTTGTTAGGCAGGCATGCAGCAAGGCTTGGTGCCTATTACAACGACTTCTGTAGGAGCTGTTTGGACGAGGAAGAGGAGGAGACTACTCTACACCTTCTCTGCGCATGCCCTGCTCTCTCTCGAAAGCGAAACCTCCATATGGGGGCCTTCTTCTATAATGATCTTAATGATCTAAACTCAACCGACCCAAAATGTCTCTCACGCTTTATTAGCTCCTCAAAATGGTTCAACGTGTAGGCAGAAACTTCAGATCCACGTGGTATCACAATGGACCTATATTGGTCTAAGTGAGTCAGACTTCTATCTGACTGCCACTTCAACCTAATCTAACCTAACCTAACCATATCACCAGCTTAGACAGCGATGTTCTCTCGTGCTGAAGAAGCTTATTGGTTCGATTTTCATTATATTCAGAGCTAACGTTGTTTCCCACATACATACATTATCAGAATCTGTGTGACTGTCCTAAGAGATCTGGGTTCCAGGTGACTGTTTGGATGATACTCAAGGCGCTCTTGGCAGCTGATTCGTGCAAGTACATTCTGATCCAAGTGTAGAAAATTTAGAATCACTTCCATACCAGCGGTTGGTATTGTTCTTATTGCACCGGTTGTCCATACATATTAGTCTCTTTATTTTTGTCAATATCCTAAGATTGGTCACCAGACCATACGTGAGTATATATAGACTCTATAGTGAGTATCGGTCGTACAATTGCTTTGTACATCCACCCAATTATTTTGGGTTTTGGTCCCCACTTTCCTCTCGATAGCTGGTGGTTCTAATTGTGGGGACCACATTGTTTTCTCCACCCATTAACTGTCCGAAGTGAGTTTGAACTTTGGTTGATAAGAACTTGCCTGAGGCATGCAGCACAACATCGTCTGCGGAAGCAATTACTTTAACCCGTCTGTTTTTTAATTTCATAAGTATTTTATTGATGACCGAGTGGAGAGATGACAGCTCCCTGAGGTGTACCTCTGGAAGATGTAACTCTTAGGTTAGCGGCACCTAGTTTTATGTATATATTCATTTCGTTAATTAAAGGTATGATCACGTTGGTGAGAGTATTATAAACGAGGGAATATCGCAATTTTCTCTTTACTGCGCATATTTTAGCATTGCTAAATGCTATTTAAAAGTCCATAATCGTTGCTAGTGTATATTCCTTGTCGTTATTGTCGCTTAATGATTTCTCTAAAGTGCTGACCACTTACTAGATTCCAGTTTTCAACTCTTTTGCCTTTAATGTATGCATGTTGATATGTACTGTTAAAAAGTCTATCACAAATATAGATGTTCGTTAATTTTTTAAAGGTTTTCAGGATAAATTATGTAAGACTCTGAAGTCCTTGACATTGGTGTGATTAAATTTTCCTGACAGGCTTTTGGAATGTAACTTAATTTAAGACTCCTAATGAAAAGGCTTTTGAGGACCGGTATAATTATGGGCTTATTTTTCTGTAGCAGAATGGAAACATCTCGTCACCGCCGTCATAACTCCTTCCGAAATGTTACTACTCTCTCTTGAAGTACATCTCTCTCGAAGTAAATCCCGGGTGAGGATTTCTTTGCAGGATATTATCCAGTTTCCGTTACTGTCTTTTAAGTATCCAGGATCAGCGACTTCCATGAAAAGAATTTTCCTGAGCCTTCCCGATATTTGCCTTTAATATCACTACAGAATGTTCGCCACGCTATACATTTAGCACTGGCTTTCGCACTCTTGAAAGAAGCATTAATAGAGGTTCTTGCTTTCCTTCTCGCCTCACAAAGGGACTTTTGATACACCATGACTTCCTATTTTCAATTTTCGAGATATGCTAACGCTCTCATCAATCAGGAAATCTTTTATTCTGTGGTCTAAAAGGAATGCCTCCGAGGGAAACCTTCCATTTTCGCATAGTAAGAGTTTGTAGAGTGTTACATCTAAAACCTCACCTATATTGCGCGTAATCATTACCGTTATTAGCTATAAGTAACTTATGCTTTATAATAAATTCAAAATGAGACCTCGATCATTTCTGTTGGTAATTCCCTATCCTAAGATGAAATCTATAATTTTCGGACCAACAAACTGATTAACAAATTGAGCTAGCAACGTCTGTTATTTAAGCGATTAATTTTCTACCTCTCAACCTTCGGCCGAAGCCGAATGTAGTGCAACCTGATATACCAAGGAACCTTAAATAAATCATCCGTAAAGATTTGACCTGTATACAATTTATTAGTTAAAATAACTCATAACTATCAAAAATGTATTTTATAAACAAACAAAAGTCAAAAACATAAGGAAAGGCTATAGTCCGCTTGGGGCGAACAGTACGATACCCTATCCATATCCCTATATGCCCCAAAGAAAAAAGCATTAAGAAGGTGATGGATGTCATTTCATTCTATGGCCAAAAGCTTTGAATGTGCAATATATTCAAAAAATCATTTTCTAAATATCTTGTTAAACATTTTTTTTCAGTTTCTATGAAAATTTTCGCTGAAATCAGCATTTTAGTGTAAAAAGCCCACAAAAAGTAAGCGTGGCAAAAAATCGTATATGACAGACTTATAAAGGAAGGCAGTGCCTACATATCTTGTAAAGGTTCCAATAATCTATCTCTCTAACTTTAGCCTTAAAATGGTTTTTTCTAAATTGTGGGCGTGGCAATGGGCGGATTTAAAAACTTTTAACACTTTACCATTTCGGGGCCCTAAGGAGTATATGCTATAAGTTTCAGCTTCCTAACATAAATTTAAAGGCCTCAAAAGTTGATACCGACGGACGGACGGACATTGCTAAATAGTCTTAGGATTTGGTCCTGATCATAAATATATATACTTTTATAGGTCTACGACGAATATTAAGGGGTGTTACAAACTAGGTGTCAAAATTAATATACCCTTAGGATAGGGTATAAATAGCCAGAAAATGCATCCGTTTGATTGCCTATGAATGACTACAAATACAAACTAACATTCATTCAAATGCAACTAACACTATAGAAACGAAACAAACAAGAAATGACTTGCTGGAAATAGCTCATGCGAAAAATTCTCCGAAAAACGGTTAAAAAATTCAATATTCGGCTTCGGCGAAAAAAGGCCGAAGGTTTAGCCAATGTTTTGCCGAAGGTTGAAAATTTGGCCGAATGTAGCCGAAGCGGAAGCCGAATGTTCGGTCGGACTATAATGACAACATGGCGTATAGTGTAATTTATGCTTAAAGAATAATTGAGACACAAATTCTAGGAACCAAATAAAAAAATGTATACAAATATTAGAGTAAACGGCAGAACTTAACGACTATTTTCTCCAAGCATTATAAGTGCGAAGATATATGTTTCTGACACACATGAAAGGGACCTATTCCAAATGACAAATTTTTAAGAAGCTTCTCGTGAAAGTTCTTATTATTGGATGTTTGTCAGCCTTTCGCAGGAGGTGGGCGAACTAATAAAAACTTGTAGGTGGTACTGGGAGGGTAAGCTATAAGATGACCCCTCACTCATCAGTCCAACACACTACACTTACCACTAAACCACTGCGCCCACATAGGTAAAATATTAGTGAAATACGTCTATTATATTATTCGTAAAAAAGTGGAGTGAGGGCAAATTATTGTATCTAGTCTTATATCGTAGCAGCAACAAAATACAATAGCTCCCATTTTTTTACACTTTTACTCTCTTACAATGCTCCGACGCGACGGTCCGACCCATATGTTACGGGGGAAGTAAAACTGAAGTGTAAGAAAATCTCTCAATTCATCGTGAACACGTTAGATGATTGCAAACTAATGGCGGCTCACTATTTTTGTCAGAGACGAAATAAAGAAAATCCGTCCATTTTTAACAAAGCATTAATGTGGTTGTCATAAACTTATACCTATTAAATGAGTTTTAATGTTGTTATAAATGCGCAGAAGGCATTGGATGCCTGACAGGATTCAAAGAATTGCCTGCCTCGATAACACCAATGCAATGCGCACCTACCCAACAGAAAAACTGGAAGCTTTTCCCCACTATATATGTTTAGTAGAAAAACAGCTGCTAGATGCGCCCCTGAACTGAATACAAGTTAAATTCTTAACTAATTTAAAAAAATGGTTAGGGAATACTATTTTGGAAGATTATTTCGGGTAGAAACACTAAACCGTTCTTGTAATGGTGTCCTTACACTGGGCCCCAATGGTGTCCTTACACTGCACCCCGGTTGTCTGGTTGAACCCAACACCATGGATTCCGGACCAAAGGGAATGTGTCTCATATTGGATAAGGTTTCAGTGAGCCTAAAATATATATCTTTTCAGAAAGTCAGCCGCTCTTTAACCTTCGGTAAGTCGCGAGCACCTCACAGGTGCGTACATTTTTTATTGTTGGCGGCAAAGTTTCATGCACAGTGTTTTAGCACCCCGCCCTTTTGACTAACTTAATTTAATTTCAAAATGCAATAAAATATATTATTTACAATGATTTTGTTGTTTACTACTTCATTTATGGACTTACAACGCTTAGAATTTTTTTACAGGTACAAATTTGATAAAGCACCTTACGGATGCAGCGCGACTAACGGTGTGAGAAAATAGGGCTCGACTAACGGAAGGTTAAGCATTGAGGTCAAATACGTCTAAACAAAGAATATAAAAGAATATCTCATACAAACGTTCGTACTGAACATTTTTATATGGCGAGTTTTAACATTCTTTTTTTTTTTGTTATTTAAGAAAGAGCTTTTTGTGTTCAATTTCATTTTCAAATGCAGATAATACTTCTTGGTAATTTTATATTTTTTTGGTCTAAATTACCCTATAAACCGAAATGTAAATTTAAATTGAGAAGCGTACGCTTGGCAAAGCGCTTGCAATTCCTTACTGCTGAATTGTGGGCCGTTGTCACACACGACCACCGGCGGAACGCCAAATAAGAGGAATACATTTTCCTCTAGCTCCTTACATACTTCTTTAGCGGTACCAGTTCGCAATGCGAATAATAAAGGAAATTTAGTAAAGTAGTCTACCACAGTCAAAATGTAAATGAACCCCCTACTTGATTTGAGAAGTGGGTCTACCAGATCTACACAAATCATTTCCCAAGGCCTTGAAACCCCTTCTCTCCTTTATAAGACCAGCTGGACTCGTATTCACCGACTTCACTTGTTGGCAAACAGTACAATTTTTAACGTAACGCATTATATCCCTTTTAATTTTTGGCCAGTAGTATTTTTCCCTCACTCTAGCGTAAGTTTTTCGAACCCGCATATGTCCTGCTAACGGATTATCATGACATTCTGCTAATGCCCCCGCTCTACCTGCTTTTCCAGTACAAATTTCCATTCATTATTAGTCTCATGGAGTACTATATGGTCCGCTTTAATGAACTTGTACAAACAACCATTTTCTACCCTCCACGCTGTATATGCCAGTGGATTTGACTCAACCGCCGAAGTCATCTTCGCCACCCAAGGGTTTATATCTCGGCAACGACCGGAACTCCTCGCGACAATTTATCTGGGACGACATGTTCCTTTCCCTTTCTGTGGACGATCTCGAAGTAACGTCCGTGAACCGAATTCCTTCCACGTACGGTCGCAACTTCTCGATCGCCCATAGTACAGCCAAGCACTCTTTTTCTGTAGTCGAGTAGTTTCGTTCACATCTATCCACTAAGATAACAAATAACCTTCTGCCCTTCCCCGAATTATTGAGACAAAACTGCCCCGATAACAAAGTCTGGAGCATCAGTTTGCACCACGAAAGGTCGCTGTAAATCCGGACACGTCAGGATCGTTGCTGTCACAAGACATTCCTTCGCCTTCCGAAATCTATCCTCACATTCTGCTGACCAAATATACTTCCTATTTTTCTCTTTAACAAATCTTTTAAAGGTCTACTAATTCGGCGCAGTTTGGCACAAAACGTCTGTACCAAGAAATTTTCCCTACAAAGCTCCTTACTTCCTTCACGTTTTTTTGGTGTAGAAATCCAAACCATGCTTTCCACCTTTTCTTTCGATAAATCTCTGCCAAGTTGCCGGTGCGTTATGTAAGCCGAAAGGCATTCGCTGCCTATTCGACACCGTGAAGGCTATGAGCGGTCGCGATTCGTCCTCCATTGGAACCTGCCAATACTTACTTTTACTTAACGGGCTCCAGACCCGTGAAGAGTCCCTGCATGAGATACGGCAGCTTTGCACCATCTGCGATCCCGAGCACGCTGCTTGCTGTTTTCCAGACCAAGCGCTCTGGCATCCACGATGGCTTGGTCTTTAAAACGGAGGTTCGGCCTTCCTTGTCGTCTCGAACCTGGGGGCAGGGATTCGAAGATACCCTTGGCTGGGGCATTTTTGTACATTCGCACGATGTGGCCTAGCCAATGTAGTCGATGAGTTTTGGCTTTTCGGACTACATCTTGGTACAGCTCATAGAGTTCGCGGTTGTATCTTCACTTCCATTCGCCCTCCTCGCACACAGGACCAAATATCCGTCGAAGGATTTTTTTTTCAAAGGAACCCAGTATTAACTCTCCTTTCCTGCTTATCGTCCAGCACTCGGCGCCGTATAGCAGAACTGGCAGGATAAGGGTTCTGTAGAGCATGCACTTTGTCCTTCAAGTTAGGAGTTTTGAACCCATTTGTTTTGCCAAACCGAAGTAGCAGCGGTTTCCTAGGGTAATTCTTCGACGGATCTCCACTAAGATGTCATTTGGGAAGTTGCTGTTTACCCCGAGGTAGATGAACTCCTTAACGACCTCGAAGATGCTGCTATCTAACAGCTCTGCTAACAGTGACATTTTGTCCTAGTTCGTGGACAGATGATTGCTTGTTTGTTGATAGTATATATTAAGTCTTGTCCTCATTCACTTCAAGGCCAACAAGTTTCGCCTGTTCTTCAATAGCCGTAAAAGCCTCTAAAACGGCACGCTGGGATTGATCGATGATATCTATATCGTCCGCATACCCCAGCAGTTGGGCTGATCTGTTGAAGATGGTGCCTTCCCTGTTGACGCCTGCCCTGCGCACTATCTGCTCAAGAACAAGATTGAAGAAATCACACGACATCGCATTTCCTTGCCGAAATCCGGTGCATGTTTGAAAGAGTTCAGATGAGCTGCTGCCAAACTGCACATTGCACCGCGTGTTATCTTGTCATGCGACACATCTGGATCAGTTTTGACGGGATCCCGAATACGGCCATCGCTACAAAAAGCTCCTGACGATGAATGCTGTCATGTATAACAAACACTCTAAGAAAATCGACTTATTGGGAGCCTACGCCACCTACACCTACCACGCCCAGGACTTCTATGCCTGCCCCGTCTGCTAAAGCTACTGAACTAATCCTACTCTTCAACAAAACTTACCCTAAATCCTTCAAAATCTCCCACCGTTTCCTACAAATTATAGTGTGTAAAGGACACGAATCCAGCAAACCGACGAACTGGATCCCGTAGACAGAGATATTTAAAAATGGCCGATTATCGTTACCATTTGCCTCCAACGTAAAGCCTAAAAGAACCCGAGACAAGTGATCGTCTGCAGGCGACCTAATTAATTTCGACGGGGCTCCTGTCCTGCTGACCTAGGAGTCCGTTGCTCATTTTTCGAGCAGCGTCGGCAATCCCTCCTTGAAAACCCTACCGTACCGCAACCATAGCATCTCCTAGAACCGGAACACCTATTTGCGAAATGGCCTTCACTACCACCATTGAAGCAACGCATTTGCCGACGCTGTTGGTTGTCTTGAGCGACAACCGAAACCCGTTGTTCCTCTGTGCTGATATAAGCCAAATCTGCTTCAGCAAATGACTATTCCGATTTGTTGGAGGTGGTGGAAACGTTTCCACGTTTGCCCGCACCATTTAGTCGGAGTAGACATTGACATAACTGGGATCCACCAGACCCAGTTTCGTCTGATAAAATGGCGCTAGGTTACACTGCAAGATTGAGGCGTTGACGGAAGCACTACATCACTTTCTAAAAACTTTAGATTCCATTTCGATAGGTTTTCGAAACGATCGGAAGTGAAATGTTGTTCGCTAATGAACGTTGTTCATTTGCGAAACGTTCTTCACCTCCGAAACGTTGTTCACTTCACGTACCAACGTTTGCAAGAGAATCCATTTTCCTAGCAAAGGTGGACGTCGTTGGTAGCGAAGGGTCCCGGGTCATCTCTCCTGATGGAAGGGTTTATATCTGCGGTGGCTGTTTGGCCTTGTGACCCTCCTCGGAGTCATCTTCACCACTCCCTTCATCATCTTCACTACCTGAGGTTAATTTACCCAAGGCAGTGATGATTTCGAATCTAAGGTCAAGTTTCTCCCCGACCTCCTCATTTCCTTCTGGGATCGAACGCTCGATAACCCATTGCCCATTCAATCTTTGTAAGAGTCTTTAAGTATTCCTTTGACTTAGGATCTCTAGGAGGCTCTTTCAGAAAGGTGTGTATTTCCACGACTTTTTCCCTAACAGCATCCCGGTCCTGTTCGAAAGTAAATGGATAATTACTTTCTAACCCTCCCATCGAGCCTCGATGCTCCAGCGTACGCGCAGCTCTCAGTGACTTCCTCATCGCATCTACTGTGTCTGTAGGAAGTCTCCGAGCCTCAACTTCATATGTTAGCTCTTCGGCCGATAGTCTATTGATCTCCATTTAACAACGAAAAGAAAACCGAGCGAAAAAAAATAGATTATAAACCAACAAAGTTAAACAGAGAGGAAGAACAATTTAAAATACGCAGTTCGCACACCCACCAGAAGCGAAAAATCAAACTCACAAGCGATATTCACGGGTGAACAAGATAGAATTCAAACGATCGTTGTATTGTTCGACGACGGAAATAAAAAGGTAAAAGGCGTTTGGTAATTTGTTAACGATACCCAACAAGAGAAATGAAATTCGCAAGAAACCACAAAAATTATTTCCCGAAATGAACACAAAATGCGGGTATATGTTAGCCGAATGACCGCAGCAATTAAAACATTCACTTCCCCAATAAAATTCCAAAAACAAAATTCCAATTTAAATCAAAACTATTCGCATTATCGTATGCTTTCTCCAATAGAACCCTCTATTCCAAAGAAAGTTAAAAAAAAATATTATTACCCAGTAACGCAAATTTAAACAAAACAAAGATAAAACCAAAGAAAAAGTATTGTAAAACAATGCGACGATGGTCACCCCAATCGCAAAAGAATTCAAAACAAAATTACCACACAAAGAAATGTCGGTAATGTAAATGATGAATGGCCCGTATGTATGATTGTATATATACATATATAGTATGTAATTTATATGCACATATATTATCTCTATGGAACATGATGAAAATGTCTCTATGTTGACGAAAGGAACAACCACTTTCAACACAGCACCTACAAAGAAAAACTATGAAAAGTAAAAAGGTACAATAAGAATAAATCACTTCCCTAAGAATATCACGATCACTACAGAAAAATCCACGATCAAAACTTAGAGGTAAATCAAAAAAAAATTGTTTCAATAAGCCTCACGTTGGGCGCCAATTGTTACACGTTTAAATACTTTATTACAATCCGCGAGCAAAATACTAATTAAAATCGTCGGCGGAACAAATGAAAATAATCGAAAGAAAAATTGCGGCCGCCACCGCCTGAAAGTTCAGGTGTAACGAAAGCAAAGATCTTGCTAATTCCCGGCAGCTGAGTGGAAGGGATGGGTTCGTTCAGAAAAAAAACCAATTCGAAGGCAAAAACATTTCAATGAACACAAATGGGCGCCACACAACTTTATTGAGAATTGTAAAACCTGGCGATAACCAATGATTAAATTAATGCCACAATCTGAAACTTCAAAAACTGAAAATCCAGAGAGAAATAAAAAATTAAAACCACAGTTTCCCACGTTATAAAGCTCCTTTGGAGAACGGTCTTTTACTATCGGCAAAGCTTCTTTAAATTTACTATTTGGTACCGTAATAAAACTTTACTCACAGAGACCGTTGGGGTTGACCCGATATCAATTATCCCGTAATTCCAACAGTGAAACAAATTATTGAGGTCGCGTGTCCCGTCTTTTCTCGGGAAATGTACAAAGCGGAAGCGAAACCCTATCAAACATTTTTTTTTCTTTGACAAAGGATTAATTCACTCTACTTATCTTTCTTTTTTTTGATATCATTTTGATATCTTATCCTTCTCGGTTTTAATCAATCTCCTCCTAGTTCTTCGTCCGTTATCCTGTTTCCCTAATTTTTCCCTTTTCCTCTTTTCTCTTTATAAACTTCTCTTCCGTTTTTTGTTTCGAAAATTTAATCTTAATTGTAAAAAACTTTTAAAAAAAACTCCGACTGGCTAATACGCTGGTCAACCAAGAAGTGGTTTTCCAAGTTCCTTTGTTCCAAGTTGGTCAAAGTTGGACATTCACACTCACATACATACATTGGCGGTGGAATCCCGCGTATGGCGTGCCATGGACTTTAACCTCTGTGTGGGTGGTTGTCCTCCATATATTCCACTACCCACACATTCATACTAGCGAACGAACGGGCGGCATTTTCCAGCTACTCCCATGCAATTTTTTGCAGTGGTGTGCAAATGCTCTCCGTTACCCCTTCGCTTTAAACTTCCACTCTCTCTTATATTAACTTTCATCGCAACTGGAAAGTCAGGTTGCAGCGACTTCTCCGACCACCCTGGAACAACCTTTCCATGCCATTCTGATTGGTTTCCCCGTTTATCAACAAAAGCGCTAAGGAAATCTTCCTGAAAAATTAGTTAATGTCCCCACTGGACGAAGTTACTTTACTAAAGAAAAACACCCCCTAAGTGGAGGCCAATGTGCGAGTAAAAACCAAGGAAACCCCGGCCGAGGACAATTTCCCCCCATATACCCCAGCTACAAGAATGATAAGGAACCAAAGGGTACTAAAATAAAACGCATGACTTACGGTTTGGTGGGGTTTTGCGCAGATTTGGGGGATAGGGAATTGCCGAATTGACTCCCTACCGTATTGGTGGTAGTTCTTGTGCTCTACCGTACTCTGGGCCGTCCGCCCGTGCTCCTCAATTGATAAGGTCTGCCTCTTGGGCCTTATTACATATAATAGGGTGTTTCAATGACAAGAGCCGTCCGCCCCCTACCCTTTTATACGCGTTGGAATGCCTTTATTTTTCACTCGGCTGCTTCAGACCGTCCGTCTCATTTTTGCCTTGTTTAGTGGCACTCGATCGTTGCGGACAGTCCGTCCGATTGGACTCGCTGATCTGTTGGGAGTCTCCAGTTTACGTTGAGAGTCTTCGGCTCACCTTCGGATAGGCTGCGCATCTTCATTGGGAAGTAGACCGTCCGTCTATCCGGTTTAAGCCCCGGTCAACCTGTAGTGGTTGTTGCCCAAGGTTCTAATGAAGTGGGCCATTGGCTGATAAGGCCATGGCTGCCCTTTCACTTCTCAAGCCCTTAGCGCGCGAAACAATAAGAGACGGATATGGCAGGGATACGAGGGAATAAAAGAGTGTGTCTTGTCGCAGTAAATTTTACCACGACAAACCGTCATAGGCAAGGGTGTTGTAAACTTGTAAAAGTCAAATAACAGTTACTTTTGGTCACTTTTCGTTCAAGTGTGATGTAAAATCCCATTCGCCTCCGACAATATAGATTTAATAAATATAAATAATTTTCAATTAATCAATTTTGAATTGAAAATTTAACATTCATATGAAAGCCCTTTAAACATATATATATAGGTACCTACTCATAGCTTTTCTAGCATTTATCTTTTAAACAACAATAATTTATTGAATTAAAACGGAACTGTTACATTTTTTGTTTAATCTTCCAGAAGATATGGCAGCTTCCCACATCCTTTCAGCGGTAGATCCCGTGGTCCTTGGTAACTCAACTCAAACATCTACAAGCAATGGTAACCACAACGGACCAGCGCGCAGCCCTGGTGTCGATAGGAATCTACATCTGGCTTTGGACGATAGAGATTTATGGCTAAGATTTCAAAATTTAACAAATGAAATGATTGTTACTAAAAACGGAAGGTAAACAGATTAACTCTTATTATAAAAGTCTATATATAGTCATCAAAATAATACATAATAATATATTAAGCTTAAACAAATTTTTTTTTTAGTATGGAAATATATAAAGTGATAAATAAAATGTTTTAATGGAAAATGGGCTCACACCATTTAATTATAGAGTACCTTCTTCTTGTTATACAATAACCACTAAAGTAGTTAGTGATCGTTTGTTAACTCAGCTAACACACTAAGTGCTAATTAAATCTGTTGAGAATGCTTTGAATGTAAATATGTATGTTCCGCGAACCTGACTCTTGCATCAGTTAAAACACACATGTGGGTACATGCAATCCATCGTTTTTTAGCAGCCTACCATTGCCTAAGGTTGATGATAAGAACACTGATCCCCGTAGCGTCAGAAAGGCACAACATGTATAGCACACAATGCACTATTTATGCTTTAAATACGTTTTAGCCAAACAAAACGCGAATAGGAATGGCATAAGCATTAAAATACTTCAGAAGAGGACAAGATATCCATTAAAACTAAGGAAGCGTTTCTTTTCAATACATAACAATTTTAAAATAGAAGTACTTAACAAACAACAATCAGAACTTTTCTCATGAGTAGCGTAACAAGATTGCCTTACGGATCAATACAAAAAAAATAAAGTGCACAACTGCGTCATACGAAACTTTCTCGATACATGAGATGCGTTTTTGAATCGCAAAATTAATCGAAAATGAATGTTTACAAATTTATTTATATCACTTTTCAGGTTTTGAAAAATTAGATTTTCTCAAAAAGGTACCTACGATTTTGATGTAATTTCGCACATTGGACACTTTTAATATAATTGTTCATAATACAAAAAGTTATCAAAATCGTTAGAGGCGTTTTTGAGAAAACGAATTTAATTTAAATTTAAGAAAATCGTTATATGAAAAAAAATTATTTCAAAAATCGATGTATGCAAACTTGTTCGACTTAATAGTATAAAAAAAACAGTAAAATTTTTGGAGATCACTTTTTTAGTTTTCGATATATTGTCGGTTTTATAAATTACCGTTAATCGATTTATTTTTTCCAAAATCTAGGTATGCAGTATTTTTGGCCCCGTCCCAAGTATCATTAGTTCAAAACAAGACCAAAATCCTTGACCATTTTCTAGAAAAATAGGGATAAGTGATTTGCACAAAAAGAATTGTATGGCAGGTACCGTTATTACAGACGATAAAGCAAAAAATGAAAGATGCCCCCAGATGTAATTCCAAAAACCTTATATACGAACTTTTAAGCAAATCCGTCGAACCATACGGTGCCCAGACAGACAGACAGACCGACCGACGGACGACATTGGCGGACCTACTTTTTTGGACTTCTCTATAGTCGTAATATCATCCCTCATACTCAGTTTGAGTTCGAAATTTCCGCACGATCGCAATAACTTTCTCTTTAGTATCCTAATGTATACGACAAAGTTAAAAATATTCGTCTTCATTCAAAATGTAGCCCCAGAACTTATTTGCGTTGTTAGTTTTTCAAATCACTTTAGGTTCATACAATCAATCTTAATCTATTAAACAATTTTTGGAATGTAGTGGGATTAGGCGAGAAGGGATAAATTATAGTTACTGTATTAATCTTTGTTCTATGCAGAGATTATAGTCCTTTAGTTTCAAAGGCGTAGATAGACAAGTATTAACAATATTTTTTGATTAAGTCGAAGCCAGACCCTGGGCAAAGGCTTCTACAGTAATCGTCTTCGAAGTGAAGATTTTGTGGGCGGTCATAATTGACACTTGCTTCAAGTTGTGCTCTAAACAATTTTTGGCAATCCTTAGAGCTTAGTTTTGTGCATTATGTACGTTTTTCATCACCCTGAATGGGTGAATGGATAAAATTTGATGACCCCTATCTTCTTTTTTATTTTAGTCGGAGGTTGCTACTATCCGATGGAGCGCTAGTTGTGCATACTACTGGTCCAAACGTTTGCTACCATGCATACAAAAAAATAAATAAATAAATATAAGGCGTGGGGCAGAGAATAAAAACGTTCAAGTGGTACAGGTCGGAATTTAAACCAGCGACCTCTCGCTTTGTGGACCAAAGCACTTAACCACTAAGCACCCACATAGTACCATGCTACATTACATTAATCTGCTTAGTTTTCACGTCTTTCGAAGAAAGATGAGAAGGAGCTTCAGTGATAAAGGGCGTAGATGTTCTGCACTCGCACGTCAGCCCAGAAAAGCCGCCCCTGATGCGAGCAAAAGCCGGACAACTGCACTTCTGTGTCATCCTCCTCACCGCAAGCAGCAGCAGTGACATTTAAGACTCTGTATACCCAACAAATTAAGAAGGAAAAAACAACAAAGCTTATAATAAAACCAAGAGAAAAATTTGTTGAAGAGCCAAAACGCATTTTCGTATTGTCTACACTCCTCTTTCCTCTGTCTCTTTTTGCTCAACATCACATCTTTAGTATCCTAATGTATACGACAAGTTATTTTTTCAGATTATTCAGATAATAAAAAACCTGTTTCTGATGGGAAACATATTAAAATTGAATCAACTGTAGATACAATCAAGTCTGTCTACTTTCCCGAAGCAATTAGGATAAAGTCTCCCTTGCAACTTGTTACCCTTGTAAACATTTTTATATGGAAGAAAAAGACGCGTATTTTGTTTCTATTCATCAGATTTGATAATGCCTAATTGTAACTGGAATGGTTTTTGAGTCCTCAACATGTTTTTAAAAAGAGAGTAGTGGAATCTCAACATTCAGCTCATGCTTTTAACATTTAAAAGAGGGAGGAATTGGTCAGGGATACCTTCGAGGACTCTTTAGAGTCATTTAGGGGACTCCGTGACTCATCTTTCTGAAAATCAACGAAATTCGAAAAAAAAATTATATCCTTTTTCTAAAATTCGACTACACAATCTTAAATTGTCTGGAGTTTATGCTACATTCGTCGAATACTGACAAAAAGTCTATGGACTTAACTCTATAAATTGAATAACCTAATTCAACTATAATGAAAACATCTACCTACTTCACAAGTAAACATAGTAAAAACAGAACTGAAATGGAAAACTGAATTTATGTTGTTTTTCTGTCTCTGTGACATGTTTTGTCATTGTGCTGTGCTGTGGGGTAGTGTGCTGTGCGTTGAATTATTGTTGGCGTGCCGGATAAGTGCTATTTTTTAAAAACATCTGTGATTTCAGTGCTAAATTATTTATATTCAAATATGACTAAATACCAACAGTTATTAACTATTTTTATTTATCTCGAAAAAGACTCTTTTTATGGACTTTTTCTGAAATTTTTGCCTAACAAGCTCATCGGAGATCTCATTTCTCTGGATGCCAGTGTGATCTGGGACCCAGACAATATTCACTGAGTTCAGCCTTTCGACCAAATTCAGAGAAAGCTTAAGTTCGAGCACTAACTTTAACGAGTTAAGAGGGGATAGCATCGCTTTTAATGCAGCTTCGCTATCACTGCAAATGCAAATGCTTCTAGCCTTCATATTATAACAAGAGTGCGTTCTCATTATAACTTTGGCCGAAGCCGAAGGCGAAACCTAATGTAGTGCAACACGACATACCAAGGAACCGACAATAAATCATCCGTTAAATAAATTTGCCTTATATACAATTTATCAGGGGCAACAGGTTAACTACAGAACAGGGCATGTATATGACAAGCTATAAGTTGCTGTAAGAAAACTATATCACTATTCAGTCTACGTTAAGAGAGGGGTATCATTTGAATAGCTTTAATTCGAATTGAGTGAATATTTTAGTACGGAGTCCAAACTTGTGAAGCATATTCTAGATGCAGACGGACGATGCAATTGTACAAAGACAATTTTTTATCACACCAAGTAGCAAAACAATTAATGTCTGCTTGGAGAAGATTTGCTCAAAAAGCTTAGGAATACACGAAAGCTGAACTTATTACTAATAAAATAAAGGGTTATACGAACATTTCTCGCTAAGTTAGATGCGTTTTTTAATAAAAGCCGTACCAGTTCTGGTACTTGCGGACAAACAATTTCCTGTCCATTAACTTCTCAAAAATCAGCATTATTTTTCTGGGTTAAGATGTTTGTGAAAGAGTCAAATAATGATGTTCTTGTGTGTTTTTAAAATAATCATAAGGCAAAAGAAAATATTAAAGTTTCCTTATCTTTTTTTAATTTGATTGTAGGCGGATGTTTCCAGTGGTTAAGGTTACAACAACAGGACTGGACCCAGCTGCAATGTACACTATATTACTTGAGTTTGTGCAAGTAGACAGCCACCGTTGGAAATATGTGAATGGGGAATGGGTATGTACTTACATTAAATTTATCAAAATTATTCTAAAAAAAATTATTCATTTTCTAAAATTTACGCATTATTAGGTTCCTGGCGGTAAAGCCGAAGTTCCTCCATCCAACCCTATATATGTCCACCCTGAATCGCCAAATTTTGGAGCGCATTGGATGAAGGAACCAATTTCGTTCGCCAAAGTCAAGCTTACAAATAAAACAAACGGAAATGGCCAGGTAAATTTAAATTTATTACATATATATTTTTTTAAAAAAAGACAATAAACTTGCTATTACAACTAAATATAGATAATGCTGAATTCTCTGCATAAATATGAACCGCGTGTACATTTGGTACGAGTCGGGTCAGAGCAAAGGCATGTTGTGACATATCCATTTCCAGAAACTCAATTTATAGCAGTAACCGCATACCAAAATGAAGAAGTGACATCGCTAAAAATTAAATACAATCCTTTCGCTAAAGCTTTCTTAGATGCCAAGGTAATACATTTTACTTATGGTTGATAACCTGTGCAGTATTTTTTTTTTATTATTTAGGAGAGGCCAGATTCAATATACAGTCATGATGCACATTACGGTTGGTTTATTCCACCACCTACGCATTATCCTACTACTCATTCTCAAGTGCCAACAAGCACATGCGACCGCTACGTACGACATCCTTCCAGAACATCTAGGCCTACACCATATACAAGGCCTCGAGTTGCGTCAGGATCACCTAGCAACGCTGGTACACCACCACCAACTACACCGACAACAGTTCATTCACAGCCTGGATTTCTGCCTATTGAATCGACAACAACCACAGTCTTTTCATATCCCACAAGTTGGCAAAGCAATGGAAGTTATTGGAGCACACCTCCAAATCCTAGCTCACCTATAAGTAAGTACAATGGTGATTATTATTATTTTTTATTAATACGTTTTTGACACGTTTTTAACTTTTAGCTTCAAATGCATCGCCGACACCTTCAAATGGGTCTCCGAACTACACAAGCCCATCTCCTGGCTACACAATACATCACTTAACGTCTCATGCTCAATATAATAGTCCTGTTAATCCATCAGATATATATCAAAACGGAGTGAACTCATCTCCACAGGCATACGCCAGTGGTGCCCATCAAATCTATCATCCAACTCCATCTTCGCCTTCGCATCAATTATATCCAAATGTCCTTAATCCACCTGCCACCCTTACTTATCCCGCCAGTTCATATTATAATGGAACAGAATATGGGCTTTATCAAAATGCCTACACATATCAGCCCGAATACATCCCATTGGTGTCGGAGATGAGGTAAATAGATCTACATGCTAATAAAAATATCAAAATTAAAAAAAAAATTAAAAACATTCGTATCACAGCACTTACAACCATGCGCTTCAGCCAGTTATAGTTCCTAAATCAATCGAAGATTCAGAGGAAGGGTCAGTATTGACATTAGAATGTTCAAGTTTGAAGAACACGGCAAAGCTTGAATCATCACCACAAAATCAAAGAACTGAAAACTGGACACCACTGACACCACCCCAAAGCACAATTCAATGAAAAGCAAACAAAGAATACTTTCTTACTTTTAAAAAACTATTTTTTAGTGTTAAACAAATTTAGTTTTGTATATACATATACATGCATCAGTACAATGTTAGGTGTACATAGTATTTACAAAAAAAGAAATTACGTTTTATTATTAAAATCGACTCTTTATATTATAAAGCATTCATGTTTTTTTTCATATTTTGATTTGTATCATTACTACTTTACTTACTTGACAGGCTCCCGACCCGTGTATAGTCCCTGCCTGAGACACGGCAGCCTTCCATCTTCTACGAACCCGGACAAGCTGCTTCCAATTATCTAGACCAAGCGCTCTGGCATCCGCGATGCCCTGGTCTTTAGAACGAAGGGCAGTCTTACTTGTCGTATTGAACCTGAGAGCTGGGATTTGAAGATCCTCTTAGTTGCAGCATTATTGTGCCGAGTCAATGTAGTTCAGGAGTTTTGCCTTTTTGGATTACATCTATGTCCACATCTGGTACAGCTTATAGAGTTCGCGTTTGTATCTTCTCCTAGTATTAACTCTCCTTTCCTGTTTATCGCCCAGCACTCGGCGCCGTATAATAGTACTTTTTGGATAAGGGTTCCGAAGAGCAAACCCTTTGTCCTTCTAGTTAGGAGTTTTGAACACATATGCTTGGCCAAGCCGAAGTAGCAGCTGTTTCCTAGTGTAATTCTTTGTCGGATCTCCACTAAGTTGTCATTCGTTGAGTTAGGATCGAGCTAAATGTAACTTAACTACATTGAAGTTGCTGCAATCAATGACGGCATTTTGTTTAAAGGCTTTTCAAGCGTATCGTTATCAGTTATGAATTTGAAATGCCCCATGGCGCGCAGCGTCTCCCTAATTACATGCATGTGAGGTTGAAGGGCATTCGATAGCAATCGAGGAGATATGCCAGAGTTGAAATCATTTTTTCCCGCTAAGCGTGCTACCCGGGTACCGTTATTAGGATCAAAATATTACACAATAGCACAAGAAAGGAGACCCTGTTAACTGCTCCAGCTATAGAGATGTCATTCTCAGTATTTTGCGATTGTCTGAAACCATATGTCAATGATTTGGCTGGACTTTATTGATGAAGGCCTTTGATGTTCAAAAAAGGATTTAGGCAGGACGAAGCGTTGGCTGTGACTTCTTTAACATTATACTAGAAATAATTGTGCATTCAGCTTCAAAATCTAAGTAATGTCCGTCCATCGCCAACTTTAAAAAAGCTATAAAGCTTTTTTGACCCGATTTATTTTTGTGGCAATTTTGTTTTTTGCAGCATGTAGGGATATGGATAGTCATTATACTGTTAGCCCCGAGGGGACTGGAGCCTTTCCATATTACAATGTACCGTGTTTTAAACGCAGTTTTTCTTTCTTTCATAAAAGGTCTATATTAAGCTAATGATGCAACTTTTAACTAATTGGGTCAATGCACAGTAAGGCTTTGCCTAAATCTTCGGTAACTGACAGTTACATAGGTCGAACTGGTAATGTGTACGTATAAGCTGTTCCAACACTTGGTGGCGGATGAACCGTTTATGGGCAAGGCCACCTCTCACACCACGGAAGTATGTTACTGGCACTATAATTACCGGCCTAGAATCAAAGCTAAAAGTTTGTTTTCAGGCTGGTGGATAATACTTAACGTATAGAACATCAATGGAAATAAGAGTGTGCGGACGTAATACACCCTAGGTGTTACTCAAAAAATTGAGACTGTTCCCACGTGGTACAAAGCGGATACGTACCGGGATCCAGGAGATACGATGGATAAGATCAGGTATTATTAAAAGATAGAATTACGATATATATTACAGCTGAAATGAAAGCTTGCATGTATAAGGATGTTGATTCAGATCAGCCCGATACGAAACTATCACTTTACTATTGAGTTCAATTTTGCAACACAACTCTGGTTAGCACAGCCTCCACGAAACGATAACAGACAACGGCTACCGACTAATTGACTTTGCACCAGCTTGTATTACGGCGATAGGTAGCACTAGGTTTCCAAGGCTATGCATAGATACCACAACGTGGCGCTTTCCAGGCGGTTGAAACGCCAAACAAATTGACCACTTTCTAATTGATGCGAGGCAGACATCTAACATCTTAAAAGTGTGCATTTTCGAGGTGTAAACATTCACTCTGACCACTTTCTTGTTATACCCTATCCTAAGGGTATATTAATTTTGACACAAAGTTTGTAAAACCCCTTAATATTCATCGTAGACCCAAAGAAGTATATACATATATTTATGATCAGGACCTAAACCTATGACAATTGCGCACTGCCACGCCCACAATTTAGAAAAAAACATTTTAAAGCTTAAGTTAGAAAGATAGAGCGTTATCCTTCACTTTATAATGACAAACACCTTCAAAATTATGTAATTATAAAGTTTTTTCACAAGCCTACTTTTTGTGGGCGTTTTTCATTAAAATGCTGTTTTCCTCAAAAATTTTCATAGAAACCGGAAAAAAATTGTTAAACAAGCCCACTTTATGGCGGCGTTTTACATTTTGTTATAAATTTCATAGAATGAAATAAACTGGTCGCACATTTAAGCACGAGTTGGGGCAGACGTTCCTCCTTCTCATAAAGAGAATAACCGGGGTTTTAAGAGGATTCAAAAAAAGCCCATTTCTAGTGCACCAAACACCGACCAAATCTAGGGATCTCAGCGCTAGCGCTTGAGAGCAGACACAACACCAAAGTTTTATCTCCATCATGCTGTTTTACACATGCTGCCAAAGATCGCATTATCAAAAGCACCCTCAATATCGACGAAAATTCCCAACGCGTTCTCCTTCCCGTCAAGAGCACTTTCAATCCTATCAACAAGGTTTTGAAGCACAGTCTCGCAGGATTTCCCGCTCTGGCATGTTGGCATGTTGTGCTCGAAGATCAACTTTGCGCACATGCAACTCAACCAGTCTTCAGCAAGAAGGAAGACTTTTGGCTGGAGTATAGTCAGACTTACCAATTTTTGGTATGAAAACCACTTCAATCATACGCCAGGGCGAAGGTATATAGGCCAAGGCCTTGTTTCAGCATAGCTGGATAAATTCCATTTGGATCAGGTGACTTGAATCCCTTAAAAGATGCAATGTAGCATCATCAGTCACAAATCCAGATGCAATATACAAGCTATGTCGGGTGATGTCAGTCGGTTTAAGGATGGCCACCGTTGAAGAATAAGAAGTTACTTGATTTTCAGTGAAGTGAGTCTCAAGGAGGAGGCTAAAGTAGTTTACGTACTGTCAGGTTTAAGAATTGCATAAATTTTGCTTGTTTTGTTCCTTTGGATTATTTTAACAAGCCTACTAGATGCACTGAGAGATTCAACTTCTTTACAAAACTTTTAATAGCAGCAATTTTTCCACTTGCGAATAAGTCTCTTAAAATCTTTTTATTTCGTTCGATAAATATTCCAATCATCCATCAAGTTGGTTTTTAAACACCAATTTAGGAGCTTCCAAGTTTGTTTACGAAGCCACTGCAGTGTCGGTGAATAATATTAATGCAATGTTAAAATTAAACGCCCAATATTTTTGTTTCATTTTATTTTGTGTTTAGTTTTTATTTAAAACAAACACTCCTCATTTATTTCTTTTCTTGAATAACGTTTATAATGATTAGATATGAATGGTAGCTAAACAATTATTTTCAATAAAAACAAACACTGTCCTTCAAGTGCTTTGAATAAACTGTATTTAAGAATAAAATAAAACAAGGCAACAATTGCGTTTATATATATTTTGTTTCAAAAAATGTACATCAAGACAAAGTTTCTTTTGTTTAAAAGTATAAGATAAACATCTAGATTGTTAGTTTATAAATGTAATTATGATTTCATGCGATGATGACTATCATAATAAGCTTATATGAATGGAGAGGTATGAATCAATAAATATGTTCCCTAAAATAATTAAGGTAGTTGTCATCGTTTTAAAATAGCCACAATCCAAAACTTATTATGTAACGTTTATACGATATGTGTATACTAATATATTCCATTTGGGATATAATATTTTCATAAATACAATTTATTTTACTTTTTTTATAATATGGAAGACATTTTTCAACTTTAGTAAATGTTATATATACATATATATATATATATATATATATATATATATATATATATTTCTATATATATATTTTAATATCTAATTCAATATATTATATTTAAACCTTTTTATTCTAAAATCAATTTAAGTGCTTGTATATATTATAATGGCTATGCGTTGCACCCTATAATATTTAAAGTTCATTTTGAAATAAATTAGCGGAACCATACAGAGTTATTTATTAGAAAATAGTTAATGAAACTAGTAAAAATAAAGTTTGGCAACAACTCAGAGTTTTAGAAATGTTTGCAAAATATAGTTTAGATATCATTATGTATGAGTTGTATATTAATAATAAGTAACATACGACAAATATTTTTAGGTTACTGTTAAAGACCTTATGCAATTATAGTAAAAGGGACTGATTGGATGATGTGATAAATTTCGTCAAACAAACATTTGCAAATTAATCTCACACATTCGGGATATGTACCGGATAGAATATGTACTGACACGCACTTAGCTCGACCTTAATGCATTCTAAACGTTCAAATAAAAAATATCCCTAAAATATATTCATCGGTGTTTTTATACCATGTAAATTACCATGTATTAAAAATGTTGTGAATGTTTTTAGTAATTTAAAAAAGAATCATTAACGCAAAACATTATTCATACGAAATTTGACCCATCATTTACGAAAATAATTATTTTAATTTTGTATTTTTTAATGCATTATGTGTCAATATCAGTTATAAGTTAAATAATTTAGTTTGTTGTGACCAATTTTTTAATTTTGTAGACTCAGTTTTTAAAACGAAAATGATAATTAAATATTAAAATGAATTTTAAGAATAGAACAAACATATAATTCTTTATCATCATAGCATCAGTTGGTCATTTACTCCATTGTACCGTATTGAACTTTCTTAATTTTTAAATATCTGAAAAAGAAAATAATCCATATATTAATATAAAGTAAGCTTCTGGTATTTAAACTGGATAAGGTTGGGTAAATTTAAATTGAGATCACCCAGAAATTACATTTTTCCACGCCCACTGTGTGCTTTATTTTTTTTAATTTACCTTTAAACTATATATACAATAAATATTTATAATTGATTTTTCACGAACGACTTTAACTATTTAGGTCAGTTTTATATTTTGTATACTTGTATGAGTGTTAAAAAATTGCTCAACCAATTTTGCAAGGAAAACCTTTTCCACACATTTTTTAACACTCATACAAGTATACAAAATATAAAACTGACCTAAAAACGTTTTCCAAAAGTACCGTTATTTGCCTTCCTTGCAAAATTGGTTGAGCAATTTTTTAACACTCATACAAGTATACAAAATATAAAACTGACCTAAATAGTTAAAGTCGTTCCTGAAAAATCAATTGTAAATATTTATTGTATATATAGTTTAAAGGTAAATTAAAAAAAATAAAGCACACAGTGGGCGTGAAAAAAATTTAATTTCTGGGTGATCTCAATTTAAATTTAATCGGGCAAAGTTATTGAAAAAAATTTGGTCACATTAATTTATTAAATACATATCTACAGAATTCATTAAAATTTCCTATACATTTTTTTAACAATTGATTTATAATTATTAATAATAAGTCTTTTGGCAGTTTGTTGTAGAGAATTAACTACAATGGCTACATAGAAGTAGCTAAAATGATGAGTAACATACTTTAACATCTAATTATTGTGACCGAAATTGACCATTGTGCTGTAGGAAAAAGTGATTTTTAAATAAAATTCTCTGGTCGCCTGCTAACGGAGGCGTTATAGATAGATAAATCAAATTAGTAATCGCCCGAGAAAGGGGCAATTATTTGTAACAAAAAAAACGGATAATCGCTCAAGAATTTTTTAATGTTTACCCAAAAGTTGAAATGAACAATCGCCTAAACACTTGGATCTGTTGTCAAGACGGAATCGAAATTTTCAAATTTCTTACTGCCAGCAGCTGGGAAATTTGGAGGGTGCCTTTGGCAACAAACAGTAATATTCATTTATTACTTTTTGGGTGATTGATCGAGTTGATAGTCAACTCGAGAGCGAATCTCTCACCTTGCCTACAAGCTAAGTCTAACTGATAAGCCCCACATAATTTGCACTTATATGGGCTTTTACGTGCAAATCAAATGGGAATCACGCACACGTGAATCGAATTGTATGGGGCTAATAGCCGCAGCCATGAAATGTCATTTTTTATAGCAAGAAGTTGGGAACAGTTGATGAATTTCACCAGATTACACCTCCTAATTTTAGGAAGACAGATTTTGTTATGGATGGTTATATTCAAGCATTTAAGTACTTTTATGCTACGGTTTCACCATAAAATAAACCGATATAAAGCACAAAAAATTGATTACCTAGATTTGTCTTCAATCTTGTGTTTAGCAGATTAAAATTTGTGGTTAGTCTTGAGATTTAAAGTAGATTAAAGGCAGATTAACCTTAATCTCGGTTTAGTGCTCAGTGGAAACTTTGCGTTACACAATTGGGCACTGGTTAAAAACGCTTTTTAATATAACGTGATCCAAATCCTTACAAATATTATTTTTGGTACGTGGAAACACTTTTTTTAACAACATTAGTAATCACTTACTAGTAGTAGTACTAGTAAATTGTTTTGTTTATTTTCATAAAAAAAAAACAAAACATTTTAACTTGACAGGTAAAGTCGTGTTTTAAAAAGAGTGGCTAATTAATTCAATATATATATGTATCATAATGTGCATGCTTATTTATGAGTTGTATTCAACTACCAATTATTTTCGATAGAAAAATGCACCAACAATATATTTATGCAGTGCATTCCAGCTACCTTCTGTCCTCCTTCTTCTGTCTATCACTTACTATAAATTTTAAAATAAAGCATATTTATTTTAAAAAAAATTTCCAAAACCGCCTAAGAAAAGAAAAAAATTGATTGACTAAACACAAATTTTGCAACACAAAATAATTAAAAAAGGAATAAAAATACTTCTTTTCCACTTTATTTTATCGATGCACGGAACCCGTATATGTACATATATTCATTAAACTTTCATATGTTGAATAAAAACAATCATATAATAAATAAATAATAAAACAATCAAAGAATTAAATATATGTATAAAAAACCACTGCAAACTATTTATTACAAATATTTTACACCCAAACGTTACTAATTTAGTAATATTTATGCAATAACACAATGAAATATACATTTTATTTCATTTTACTAACCAAAATGGAAAAAGTTTTCACTCTATTCTATAAGGGTATATATATTTTGACATATATTTAGTTTGTAACACCCCTTAATATTCGTCGTAGACCCCTAAAAGTATATATGTTTATTTATGATCAGTATTCATGATGGTAACGTTTCTTCCACGGTCGTCTTTGAAGTAAAATGGACCGATGACGCCACCAGCCCCTTAACAACACCAAACTGTGGTTTTTTCGGGATTCATATTCTTGGCATGTGGCCTTTCATCACTCCAAATGCGAAAGTTTTGCTTATTTACGTTTCCGAAATGAGCCTAATCGCTGAACACAATTTTTCAAAAAAACAGCGGATTTTCACATTTTTCACAGAGCACGAATTTTGATAATAAATTTCAATAATTTGCAATCATTGCTCGTTTATAAGTCTTTCCATGAATAAATGGCAGAGTATACTGATACCCCCTTCGGATAGGGGTTAGAATCTACCCGAGGTAGGCATGCATGTCGTAAGAGGCGACTAAAATCCACTCTCAGTATACCGAGTGTAAACCATATCGATACAAAAAAAATGCAATAAACAAAACAAATAGATATAATATCCCAGGTGGCAGTCCAGCAACTCCACACTCTTCGGAGTGATCAGCATCTGTGATCAGGATCTGTAATTAAAGAAAATTCTAAAGGAAACCTAACGAGGCCGAATGTATTAGCGCACGTTACTCGGGATTCAGCCCAAATTAAAAGCTTTGAGTACGAAAATATTGTACTCCGTGCAAAGCTTAATAAAATAGAACAACTCGATGAAGAATTAAAGAAAGAGCTAGATCTAATTAAAACAATAAATAAATAACTTAGGGAGTCTCAATTCCAAAAAAAGTCGATGAGAAATCGTGCCACCCAGTCATCCGCGATTATTGTACAGACGAGGAGGAGCTCGAGTTCTTCACCAGAAATTGAGATTCTAAAAAAAAAGAAATTCTAAAACGGTGCTTTCGGCTAACGAAGAAAATGAACCGAGGTCGAAAAAAAGTCAAAACAAGACACACCTTCCGCCTCCAATAACGGTTGTTGGAATTTCAGATTATACAAAAATTTATGATATTCTAAAGGCTATCCTAAACACAACATTTAAAGCAACATCTCTAAATAAAAATATTTGGTAAATTAATGTTAGCAATCCGGACAGCTATCGCGCAGTTTCAGAAAGACTAAATTCAGAAGGAATACAATGGTACACTTATAGAAATAAATCTGAAAGGCCACACTGAGTTGTGGCCAGAGGACTTCATTCTTCGTGCCGCAATGACGACGTGCAAGACCTTTAAACTAAAGGTTTCAAGATAATCGATGCCGTCAATTTAATAAAGAAAAAAAAGCGACAAACTGGAGGAGAAGACAAAGTTATAGTTAAGCGCGGACTTCCGTAATTCATGCTAAGCTTCGAGAAATCCGAAAACTTATACAAAATTAAATCTATACTTAATATAGTCGTAAGAATTGAACCTACGCGCAAAAGTATAAGGCTTGTCCATCAGTGTAAACGCTGCCAAGGCTATAACCATACGTACGCATACTGCCAAAAGGAACCGCGTTGCGTTAAATGCGCGGGTAACCACTTATCGGAAGAGTGTGTTCTAAAAAAACAAGACTTGCCGACTTGCATTAATTGCAAGGAAAACACCCGGCAAACTGTCGTGGCTGTGAAGTAGCTAAAGAGCTGCAGAAAACGCGCGATTTAGTAAAGAAAAAGCCTTTACCGATCGAAAGCCGATCCAAAGATAAATTTAAAAACGAAAACGGAAAACTGTCTCAAGAAAGAAAAACAAGGACTAAGGAAATGTCCAAACCACCGCATACGACAGTACGGAAAATTGATATACAAAAGTCGACGAACCGCGGCCCGCAAACGTACGCTGAAGCCGCGATACAAGCAAACAATCGAGTTGTTAATATGGAGCCTGATCCAGTCCATCAAGTTTTTTTCCGCAATACTTGCGAGACTTGAAGAGCAAAGCCATATTCACAAACGTATGTTCGCGGAACTGGACAAGCTCGAAAATAAACTTCGAGGATCACCAACTCCCGTTTAAATTATGAAAAGCTTTATAAAAGTAGTAATATGGTTTAGTTTAAACCATTTGACGGTGAAGCGTTGGTTGAAGATACTGTTCCTGCCACGGTATCTGACAGTTTTCAAATTAGACAAGTATCGCTGGTCGAACTCTGTTTTGAAATAAAAAAACTTAAATTAAACAAGGCACCTGGATATGACCTAATTACGGGACAGGTTCTTAAAGAGCTGCCCAGAAAAGCACTACTTAAATTTGTTTATCTTATAAATGCTTTTATTAGACTTTTGTACGTTCCCCGGCAATGGAAGATAGATGAGATGATAATGGTTCCTAAGCCAGGTAAGCCTCCAAATGACAAAAAATCCTATAAAATCCTATGTCGAAGATATTTGAAAAACTCATATTAAAGCGATTACATCCGATCAGCACTCTACAATTGACCAGGTTTACAGAATTACCAACGAAATTGAAAAAGCACTAGAGGAGAAAAAAATTTGTTCTAGTGTTTTCCTTGACGTCCCTTAGGCCTTCGACAAAGTATGGCATACGGGATTAAACTATAAACTAAACAAAGCTTTCCCAAAGCAATTATATGAGATCCTAAGCTCTTATTTAGATGACAGACTCTTTCGTGTTAAACACGGGAACGAGTACTCCGAATTCAAAGAAATCGCGGCGGAAGTTCGCGATTTTATTCCTATTATACACACGCGATATCCCGCAAGAAGAGGATATTATCGTAGCAACTTTCGCGGATAATACGGCTATTCTAGCTATAGACAATTCGATTCAAACCGCGACAAATAAGCCTCAACGATCTATCGACAGAACATGCTTGTGGTCAAAAACTTGGCCTATTGTCCTGAACGAGACAAAATCCACGAACGTTAATTTTACTTACAGAAATGTAAGCAATCTACCCATTTATATTAACTCGGTACAAATTCCGTACGCAAAAGAGGCTAAATACTTGGGAATGAAGTTAGATGCAAAATTAAAATGGAAATCGCATGTTAAGAAGAAACGCGAGGAGCTCATTTAATCAAATGCATTGGCTGATTGGAAGATTTTCTTAACTCAGCATGCAAAACAAGCTGCTTTTATACAAGCAAGTACTAAAACCGGTTTGAACGAACGGTATACAATTTTGGGGTTGTACCAAACCAAGTAATGTTAATATTTTGCAAACTTTCCAAAATAAAGTCCTAATTGTAAGACAAAATGTAAATGCTCCGTGGTATATCAGATACGCAGATATCCACAGAGATCTAAGTATAACTACCGTTGATTAACAGAGAAATCTTGTGCGCCGATTACAAAGAATAAAACCTTTTGAATTAGCGCAATAAAATGTAACCGCATGTTATTGTCGGTATAAACAGGTGCTTCCGCTGGGAGGTTTCCTGCCAAACGATTAAATGTTTAAATTAAAACTGCTTGATAGGCAGTAGCCTAGTTGTTGCATAAAAGTATTTTGTAGGGAGGTGTTTTTAGTGAGTAAGAATCTCACACTATTATGAGCACGCGCAGCCGGTCCTCATAATGTCTCATGGAAGATTTTCCACCTACCCTCGGAAAAAATTATACTGCAAGCTTTTCATTTTGCCAGATGACGTTTCTACGCCATTACTAACCAGTGCTCCCAACCTGAAAAACTTGATTCTAAAAAAATCACTCTTTGGTTGTTATAATTGATAGAAAAGTAAACTGGAGGTTGAATGTCAAAGAACGAGTAAGGAAAATGCATTTTATGCATACAACCGCGTTTTCGGCAGAAGGTGGGGACCAAAACCCAAAATATTTCTGTGGATGTACACGGCAATTGTACGTCCAATACTCACATATGGCAGTTTAGTCTGGTGGCAGATCTTAAGTTATTAACGAAAATACAGAAATTCAGAGACTAGCATACATAGGGACAACTGGTGCAATGCAAACGACACCAACCACTGATTTGGAAATGATTTTAACATACACAACTCCATTAGACACCCTGATCAAAGTAGTGTTTTCCAGGCTGAGGTTCTGGCAATGGCAATCGCGGAAGCGGCCCGTACTGTATCAATGTTGGCAATACCACGGAATAATATTACCATTTTCATTCATAGTTAAGCGACCATTAAGGCAGTCAATGCTACTGAAATTAAATCCAAGCTGGTTCGACGCTGTCGCATAGAGCTTAGGGCTCTTGGCTCGGAGCACATGGTATTTCTTTGCTGAGTTCTTGGACACCGGGGAATAACCGACCGACGAACTAGCAAGAAAAGGATCCGAAATGGATCATGAACGAGCACTTCAGTCGATTAAACCACTACTCTGCAATCTCAGAGAATGAGTGGAATAAAAGATCAGAATGAAGGCCAATAACAGATGGAAAATATGGCCAAAGTAAAGTAGCCGAACTGACAAGCTCTTACAGTACGAAAGAGCATCAATGTCCAAGCTGATGGGTGCTCTAACTGAACACAACTTCCTAAGAACCCTCATGATGAAATTAAATCTTAAAGATGACGACATTTGTAGCGGTTGCCACTGCCCGGGCCTCTTTTACTTGAGGAGCAAAACGCTTTGAAGTCCCTTCTTCCAAGACATTATAGAATCAGGGGTTTCTATCTCAAATCAGGTTCCTGGAGACATCGGGATGGCTTGACAATATTGGGTGATAACAAACGAAAGGAAGGAAACACAGCAGAGGCTACAACGTCCACAAGGACCTAAGTGAGTCGATAAGGAGATTGCTCCCTATCGGCACCTCAACAAACCTAACAAAATGTATAACAAAATTAACAAAATATTAAGAAAATACAAGGCAACATTCTACTTACATAAAGTTTTTAGCCACCCCCACTTTTTGCGGGCGGACAATATTAAACGCAAATCTGTTCAAATTAGTAGAAAAATTATGTACCTTTTTAAAATAAAGCGCTCATGAGAGTGTTAAAGTTAATAACTTTAAGAACAAAACTAAATACGACTGTGTCGTCTAGTGCGCGAAATTCGACGAAACCAACCTGGAACTTCGCTTTAGGAAATGCATTACTAAGCATTACCCAAAGTATTTGCATATTCTTAAGGTGCGATCAAACGGTCATCCAAACTTGTCATCCAAACTGAACCATTGCGTCAAGATAAGTATATCGCGGTTGTGCTGTCACTGCAGTGATATTACAATAACCATCTCATTTGCGCAGCTGTTGGTTCAGTTGACCATGTATGAATATTTGGGGCATAACAAGAGAGTGAAAAGAATATTAATTTTGCGATTTATGGCTGATTTTTAAAACAACTGAAAGTATGCGCTCCAGATTAAATTTTTTTGAGGTAAATACTATATAATAAAAAAAAGTACCTAATTTTTAATGTTACCAACACACCTTACTCTAGATGTTGAATCTCATGTAACAAGCTCAAACTTTACAGAAATATTTAAATCAGCTTCAAACAAACAGAAGAATGTAACCTCGATTAATAAAGCGTCGGAGAATTACGCCACAATCATCGATGATGGATAATGAATTTGCTTAATGACCCTTGTCTTTTTGGCACACAATGCAGTACAGTTTGTTATTCAGTTTGGATAGAACCTCGTTTACCAAAACATAACCTATAGAACCGGAGTGAAAAATAGTATTGTCTCTCTCGTAAGTTACTTAAGAAGTGGTTTTTCTTGGTCTTAATTAACTTCTCTTGCCCAGATATTTGTAACAAGGAGTCCCATCAACTATTGGCCAGATTGTCAAACGTTCGCAAGAGGTAGCCAGCGAATAAAAACTTTCATGTAGATGTGGCCTCTTCCTACTAGACTCAAATTCTAGCAAGAATCTATTTAAATATTTTTCCATAGCTATCAACTACACTAATGACTAAAAATAAGTTTAAAATTGGATTTCTAATAAAATAATTAACTTGTTACCTCCATCCTCCATATCCTGCGATTGTTATTAGTACTGCAATTGCGAGTGCTGTACCAACTGCTAATGGAGCTGTTTCGTCCCGATATGAACCAGTTGCACTACAATGGAACGATGGGCCCCATTTTCCACTATCTTTGAACATAAAACTCTGCATCCTTAGCTGTCGTAAATATAGCTTGGCTATATGCCCCGATTTATCACCTGATTCTAGAGGCGCATACATTACAATCGTTTGCTCCTTATCGCATGCATATGATTTGCCCACCGGAGTTGGAAAGTACATAGGTGTTCTGGCAGGAGAATTAAGTCTGACATCTAAATTGGGCCTATCGATATGTTCAAACAGTGGATTCGAAGATGAATAGGTTAACTCAACGTGGTTAATATACCAGCGTTCTCCTCCAGATGTCTAAAAATAATGAAATAAAATATTGTATTTTTTTGTTAACGCCACTCAAAATCATTCTAAAAGTAAGTAATTTAATTAAAAATAGTTGCACTTGGTATAAACAAATATTTAGATGGAGTTATTCAGAAAAGAGTATATTTAATTTCCTCTCAAAAATATAACAAAATTCTTTAATACTTCACAAGTTACCTATAGGATTTAAAGTACATATTTCTACCTCCAAATCGTATATTTTTTCTTTGACCGCTAATAACTTGAATGGGAATGCTAATTAGGCTTATCTATCATACCATGTTTTATTTGTCGGAACCTCAGAAATCTCATTCTAAATTATGTTTAACTTGTAACAGTGACAGACTAGATAAGTAAAGGTGGGGGTCGGGAAATTACATCTGATGGATGGATAAACGGACGAAGAAGCCTATCTCCGGAACAACTTGACCGATATTGAATATTCTTTCAGCCTTGGCGTTAATTCTGGTAATCACTACCCTCTGGTAATGTTACAACTAAAACTTTTTTTTATATCTTTTTCCGAGAGTATGAGATTCTTACTAAAATGTATTCATACTAAAACTAGGTGCTTTCCTATAACATTGATGACGTAAATTGAATTTTTACCTCTCTACCCTTATATTAATATGTCCTCTTAAGATGTTTTTTGATTCTTCAACTAATATTTTTCATTTTTTTAATGAGCAAACAAAATTATTAATAAGACATGCATACCTAATGTATGTAACGTTATTTATCATATTTGAGGCCTTTTCTTATATCTAAAGGCATATATATAGATATGTAAGCATGTAAAAGGCGTATGGAATAAATATAGTACATACACACAAAATAATATGTGACAAGAAAAATAAAAAAAAACCCTAAGCTTAATTTTCAAGGGATATTACATATCTTCACATATTACATACGCTAAATATTGTAATGAGAAATATGATGTGTAAATATCAAACCTTTTTAAATATAATGCTGAGAGTAAATCCCTTAAAAGTCATTGTGAATAATTCAGAGTTAGATTCCACGCACTCTCCTGTAAGAACTGGATTATCAGGCAAATAAAGGTCTGCTTCTACATCTTCGTTTAATTTATTCCGGTATTTAATGCTTATTAGCCCATCTGTACTAATAAGAATGCATGTGATTCCATTAGTTGCATTTAATCTATATAACGAAGTTGTTGAAGCAATCGATGAAGCCTGAAAATTTTAAAATAAGATATGCACGTTCACCCTTATTTTTAAAAAAAACTCACTGCCGGAGATTTCGTCGTATATTTAGTCACCCTTGGAGTTTTAGTTGTAAATGCACTTAACTGCAAACCTTCACATAAACTTAGAAATGAAACTGAAATAAATATCGAAAAAAGAGCAGTGCCATTAAGGTGTATTTTAATCGATTATTTTAGACTCACGTATCATAGATATAACAGAACCGAATCCTACTGGGCTATGCATGTTTAATATTTTATTTAACACAGTTTACTATCCTGCACAAAATATTGACTTATTCCATATAATGGAACATTCACCAAGTGATATTATTTTATTTTTTAGCGATGTATATAGTAAATGGCGAATATGTAGAGAAAAAAGTATCTGCCTATACTAAAGAAGCAAACAAATTTACTGAGCCATTGAACGATTGAAGTGAAGGGCTTTTCCTTAATTTGACGAAGATTACTTTATTCCTGTTAAACGAAGAATGGTGAGTTTTATATTCACGTGGTTTACGTTTAAAACGTCACAAAATAAAGATTTCGGTTATCGACTCATGAGCTTTTTTGCGCAAGACCTAACGGTGTCGAATTTGACTTGGAAATCAATAAACATTTTTTGAGTGCACTGAATAAGGTAACCGCTTTAAGGTGGCATCACAATACTACTTAATTACAACTTTTGGAACTTATTTTTAAAACAAAGGCAGTCGTATTCGTAGCATTTTCTTATTTGCCTTTTGATTCATGACTTTTTGTCAATTTAAACCTTAATCAATGTTTTATTCATAACATAATAATTTATCCATAATAATTTTAAAATGATAATAACTTAGTTTGCTTTGATGAACAGTTTAAAAACACGATTTGAAATATATATTAGTAGGAGTTAGGTCGATTGAGACTGGGAATTCTGCGTTAGAGTGAGAGGGAAGATGTGAGTTTTGAATGGGGGTTGATTGTTGTTGTCGTTGCATTCGGTTTGGTTTGTGTCGTCATATTTGTTTTATTTTTTGTTTTTGCATGATAAGTTAAATGTATGGTTGCTATGGATTATACATTTTTTATCCATCGGCCATCCCATGGCACCCAAGCTGCAGCGTCAGCCAAATGACCAGACCCTTAGCGAGTCCAGTATCTGGCCCATGCCCTTGAAATCCAACGGCACAGCACAATCGTCGTTCCCACACCAGTCCATCGTCCGTCCCAAGCAGCCAAGCTGCAGCGTCAGCCAAATGACCAGACCCTTAGCGAGTCCAGTATCTGGCCCATGCCCTTGAAATCCAACGGCACAGCACAATCGTCGTTCCCACACCAGTCCATCGTCCGTCCCAAGCAGCCAAGCTGCAGCGTCAGCCAAATGACCAGACCCCCCAGCGAGTCCAGTATCTGGGACCATGCCCATGCCCTTGAAATCCAACGGCACATTGTATGTGAGGGTGGTCTTTTGAGGTCTATATTTTATATCTTATATAAATAAATAAAAAACAATGGAACTTTTTTTTTAAAATGCTGTTTTATTTATTACTAAATATTTTTATTTTTGTTGCTTTTCTTTGTTGTTGTTGTTAGTGATTTTGTATCAGAGGCTCGGTACTGTTTTATTTTAACAGCTGACTTTTATTTATCCATGAATTATGATCGTTTGAGAGTCCAAGCCACTTTACATACACTTGATCACCCTTAGTTTTTAATACATTTTCCACCAGAAATACATCAGAGTTGATGGTTTTTTGTAGTTCCATTTCGTAGAAACAACCTTGGATGGATTGCCCTTGAAAGTCTTTCAATAAATATGTGGCAGGATTAGTCAGGTTAACTTTTCTAATTGTGAATACTTCGGTTGACCAGTTGGGTGTGTAACCTTTCTCAAATGCATGTTTAAACTTGCTTATTCGAACTTGATCACCAAATTTGAATTTTCTCCGTGGAGCAATTTTAATGTGAGTGTAAACTGATGATAGAAGTTTATCAGCATTTTTCTTATTCACATCAACTGGTCTCATTTTTATTGTTCTATGAGTAGAGTTATTGTATGCGTGGAGCAACCCTTTTAGAATGGGTAGCCATTTATAGTTACCATTAAAACTGAATTCTTTCCACATTTTCTCCTTGAGAGTTCTATTGAATCGTTCAAAAATGGATGCTTTCAATGAACTATACGTTGAATAGTGATTAATTTTGTACTGTCTCATCAAATCTTGGAAGATTTTATTAAAAAACTCCTTACCATCATCAGTTTGCAGATTTTTTGGTACTCGCTGGGAACTATTGAAAATTGATTTCATAGCTTCTGTAGTGCATTTCGAAGTCTTATTCTTCAAAGGAACTGCCCATGCATACTTTGAAAAGGTATCAATTACAGTCAGTAAATAGTTATACATATTGTTATCGCTGTTATAGGGTATCATTTCTACTAAATCTGCTTGCCACAAGTCATCGAATCCTCTAATGACAACTCGACGTCTGACGAAGTGTCTTCGAGCAGTTTTGTGCAATTCCTCAACAACAGCCCGTTTACTCATCCTATATACTAATGAATTAAGAAATAAAACTTTTTCTTCTTTTATAATCTGTTTTTATTTTTATTCTTTAATAATTCGAGCCCTACATTTCCTCTTTCAACTTTTGATACTTAACAGAAGATTGCTCTCTCTGCTTAGGTTCCAATGATGATGATGATGATGAGGATGATGTTGATGATGATGCAAATTTAAATGGATTGCTTTTAAGAGCGTACTCAATTTTTTTTAAAAAACTATCCTTTGGATTTATGTTATGTGTATTTGTTTGACTGCGATCCATTTCGTTTGTCTGATCCACTCTTAATCTGTTTGCTTATTAATCGAAACTAATATGCTGTCTCGAGCAGTGAATACATTATATACAAAGTAAATGATTAGCTCAGCATTTTTATATTCTTACGCATTATGATGAAATTCATCTTTACAGAACCGGGATCATACCAAATAGAATTAGATACAAACATCAAAGCAAAATGAAACTACAGATTCTTATTTCCTTTTTTATTTTTTTATTTTTTTATCTTTGTTTGTAATCTTTCATACAATGACATTAATTTCTTAATTCTATTCATTTTAATTTCAATCATATAGCAAATACAGGTGTCTGGTCCATTTTTACAGATATTTGATGACCAGGGACATGCGACGAAATGACATCCATTATTAGATGTGGTGCGGGATATGTTCTCAAAGTTTTTTAAAAAAGAAATGCACTCAAGTATCTCATTGTAGTGTTCAGCAAGTAGAATGTGTTGATAGGTTTTTAAAAATATTAGGATTTCACCGAAAATCGTGCAACTATTCACATTGGACATGCTTTTCAATTGAATTGCAAACTGTAACTATTTATTTTTTTGTTTATTTGAGTCGTTTATAGAACACTAGTAGGGCTTTTATTCGATTCGTCATCCATTCTATTCTATGACATGAGCATGTATCGGGGCCTAATGTACATTTATTCGAAGACCAAGAGCAATTCAAGTAATGATTACCATAAATAGATTCCACACAAGCCACGTTTTCAAATTTGCTTAGAAAGGAAATACATCTTAAGATCTCTTCGTAATGTTCCTCAAGTATATTGTGTTTGTTGTTCAGTAAGAAATTTAAAATTTCTTTCGAGATAAAAGGAGTATTCATGCTTGACATGTAGTTTCAAACTGAATTTCAAATGTCTTTTAAATTGGTGGAAAGTTATTTCCGTTTCTAGTAAATTTCACACCGTTCTCTTTAAGGTCTACAATGTTCTCATTATATTTCTCTAATATATCGAGGAAATAGTTTCTAAGCTTGTTCACAATTTCGAGTGTATTTAAGCTTTGTTCATCAATGTATGTGCGCAACATTTTGTCATGTTTTTCAAGTTTTTCATCCATACCAATGAGAGAGCTCTTAAATTGTTCATGCACACGATTATCAACATAGTTTTTTGTTGCACCATCATTTGCATCGGTAGGATTATTTATATTCTTCAAGGCTTTATGTTTCACATCATAGTAGCCATCTGAGTGTAACCTGAGACCCATTTCAGTTTCATCATTTATCGCGCTCATGAGAGATTTAAAATTATTATCAACATATTGTTGAAGAATAATTGTTGTCTTATTTTGGAAATCAATATTATCATCTACATATTCTTTGTTGGCTGCTTGGTGTGATGTTTTAGGCATTGCAACATTATTCAGACATTTTCCCTCTATATCAAAATCACCAGCAGATGATAGCTTAAATCCTTCTCCAGGAGGTCCTCGAGGACCAGTTGTTGTTGTTGAATTGTGAATTCGATTGAAACTCCTTCCGAACTTGTCGACGTTCATTTTGCTTTTAACGAATTCTCTGCTTAGGATTGCTGTTAATATATGATGTTTGCTTCGCGTAGTTCTTCTATGATTGAATTTATCTCATTTTGAAGATTATTGTTTCCTGCCCTTTGAGATGCAATTAAAAGTCTTAATCTATCGACGAGCTCATTGGGGCTATCCCAGTGCACATAATCGATCGAATTATTAGAATAAGTCATGTCAGGTAAGTTATTGTTGTATGATTTCCCAATTTTGTTTGTAACATTCTGAAGTAAGGGTTGAATAATATGTTTATACTTATAACCTCTATTTCCTTTAACTTGAGAGTTACTATCATAATTTTTTAAATGGGCTTTTGTTTTTTGTAATATCTTAAGATATTCATCCAAATCTTCTTTGCTATATCGATCTTTTCGGGGGATTTTCCGAAAAATTAATTCATAAAGACCATCCGTTCCAGAGAAGATTTCACCATCATCACCAATGATGAAATTCCTCTTTTCATTAATTGTAAAACTTGATGTACCCAATTTTGTTGAATTTGACTGCACATCAAAATATGGCCCATAGATCTTATCTAGATTCGAATCTGATGGCGATGATCGTTTGAATGGAGTACTTTGATCGGGGTCGTCGGTATTAAAATTCGTAGGCGTTCTAAATGAAACATCTTTGTCCGTTAGTTGAATTGATTCTGCAGATGAAAGGTCAAAACTTTCCTTTGGAGAGGGTTTGATTGTTTCTGGAGAACTTGAGAGCTGCAAACGTCGTCGTAGTCGATGCTTTGTTTTATCAATTTCAGTACCAACAGCAGCAGCAGCAGCAGCAGCAGTGTTTCGACTATAAACACTTTTGACATTTTTAACAATCTCTTTTAAGGGTTCAACTATTGGTTTAAAAGTAGTTTCAATTTCCTTTTCTTTTATAATTTGCCCGGTCTTGAGAAACATATATTTTTTCCTCAAATCTCTTTTAGTTTTTATAAGATCTTTAAGAATATTTTCATTAACATCCATATTTAATAACTTTAAACAGCGGTTTTCAACAGGATCAGTTACGAACTGGATCGATTACAAACAGGATCAGTTACAAACAGGGTCGGTTACAAACTGGGGCTGTTCCAATCTGGATATGATCATATAAGCGGTTGATTAATGACTGAGTAGCTTTATATAGATGCAATTTCCTTAAATGATTTATTATTTTGTCCTTTATCTGTACTCAAGTCTTTATTAATAGCCAAGAAACCATATGCATCTCTCCAACATGTTGTACATAAATCTCTGAATTGTTTGAAAGTCATATTTGAATTTATATGATCGTTGTATATATGTTTCAGATTAAGTTCATCTTGCTTAAAAACAATGATATAGTTTGCATTGTCTCGAATCAAATGTTTTGGTATATGCGTATAAGATTGACACAGGTAGAAACTATCTACATCGTTATGTCGTCCCATGCAGAAATATTCTCGAATGTTGTTTTGTTTATCACAAGCTACATCATCAAATATAAATATTGAATTTCGCTTTGCTTTAGAAGGTGCGATTATTTCAGAATTATTCGAAAATTCATTGTACCCCATTCCCTTGATTGACTTTATTAGTTTTCTCAAGTAGGTATACTTTGGTTGATGCAAAGACTTTGAATATATGTAAAGGTTTTCAAACTTTAAACCGTTGGGGTCAAGCAAAATACTGAACATAACATTAGTTTTTCCACAGTTTGATGGACCCACAATTATTCCACGAATACTATTAGGAAATAATTGTCCATGTTTTCCATTTTCTTTAATTTTAGTATCAAAGTTCTTAACTTTAATACTACCTTGTTGTTGTTTTATGAACCTCATTCCACTACCGAATGAAGCTAATAATAATAAAAGGTGATGTTTTATTGTCAAAAGATTCATAAATGCTCAATGTGTGTAACAAGAAAATGATATAAAATGATTGATTATAGTGTGAAAGCCATCACTTCAAAACATTCATTCAAGGGGTGTGGATTAGTAAATTCTTTGATCGATAAGTTACCCTTTGAATTGCATCTTCCCTCGTATAATTTCTGTGGACCTGGAACTAAACTGAAAGAACGTCTTGCTAGAGGAGATCGAGGAGTGAATCTATTGGATGAAGCGTGTCGCGAACACGATATTGTATATGCAAATAAAAACAATAACCTGTCTGATCGACATATTGCTGATAAAATTCTAACTGAAAAGGCTTGGCATAGAGTAAAAGCGAAAGACTCATCAATAGCAGAGAAATTAAGTAGCATATTGGTTACGAATATGATGAAAGCTAAAACAAAATTCGGTATGGGTTGCAAATCTAAACATAGCAGAGCAAGGAAACAAAAACTTAAAATGAATAAAAAATTATTTAAAATAGCCATTATGGAGGCTAGAAACGCTATTAGAAATCCAAAAAGTAAAGATCCAAACGAAATTGCAATATCTGCTTTACAAGCAGCTAAAAAGGTTACTAAAAATAAACGGAAGAGCATTTCCATTCCCCGAGTCATACCGCTACCAAAAATTGGAGGTTTCCTACCATTATTACCGATCTTAGCTGGATTATCAGCGGTTGGTTCTCTAACTGGGGGAGCTGCAGGACTAGTTAAGGCAATCAATGCTTCAAAGGTAGCCAAGCAACAGTTGGAGGAGAACAAACGCCACAACCAAGCTATGGAAGGGGTTCAAATTCAGAAGGGCAAGGGACTTTATCTACAACCATACAAAAAAGGATTTGGACTTTTTCTCAAACCGAACGATTCAAAAAACTTTTAAATTTGCTACCCAATCATCCGCTCTCCAATATTGATATTATTAAATTCGGAAAAGTCAATATACCCTATTTTCGTGGTGTTTACATGAGAGATAAATTACCTATAAGATCGCTTGATAGAGAATGTGGTGTAATTAACTTGGACAATGAGCGTGGACCAGGGACACATTGGGTAGCATATATTAAGAATAAAAATATTGTAAAATACTTTGACAGTTTTGGTAATTTAAGACCGCCTATAGAGGTTGTAAAATATTTGGGTGAAAATATTCAGTACAATTATAATAATTGTCAAAATTTTAATACATTTATATGTGGTCATTTATGTTTGAAGTTCCTATTCGATCAAAATGTAAATAAATAAATACTACAAAATCAAAATATGTTTCATTTCCATTCCAATAGCAATGTCGTTAACACTTACATTGAGTGGAAACAATTCTACGCTCACCGCCGATTACTTTCCTCCAATAATCCTAAATACTGATTACGTTTGCGGTTTAGTTGACTTCCAGACATACAATTCTATACCTAATGTGGATGTATTTAATAACTCGTTTCATTTTGGTGATAACAATGAAATCACTTTTCCGGTAGGTTCTTACGAAATTGAGGATATTAATAATGTAATTCAGGAGGTTCTGAAGCTACACAACGAGGATAGAGCTGAAAAAATTATAATTAAATTAAGAGCCAATAATAATACTTTGAAATGTGAAGTTTACAGCAATATGGAAATAGATTTTTCTCATTATCGTAGTATTGGTTCGCTCTTGGGATTCAGTAAGAAGAAACTTGTTCCCAATATTATGCATGAATCTGACCTATATGTTGACATCAATAGAGTGAATATTGTGCGAATTGAATGTAATTTAATTGATAAAACATATATAAACAATCGACCTGCTCATATAATGGAATATCATACGTACTCGCCATATTTAAATAATTTCGACAAAAATGACATCATTCAAATTTGTGTCCAACATCAAAATCTTAATATTTTGCCTTCAGAAAGTTACATTTATATTGAGGGTACTGTGTCGAAAACTGATGGATCAGCCGTTGCGAAAACAAAACTTGTAAATAATGGAGTAGCTTTCTTATTCGATGAAATTCGTTATGAATTAAATGGTGTGGAAATTGATAGTAATCGAAGTGTCGGCATTACGTCAACAATTAAAAACTATCTCTCTTTAAATAAAAATGAGAGTGATATGCTTTTGAATGCATCCTGGTCACCTAATTCTTCAATCAATGTTAATGGAATCTATTTTAATTTTTGCATGCCACTAAATAAATTACTGGGATTTGCTGAAGACTATAAGAAAATTATACCAAATGGCCGTCATGATTTGATTCTAATACGTGCACGCACAGATGATAATTCATTAATTGCTGACGAGGATGAGAAAGCAAAGATAAACTTGCTTAAAGTACAATGGAAAATTCCACATATAACACTCTCTGATACTTACAAATTAAAACTATACAAACATATTAATAATGGACAAACTATGAAGCTGGCTTTTCGCAACTGGGATCTATACGAATATCCTGCATTACCCAGCATCAGTCATCATATTTGGAATGTAAAGACAACCTCTCAAATGGAGAAGCCACGCTACATTATACTTGCTCTGCAAACCAACAAACGTAATTTACTGAAAGGCAATGTAACTAATTTTGATCATTGTGATATTTTAAATATAAAGGCTTATCTAAATTCCGATGCTTATCCATGTGAAGATCTAAATTTGGCATTTGATAAAAATAACTATAGTTTATTATATAGTATGTATTGTGATTTTCAAAAAACCTACTATAATCGCCTTTTTGCTGAACCACTCTTATCAAGAGATGCTTTTAAATCTCAAGCAACAATTTTCGTAATTGATTGCCGGCACCAGAACGAAATAATCAAAAACGGCCCAATTGATATTCGTATTGAAATCAAAACAGCAACAACAAAAATAATACCTGCTAATACATCTGCCTACTGTTTAATGTTACACGATCGCATTATAAACTACAATCCATTGAGTCAGACAGTTTTACGAGAAATATAAGTTTAGTTTAATGCTGGCTTTTATCGCAAACACACGTCCTTTTTTTTTCTATTTTTTTTTTTACCGTAAATACACGCGTACGCATTCGTAAAAATGTATTTTGTTATCGACCTGCAGGGATTCAAAGGACCAAACAACCAGTTTATTGCAAAGGAAATAGCAGTACTGCACAGTGGTCATCATTATCATTTCATCGTAAAGCCGCCATTCAGCTCTGACCAGTTAACACCCTCATTAAGAAGACAAGCCAATTGGTTGTATGAAAACCATCACGGCTTAGTTTGGGATGGAGGATTCACAGAATTCCGAACAGTGAGAAAATATCTTCAGGAGAAAATCAGGAATACTCTTTTGTACGTCAAAGGAACTGAAAAAGCTCAATGGATGAAGGAAATACTACAAGATGAAAATGTTGAAGTGATGGACATTGAAGATATTGGCTGTCCGAAATTTAAAGAACTAAAGCGTCTCTATCCCAATGAGAAAAAATGTTCATTTCACGGTAAATGCTGCGCCCTGCAAAATGTTTACCTGTTAAACAAATTTATAAGTGGAAACTAAGTGAAAATAAAATAAAAAAACATTTTTGATTCTTTTAATGAAATATGAAATTGGTGTTTTTTATTTGAGTCTTTTATAGCCATATGGCAGGGAACTGTGATCACCAAGAAATCTACGTTTTTCTGCTCTGGGTTTATAGGTTTTTGTTTCCGCAACAGTAATTATTTGATGTTCTCGCGTCCGACGGATATTACTCGAAATAATCTTTATATCATCTGTGTTCGTAGCATTAAGTACAGCTTCCTTAATCGTCTCAAAATTGACCTTCTTCGATGCTGAATAATTTAGATTTATTCCTTTTACTTTACACACAATTTGTTCGATGTCATCTCTTGTACTGTAGACTTTGTAAGCATAATTTTTCGGTCCGCCACTTACAAATTCAGTAATATAACTTCCTTGACCATAGCACTCTAATTCGTCAGTCATATCGCCTATGAATTCACTGGTCGGTGAGTCAGGTTCTCCTTCGCGACTTATGTAGATTACGGAATCAGTATCATAATATAGTACTCTATCTTCTAACTCTTCCAGGTAACTGTACAATTTTAGACGAGCTTGCGTGGTTGTATAAGCTGCAATACACACATTTACAGTTGATAGTGTATCTGCTGCTTCTTCTTTATACAGCCAACTTACTACGATATTTTCCTCATTTATAGGGAGAATATGACAGACTAGTACGGTTGGATTCGTAAGCATCTGATATAACTCAGACGGATTATTGACTATTGATGTTTTCTGCTGGTTTTCTCTTTGTCCGAATTTACCCCAAAACGAATTCAGTATCAGTTTAGCAAAAGATCTTTTTCCAGGGTTGTTGAAAATTTCTTCAAAATCTAGTTTGACATCTTCATTGTTTACGAAATCAGCTATATATTTGTTTTTATCTTCCTCTGTTGCACATTTATTCGGCCATCCTGATGCTTCCTGTTTTATTTTAATGAATTTATTCATCATTTGAGTGAAGAGGCCATCTGATTTTCGAAAATATCTACTAGCTTATACCCTTTCTCTATTGCTTTCAAAATTTCATCAATAATCCATGTTCCGTGCAGAGCTCTTTCATCATCATCGTGGGCGCATTGCTCTTCTTGAGATAATTGTTCACTGCATGTCATACACAATGTAAACATTAATTTATTATTTTGCTTTACAGGTAATACCGGATGCAGCAATTGCTCTGGAGGAATTATTTTACATTTTATAACTCCATTGATGTTCTGTAAATTAACTTGAGACCAATCGGTGGTGGTGGTGGTGGTGTGAACTTTGGGGTGATTCAATGGAAATTTCCCGTATTTACAAACCCAAGGGTATAGAGAACATACGTCTATGTATTTGATTTTTTCCCCCTCTTTACATTTGTAATAGTTGTATGTGTTGCCTGTACGGCCTCCTTAAAATGCATCGCGAGGATTTAATGGAGCATATTGTGTTATTGGATGTGCTTTTAAATATTTGACATCTTCATCACTCAACTGTTTTTCAAATTCACAAGCCCATTTTTCAATTACCTCGTAACCGAACTGCCTTAGCCGAGTCAATTTAGCATTGATTTTTTCATAGCGTGAATTTAAATTGTCGTACTGGTCATTGCTTAAGGACTTATCACGATTATTTTTTAAACAAGTGTGCCCATGATAATAGCAACCATGAAACTCAAACACCTGTTTGGTTTCCTTACAAAAACCGTCAACACTTACGCCAGCTACTACGTTCGCTTCTCGTTGCTTGGCTGCATACTGAATGACACAATTTCGCCTCTTTTCTTCCCAAATGAGCCACTCAATTGCCTGGCGTGATTGATTATCAGCTTGTCTGTATCCATTTCTAGGTATTAAGCCAATAGTGTTTGGCTGTAGAAAATTACGGCGATATACCAGGTTACATGCCGATGCTATAGTTACAGACTCTAGAAACGGCTCCACATTGCACTGATCAAGGAACAAATTTCTGAATTTAATACACGCTTCAGATAGGATCTGTACATCGCTGATGCAGTATTCAAGAAGGTCACGTTGCATATTAAATTCGATATGCTTATTTTCTTCATACCACTTCAAGAATACAGTTCGATCATTACTTTTCATAGCATCCGGATTGTAATACTCTACGGGCGGTAATGGACCATTATAATTTTCATTTTCTTTGGTATTGAAGAAATGCGGAAAATAACCCTTTTTTAGCGATTGTTTTAGATCGAAAGCACGCGGAAGAACTGCTAAAGCCATTGGAAAATAATTCAGTGAATCGATGAATTTCACATTTTCCAATTCCATGAGTATAATTTTAGTTCCTCTCATAATCAATGCCGGTTGAAATCTGGTATTTTGTAGGATGTAGTTTAGAATGAATTGATGATCGTACGCCTGACCGTTATGCGCTATAACAATAACCTTTTTAAAAGATTTGCGAACATTAAGAAGGTGTTGTAGGAACTCGGCTATAACATTCGGACCTTTTTTCACATTAAGTCTGAATTTACATTTTTGGCAAAATTGTAGGTCATTTTCACTCAAACAATGGTCACATCTTTGCTGGAAAACACACAAATTTGGCTCGTGAAGTTTTATTGAATCGGCATAATCGTTTATCACCTTCTCACCAATAACCTTCTCTTGACGACTCTCCAAATCATAGAATACGTAGAGAACATCTTTAATTTTGGGTTTCTAGTGTCTGGCTGAATGTAACACAAGTGTTCTTGAGAGACGTGTTGATCGCATTTATTGCAATAGAACTCCCCACAAGTATGTCCTCTATTTGCTCCATATGTTTTAAGGCAATCAGCACATCTTTTAACAGTTTCACAAATCGCTCGGTTTCCGGTTGATCCTGAAGCCTTGTGTTTGTCAAAACAATCCTGTCCTCTAAAACTTCTGTTGCACTCTTTGCATAGAATTTCGGGAAGGTTCGTCGGACATCTAGGTGCTTGTTGACATTGTGGACATGCCTTTACACATCTATGATCGGCTTTTGTATTGTACGGTATGTTGCAATTTTCACAAAAGTAAACACAGCAGAAGGCTGCCGTCAAAGATGATATGACATTAAAGTGAGCATTGAAATATAGTAAATTTATTCTTTTACTACTATTATTGGTGACATCTTCAAATAGTACAGACCGTCCTTTTCGGGCATACTCGTAGACGGTGATCTTATATTCCGACAAATGATCTTGAAAACTGCGAAGCTCTGGAATACCACAACCTTCAGTCGGTATATTTACACCGCTCATGCTTATTAAATTGGCAGTTTGAACATCCTGAAGTTTTCCGGTATTTCGTTGGATTTTCACGTAATCAGAATCTTTTTTTACGTGAGCAATTGCTACAACCAATGCACGAGGTAAGCATAGGTTGTCCTTGTTTGATATAGCAATTATTCCTCTCCTTCTTGCAGATTCTTCATCGAAAGAATTATATTTTTGCCTTCGTTCATTTCCTTGCCCGGTAGGAAGCCTTACCGATGTGACTTTTATCCGAAAAGTATCCGTACTTATGCCTTCGGAATTGCTCTGGAATATTTTCGTGATTAATTCCCAGACATCACTCCAATTTAATTCGGACGCCTTCTTAAAACCCATCCAACCAGGACCACGATGTTCGAAATTCGTGCCTGTAAACGTTATCCCCACCATATCTGAAGAATCCAGATCTGCAGCAATACGCTCAAACATACCCTTCACTGCGTTTTGGACCCAATTTGTTGGTTCAGCGTTGTCTGCCACATCCTTAATACGGAATTCAATCCTTCGACCACGCAAGTTGAATCGCTTGACGAATGTTGCCTGATCCTTGACTACCTCAAAACGCTAAAGAGACAAATAAAAAAAAACACCAAATAATTTGCAATAAGTAAATTTTTTATTTTATTATTTTTTCTTAAATAAATTTACAAAAATGGCTGGGAAAGTAAAAACTCCACCTCTTCTTCTTCTGCTTCCGCTGCTGATGGGGCATGGAAAGCCAGTTCAAAAGAGTTTCCATTAGGCTGGATCACCTCCATCTGGCTTGAGGAGAGCAGCTTCAAAGTGTCCTCATCCATGGTGTCAAACCGCGCCGGTAGAAACACCTTACTATTTTCCAGCTCCACTAAAATCCTGGACCCATATTTGGTCTGGCATCGCGTACCTTTCACGATTCGGTACTTTGCCTTCAGTTTTAAAGTCTTCAGACTCTCCAAAGGCTTGACGGATCCCAGCTGGTTCAAAAATTCCATTTTATTTTAAACTTTCTTCACTTTAGCTTCAAGATAAACTGATACTTCCTAATTCTTACGCTTGGCCTTTATACAAGGAATCCCCTCCTAAAATTTCACAGTTTGTATTCAATAAAAAAAGCAATACGCGACAATATGCTCAACGCGATAAGACAGGAATCCTATAAAACTCATGTGCCCTTCCATGGGCTATTCAACCAATCCCAATCAACCATCAGACACCATAATATGTCGAAATCATAACAAACAACAATGTGTCGCATACCAGAGACTCAATCATCGTTGTGGCTAGCGTCGGAACGACGATTGTGCAGTTCCGTTGGATTTCAGGGGCATGGGCATGACCGCTGGAAGTCTGATCATTTGACTGACGCTGCAACTTAGATCCCAATAAACAGATTGGTCGTTAAAATAAGAGCAATCCTATTCGGTACCCAACCCAATATGTCACAACAAGGCTTCCTTTGGGGCTATTTACTCAATTCATGAACAACAAAGTAACGCTAACGTAGTCAGTTCAACCATCACACACCATAATGTGCCGAAATCATAACAAACAACAATGTGTCGCATATCAGAGACTCATTTGTTTTTTATTTATTTATATAAGATATAGACCTCAAAAGACCACCCTCACATACAATGTGCCGTTGGATTTCAAGGGCATGGGCATGGTCCCAGATACTGGACTCGCTGGGGGGTCTGGTCATTTGGCTGACGCTGCAGCTTGGCTGCTTGGGACGGACGATGGACTGGTGTGGGAACGACGATTGTGCTGTGCCGTTGGATTTCAAGGGCATGGGCCAGATACTGGACTCGCTAAGGGTCTGGTCATTTGGCTGACGCTGCAGCTTGGCTGCTTGGGACGGACGATGGACTGGTGTGGGAACGACGATTGTGCTGTGCCATTGGATTTCAAGGGCATGGGCCAGATACTGGACTCGCTAACTGTCTGGTCATTTGGCTGACGCTGCAGCTTGGGTGCCATGGGATGGCCGATGGATAAAAAATGTATAATCCATAGCAACCATACATTTAACTTATCATGCAAAAACAAAAAATAAAACAAATATGACGACACAAACCAAACCGAATGCAACGACAACAACAATCAACCCCCATTCAAAACTCACATCTTCCCTCTCACTCTAACGCAGAATTCCCAGTCTCAATCGACCTAACTCCTACTTATATTTCAATAATCTTAAACATTCGTGAACATTAATCACAAAACAAAATAAATGTTAACCTTCACAAAACGGAAAATTGAGATTTTAGAAGAGCCAAAAATTAAAATTAGAAAACTTTATATAAAAAATTAAAAACTATTGAAAGGAAGAAGTAATTGTCTAAAGCGAAGATGGGACCATTCACGCATACTAAAAAATGGATGCTTTGGTTATGTCCGTTATTAATTTGTTTTATAAATCTTAAAATAGTTGACGAAAAATATTTTTAGAAAATGTTGATTAGTGACAAAAAATGTATTGAATAACGAATAATGAACTAAAGGATAATTTAAAGAAAATCAAGGTTAAAACATATATGTATATCTAATTATTTTCAAATAGATAGTAGCTACCTATCATATTTGCATAAATGATATTAAGTACAGCTTGCACAGAGAGTTAATATAATGAGAGTGGTAGAGCATTCACATTCGCGTTGTACGGTTAAGGAACGAATCCTTGTATTTCACTGTACGTCCGAATACAGGCTTAAGGGTAAACTGATGTGAATTCCTAGCATGGCAAGTATTGCGGTTGAATTGCTATAGGGGTGGAATGCAACTGGCAATTTCATTTGAGCACTTGTGGTGGAAATACCGATAAAACAATGATAAGCAGGAGACATTACGACGATGACTAAGAGAGTCAAGTGATTTCGCGATGTCTCTATCGCCAATAAGTTTTACCGCACGTTTTTGGATCCTGCAAGCAGCTCCAAATATGTAATTGGAGCACCGGACCAGATATGAGCGTTGTACTCAAGTTTGGGGCGAATAAACGCCTTATAAATTATTGCCAGATCAGAAGGAGTGAAATATTTCTTGCATCGCTTAAGGAAGCCTAGACATGTCGCAGCGTTCTTGGCGACATCGAATATGTCGTCATTCCAACGAAGGTTGTCATTAACACACATACCGAGAATGGAAAGTCGTTGGGTTTCAGCGATGCAAATGCCATACATGGATAATGGCAGAGAATGATGGTTTCGCTTCAATGACAGCAGACAGCATTACGTTTTGGAAGCATTAAATTCCACTCCATTGGTTTTACCCCATTAAAGTATGCTGTCGAGATCGGAATTTAATGAGCTTAACATACGTTGCCGTTCCAGTTCAACGCCCGAAGATGAGGGGCGTTGCCCAGGAAACGAATATGTAAAGCTGAAGGTACTGTCATCGGCGAAGGAATGAATAGGATTAGAAGTAACAGAGAGGAGATCATTTATAAAAATGAGAAGGAGAGTCCGAGACAAAACGGAGTTTTGGGGAACACCAGCATTTATGTGGTAAGTTGCACTCTTGAAACCGTCCAAAACGACTTGGATTGAACGGTCCGAAAGGTAATTTCTAATCCATTGAAGAAAGGTATCATCGATACCAAATCCACGCATTTTCGACAAGAGAGCTTGATGCCAAACTCTGTCAAATGCCTTTGAAATATCAAGCGCAACGACCTTGCTTTCACCACCATGGTGCATAGATTGGTTCCACTTTTCGGTTAGATAAGTCATCAAATCACCAGTGGACCTATTGCTGCGAAAACCGTACTGCCGGTCATTAAGAAGTTTTCGGGATTCGAGGTAAACTGACGATTTATCAGCGTTTCCATGACCTTGGAAAGAAGGGACGTAAGTGCAATTGGTCGGTAAGAGGAGGGAGATGAAGATTCGTCTTTTTTTGGGACGGGCTGGACAAATGCTGTTTTCCACCTTCTCGGAAAGAGCCCTGAAGAATAGGACAGATACAAAAGCTTACGCAGTGGTTTGCCAGCGTGGAAGAACACCTATTCAGAACAATAGGGGAAATACCATCTGGACCAGCGGATTTATGTTTATTGAGATCTTGAAGAACTCGTGCCACTGTACGAGTGCGAAAATGGATTGGTCCCATAGAAGATTCTACGCGCTCGAGTACAGGGGGAGACAAAGTACAATTTGGCAGCGTTGAGCTAGCTGCAAAATGAGCAGCGGGCAGATTGGCTTTATACGAAGAGCTGACAGCTGGGGTGTCATTGCAAATGAGTGTCGGGATAGATGACGAGGCCGAATTTTTAATATTCTTAACAAACGACCAAAAGTTTTTACTGCCGGTGGGACTTTGTAGTCATTTCTGGCTCGTTTGAACTTTTTTCGGTTTTCCTTAGTTGGGTTGGCCTTAAATGACCGAAAACTTACCTCTTTAGCCCTGATAGCTTCTTTACAGGTCAAGTCACACCACGCGTTTTCCTTAGGTATGATACACTTTATCCTGTTAGGGATAAAGCGTTTCATACCCAGGTGAATTAAATTTGTAATCATATCGGCAGCGGCATCCACGTCGTTGTTGAGGAAGCACAACGACTTGTTAAAACTCCTAAAGAAACCGTTTAGAGCTTCCCAACGGGCTTTCTCGTATTGCCATACGGTTCTTTTAGAGCTTGTTCTTTAACTGTGTGGCTGGAGTACGAGAAATTCGCCGATATGATATAATGGTCTGACGAACCTAGAGGCGATAATACATTTAAAGTGTATTTAACAGGCTGAGAGGAAAGAAACAAGTCCAGAGTGCTAGCGTTTTGACCGCTAATGTCCGGTATCCGTGTCGGCTCATTTACAATCTGGGTTAAATTATTAACCTCAGCAAAGATCTCTACATACCTTCCTTCGGGTGTTGTCTGTCCAGAATGTCGAAGCCAACTTGAATTGTTTATATTGAAATCGCCCGCAATGACGATTTCAGTATGAGGATAAAGGGTAACAATTCTGATTATGGAATCAGACAGTGCATCAAACTCATTATAAGTTGAATGCATAGCCTGGTTAGGGCTTCTATAAATAAAACAGTAGTGAATTAATTGCCTACGGACATGGAATTTTAGCCAAATAAAATTAAATTCCGGATTGGAACATTGGCCGTATTGAGGTAGAAGTTGATAGGCTACATCACTACGTATATAGACAGCGAGACCGCGATGAGAAAAGAATAATGGCACTAAGTTATATCCAGGCAGGCTAAACTCCGTTAGATCAGAATCAATGCTGACCCGTGTTTCACCTAGTGCCAAAATAGCTGGTTTATTAAGATTCGTGTGGGCGTACAATAAAAAGAAATTCGCCCTTAACCCACGAATATTGCTCACGTCTACCCTGAAATTCCTACACATAACAAAAAAACAAACACAAAAGACTCAACTCCGACGTTGACTAAGCTAGGCCGTACCGTGTAGATTCTTACGTCAGCTTTCCAAAACAAATCACAGCTGGTGTTATCATACAATGAATTGCTTTGGTCTACCAACAAAATCTACACAACGCAACCCGCTATTCGCCAAATGATGCTTTACCCAGCCATAGCCACTGCACGCATAAATATAGCAGCAAACGATAGGGAGCGGCGCCAGAAAGAATGCCCCAACACAATACACTTTTTTTTGCTGTTTTCCCTTTTTTTACACAGCGTTTAGCGTTTTTTTTTTGCACACTTTTTTAATTTATTCTGTGCGAAAACTGACCGCGGAGCGATTACAAAAAAATGTGTGTGCACGCGTCGGGTGGCAGATCGGCACTGACATCATAAATTTTTTTTTCACGCCTTTGTAGGCGTTTTTATTATATATTGTATGCGCACTAAAGGGATTTTTGGTACCCTTATAATGAAGTAACACAGTGCAGTTATTAGGGAAGTGAAGTATGAGAAAAAAGGAGATACCGATGCACGTTGGTTTTAAATGTCTGTAAAATATAATGCGTAGGAAAAACAGAGCGGGGTAGAGCATTCCACATTGCCCCAAAGAAAAAATCATTAAGAATATGATGGATAGAATTTAATTTCATTCTAATATATTTTTAAAATAATAATTTAAAAAAAAAAAAACGCCTACAAAAAGTAGGCGTGGCAAAAAACTTTATAATGCAAACTTATTATGGAGGGGAGTGCCTACATATCTTGTAAGGGTTGTAAGACTCTATCTCTCTAACTTTAGCTTAAAAACGGCGGGTTTTTCTAAATTGTAGGCGTGGCAGTGGGCGTATTCAAAAAAATGTACACTGAACCTTTTCGGAGCCCTAGAAAATATGTGGTCCAAATTTTGGCCCAAAATCCGTAAATACGCGTTTAAATACGATTTTAAGGTTAATTTGGAATCACCAAAAAAATATCGAGAAATGGCCCAAAAATTGATTTTGGCTTAGTAGTTAAGTGCGTTGGACCACTAAGCGAGAGGTTGCTGGTTTAAATCCCGACCTGTACCACCTGAAAGTTTTTATTCGCTGCCCCACATCTTGCGAACCTAAAAGTATAATCGCTATTACAAAGTTGTTTTGGTTTCTTTGTGAACCACTTTTAATTATCTTATCTCTTTAAAGTTTTCATATTTTTTAAACTAATTTTTTCAAAATTTATTGTATTCATTTTGGTATAGTTAATATGTTTAATATATTATTTGGAAACAGTATTTACTTTTTATATTCTTTTCTTTTAAATGTTGTGTTTTTAATTCCTAATAGTACATAATTTCCTTTGATTGTTATTTCTTGATTTTCTTGATTGGTGGTCAAAAGGATGGTGATTGCGATTATATGAGAATACAAGCGTTCTCACTTTAGCATAACACCATCAACTCCTACTTCTCTGCTGGGTGCCTAGTACCTCGACTGGAGATGGGGTAACCAACCCCCGTGGAAGGTCGTTGGTGGCAGCTGGCGAGAGAGGGGGAGAGGAGTCACTAAGGCACTTCTCCTGTTTCCGGACGGCGGCGGGAGAATTCTACGGATGGATCAACGGCGGCGTCCACAGTTCCAGTTAGATGGAACAAGTGATCTCCTTATATGAGCTGCTTCGACTTATTTGAAGCCCAGGTCTATAGAAAAAGAGCTGGTGGCGGATGAGCCCTTGATGGGTCAACGGCAGCACTCACATCCCCGAAGTGGGTTACTGGCACCCGAATTACCGGCCTTCTGTCCTAGGGTCAAGAACAGGGCCTGGCCCTCCAGGTTGGGGGTTGTGCCGTCGGGGTAACTTCCCGACCACGTCCAAAATATCTAGCTATGGGAGAGACTACGGCAGCATCGGATATAAATATACCTCCAGGTGCTACTCATAAACTTGATTCACTCCTCTCGCACTACAAGGCCGACATTACCGTGATCCAGGAGATACGATGGATAGGATCAGGTACTATGAAAAGACAAAATTGCGACATATATTACAGTTGTAACAAAAGATTGCACGTTTTAGGATCCGAATTCGTCGTGGGAAATCGGCTTGGATGCAAAGTAATGGACTTCAAGCCGATAAGTGATCGCCTGGCTGTGATCCGCAATTAGCCCAATATGTGCACACGCCCCTACCGACGAGGCTGAGGACTTCTATGACCTCTTGGACGGAGCCTACGGAGCCTGTCCGGAGTACGATGTCAAAATTGTTCTCGGGGACTTCAATGCTAAAGTCGGCAAGGAAAACATCTTCGGCGGATAAGTTGGTAAGCACAGCCTCCACGAAACGACAACAGATAACGGCTACCGACTAATTGACTTTGCAGCAGCTTGTAATACGGTGATAAGTAGCACTAGGTTTCCGCGACTAAGGATCCACACAGCAACCTGGCGCTCTCCAGACGGTCGAACCGCCAATCAAATCGACCATGTGCTAATCGATGCGAGGCACCCATCCAACATCTTGAACGTGCACACTTACCGACGGGGCAAACGACGACACTGACCATTTTCTTGTTGCAGCTAGATTCAGAGCTCGACTGTCCAACGAGAAGAAGCTGCGAACTGCCCAAAAGAAGAAATTCGACGTTGGACGCCTTAGCACATCTGGAGTCGCCAGAGCCTACAACGAGACGCCAACAACCAGTGAGCTCAGTATCGCGACATCATCAAGGAGGTAGCCGAAACCACCCTAGGATACCAGCCACCCCAGAGAAAAAGCCCGTGGTATGATGATGTATGCGTATACCGGAAAAAGGTGACAGAAGATGCACATATTAGAACGCTGCAGAGGAAAACAAGGGCAGCAAGGGATAAGTACCGAGCCACGAGAAGGGAGGAGAAGAAGATCCTGCGTAGAAAGGAAAGAGAGCATGCAGTCTCCCAGCTCAAGGAGATCGAAGAGTCTCGCGACCGAAACAACATCCGAAAGTTCTATAAGAAAGTCAAGCAACTGGCTGCTGGCTTTAAGACCGAAACGCAGGCTCTTCGTAACAGCGATGAAAACCTAGTCACCGATGCGCAGGGAATAGTAGACGTATTTAAGCAGCACTTCCAGCAGCTTCTAAACGGACAAAATGTAGAGAGAGTGATGGGGCAAGGAGAGAACCCACGTCCAGTCAATGAAGAACCAGTCCCTCCGCCCAGTATAGAAGAGGTTGGCTTAGCTATTAAAAAGCTAAAGAAAAATAAGGCCGCCGGCTCTGATGGTCTACCTGCAGAGCTTTTCAAATACGGAGGTGATGTTATGGTAGGGCGCATGCACCAAATCATCAACCAAGTTTGGGTGGAGGAAAGCATGCCCGATGACTGGACCATCAGCTTCATATGTCCCATCTACAAGAAAGGCGATCCTATGTCTTGCAAGAACTATCGAGGAATATCCATGCTCATTGTCGCATATAAAATCCTATCCAACGTACTGTGTGAACGTCTCAAACCTTTCTGCAACACACTAATCGGCACTTCGAGGTAGTTAAGGAGTTCATCTACCTCGGGGTAAACATAAACTCCGCAAATGACATTTTAGTGGAGATCCGTTGAAGAAATACCCTAGGAAACCGCTGCTACTTCGGTTTGGCTAAACAAATGGGTTCAAAACTCCTAACTCGAAGGACAAAGTGCATGCTCTACAGAACCTTTATCCTGCCAGTTCTGCTATACGGCGCCGAGTGCTGGACGAAAACCTGGAAAGGAGAGTTAATACTGGGATTCTTTGACAGAAAAATCCTTCGACGGATATTTGGTCCTGAGGAGGGCGAATGGAGGAGAAGATACAACCGCGAATTCTTTGAGCTGTACCAAGATGTGGATGTAGTCCGAAAAGCTAAAACTCGTCGACTACATTGGCTCGGCCACATCGAGCGAATGGACAACAACGCTCCAGCCAAGAGGATCTTCGAATCCCAGCCCCCGGGTTCGAGACGACAAGGAAGACCGAACCTCCGTTTTAAAGACCAAGCAATATATATTTATGATCAGGACCAAATCCTAAGACTATTTAGCAATGTCCGTCCGCCCGTCCCTTCGTCCGTCCGTCAGCCCGTACGCAATTTTTAGGCCTTTAAAATTAAGCTTGGAAGCTGAAATTTGGACCACATACTCCCTAGGGCTCCGAAATGGTTAAGTGTAAAAAAAGTGTTGAATACGCCCACTGCTACGGCTCTATCTCTCTTAGTTGAAAGCTAAACGTTAAGCTGAGCTTAAAGATAAAATTTATTAGAATAAAATAAAAAGCTATCCATCATCTTCTTAATGCTTTTTTCTCTGGGGCTTATAGGGATATGGATAGGGTATTGTACTGTTCGCCCCAAGCGGACTGTAGCCTTTCCTTATGTTTCTAATAAACTTTCATTATTATTTTCAGTTAAATTACATTTCTTGTTGTTCTCATAAATATGTTCTATACAATTATCATTAATTGACTTAATTTGAATAGTTTTGCATATCTATGATAAAAATTATATTTCTATTGTCCTATTTCTAGATTGAGTTTTATGTTTTCAAGGGTTCTAAATGTTATGTACTAATATTTTCGTGTATTTCGTGTATTCGAGTATAAATTTATGGAAGTGTCTTTCTGAGTCTTTGTGGCGTTGTTAAAATTGTTAAATGGCCTTAGAGTTCAAGGTTTCTATAAAGGTTTTAATCTAGATTTAATGAGAATCTTCAGTTGTTGTTTTCATAGCTGCTGATTTAGTCATGCATTTTCTTTATTTTCCATTCGCGATCTAATCTTTATGTTAAATACAAATAGTTTATTTTTATAGGGGTTTCCTTCTTTTATTGTATATTTTTTTTACTATTAATAATTACTTTTGCTTTTTTATGTTAAGGGGTGATTTTATTTTTTAGCTTATCTTGCATCAGCATCTTTCCTTCTTTCGATTATTGTATTCTACATTTATACCCTAACCTAAGGATATATTCATTTTGATAAATAGTTTGTAAGACCCCTAAAAGTATATATATTTATGATTAAGACCAAAACCTAAGACTATTTACCAATGTCCTTCCGTCCCTACGCAGTTCTTAGGCCTTTAAATTCAAGCTAGGAAGCTTAAATTTGGACCACATATTCCCTAGAGTTCCACAATTTATAAAAACATTTTTAAAGCTTAAGTTAGAGAGATAAAGTGTTAATTTTGAAATGTAAAACGAAGAAAACTAAAATAAGTGTAAATCTGCTTAGTATCGCTTTCCTACCCGTAGAACAGTCTTTGGGGAAGGAGTTATATCGGAGCTCTCTCATGTGCGTTCAAATAGAGGAACGTAAATGATTTCAAATTCAATTGAAATCCAATACGTTTTAAGCAGAAGTTTCAGAGTATATGTGAGTAACATTCGGGGCTTAAGAGCGAATTCTTTTTCGCTGTATGCCCAAGTTTCTCATAACAAACCAGGTGTTTTGGCACTGAGTGAAACTCAGGTTAGCGTTGATTCTGATTCGTCGGAATTTAATCTACCTGGTTACAACTTAGTGCCATTATTCTTTCCTCATCGTGATCTCGCCGTTTATATGTAATGTGATGTAGCCTACCAACTTCAACCTACAATGCGGCCAATGTTCTAATACGGAATTTAATTTTATTTGGCTTAAATTCCACGTCTGTAGCCAATTTATCCACTACTGCTTCATTTATAGAAGCCCAAATTTGGACCGTAATCTTACTTTTAACGAGTTTGATGAGTTGTCCGATTCCATTACATGAATTGCAACCCTTTATCGTCACACTGAAATCGTTATTACGGGCGATTTCAATGTTCACAATTCGAATTGGCTTCGGCATTTTGGACAGACAACACCCGAAGGCAGGTATGCTGAGATCTTTGCTGAGGTAAACAACCTAACCCAGCTTGTAAATGAGCCGACACGAATTCCGGACATTAGTCGTCAAACCGCCAACACACTGGACTTGTTTCTCACTTCTCACCCAGATAAGTACACCATAATTGTTTTTTCGCCTCTAGGTCCGTCAGACCACTGTGTCATATCATTAACATTTTTTAGAATACATCATCCCATATTTTTTTATAAATCTTGTTACGTGCTTTTTAGGCATTTTCAGATAGCTGCCCTATGGTAAAACTCTGAATTATAAATATATATTCTGAATTATGGCTTAACTGTGAATCAGTATCTAATGCACCGAAGATGGTATGTAATACCATTTCTATTTTTCAACATAAATGCGTGCATTATAAAATGCATATTCACCAAATTTCTGAGCATTTATGGACTAACCAGTTGATAGTGATTGTAGAATAACATAAAATCTTTTTATAAGTTCCAAGTCAACTCCATTTATGTTGGCAGAACTTCGAAAATTCTTTTTCTGATTCGCCCATAGACATAGACAAGGGCTTGGATATATGCACTTTGTAAGATTTCTAATCCAAACTCTTATAGTAACTCCTAATTTGTTCTTTATTTGGTTTTCTCCGATGATTCATTATACGTTTTTGAAGGCCGACCTCGCTTTCCAGATGTGTGTGCAACTTAATCCATTTGTATTGCAGTACAAAATATGATTTTTCCTCCATTCATTTGCATACAAATTCAGTTCTCACATTAATTTCGAAAAAAACATTTCAGTAATTTTAATGCAGGAAGAAGATATCTACAACCTGTGCAGTATTTTAGTAGACACACGAAAACAGCCGAACGATGCCATTTAGGTTATGAGCTCGAAGTTCTCGCCGTACTTGAGAGCTTTCAAAGATGTAGGATGTATATATTGGGAAAGCCATTCACAATCGTAACAGATTGCGAGAATGCGAGTTCCATTTATCAGAAACTCATCCAATCCCGTTTCACAATGTACATATCGATCATTTGGGAACATTTAGGAAAAGTTCATTAGGTAACCAGTGTTAACTTAATAAACACTATCAGATCTGTGTTGTGGAGTGCTTATTACAAGCAGCTGTCACGAGCAGAAATTTGCCAGCACAAAAGTGCACCACAGGCTCATCATTTAGTGCTGGTGTTAGTAAATGCGTACACAAAGCAAACATATATTAATAACACAAACACAAAAGATATAAAAATTATCTAACACTAAGACACTAGAATATGATTACGCAAACACATTTTCAGTTTAAATTTACTGACATGCAAATCAATCACATGATTGTTTAAGTTATAAATTCTACTCATGCGAGTAATTGGCTCATTCCTGCCATAATTGGGCCTATGATAACCACTTATTAAAAGATCAACACTACGTAAATTGTGAGCACCACCACGGAAGTTGAATGCAATGGAGGACAACAGATCAGGAGCATCTATATTACCAGCTATAAGTTGCTGTAGGAAAACTATATCATTATTCAGTCTACGTTGAGATAGGGGTAACATTTGAAGAAGTTTGATACGTTGACCGTAGGGGGGAAGGTTGTATGGATCATCCCATGGAAGACCTCTAAGGGCAAAACGAATAAAGTTACGTTGAATACCTTCAATTCGAATTGAGTGAATATTGTAGTACGGAGTCCAAACTTGTGAAGCATATTCTAGATGCGGACGGACGAAACACTTGTACAAAGATTGAGTAACATAGGGGTCGTCAAATTCTTTAGACCACCTCTTAATAAAGCCCAGCATGGAGTTTGATTTATTAACAATAAAATTAATGTGACCAATAAAGTTAAGTTTGGGGTAAAAGAAAACTCCGAGATCTTTAAAACTATCAACATGACAAAGCATATGATCGGATAAAGAATAATGAAAAATGGAGGGAATACGTTTTCTTGAAAATGTCATATGCTGACATTTAGATGGGTTCAAAGTAAACCCATTTTTAACACACCAAGTGGCAAAACTATCTACATATGTCCGCTTGGAGAAGATTTCTGCCATACTGATTGTTAACAGATTTAAAAATTTTCATATCATCTGCGTATTTTAAAATATTGCTGGATTTATGCAGGCTTTAACATCATTTATAGCTAGAATGAACAAAATAGGGCCTAAGTGACTTCCCTGAGGAACTCCAGACCGAGCAGAAAAAGATTCAGAAAACGAACCTCTAAATTTGGCACGATAATCCCTACCCATAAGGTATGAATTAATCCATTTTATAAAAACAGGTGGGAAACCATACGCCCTGAGTTTAAATCTGATTATGCACGCAAAAAACATAACAAATTTGAAACAGTGGACCTGTTTCTTAATTTTTCGCAGACTATTTGCTCAAAAAGCTTAGGAATACACGAAAGCTTAGAAATTGGTCTGTAATTCGTGATATCACCACGTTCACCCTTTTTAAATACAGGCGTGATAAAGGCACTTTTCCATAGCCTAGGGAATTTCCCAGTTCTAATGGATAAATCGAACAAATACTTAAGATAAGGACTAAGGGCTTGGCAGCATTTTTTAAGAACAATCGGTGCAATGCCATCAGGTCCAGATGAGTAGTCATTTTTCAATAGGGAAACAAATTTTGAAATAGTTTCCAAATCGAAAGAAAAATTACTGAAAGTAATCTGGGAACAGCTATTTAAATATCTAAAATAAATACCATCGATGAAAAGAGGAGAGTCACTGAATGACCTACTAAAATAGTCAGCAAACATATTGCTAACAGCAAAGGAATCAGAAGTTTTACTATTACAGTAACTAAAACTTGCTGGATACCCATTCGCTTTTTTCTTCGAGTTAACAAACTTCCAAAAACGTTTAGGATCACTTTTTAGTGAAAATTCCATTTTTTTACAGAATCCCTATAAAGGTTAAAGGATAAAATTTTAAACTCATTAAATAGAATTAAATAATGATCGAAATCTGATTGAAGGAGGCTTTTTAAATAAATAAATTCCAAGCTCTGTTTCGTCGATTTCGTATCGACTTAAGCTCTCTCGTATACCAAGGGTGGGACAAGTGGCCATTTTTAGATGACTTAACAGGTATAACTCTATCCATGCAGTCATTAATTAATAGATTGAATGATTCAACTGCAACATCAATATCAGAGAAGATGTTCATATTTAATGGTAAATTATTAATTTCTTCAGAAAGCCTCTGAAAATTTGCTGTCCGAAAGTCATAGGAATGCGAACGGTCATACGAATTACTGTTTTCGTAAAGATGTCCGCCTAAGTCAATAAAAATGTCCAATGGTGGATGATTTTTGTCTATGTTAGTAATACTTTTGTGAGATTCGTCAACAACAGTCCTAACAGCGTCAGAAGAAAATACTAAATCGAGAGTTCGATTTTTATAGCTTTTTATACAGCTTGTTTGCTTTAAGTCAAAAGATAAAATGTTGTCAAGTAGCGATAGCTCTTGTTGTGCAGAGTCTATGGTGGGGATAAAGTGAGATTCATCCTCAGAAGGCTCCCATTTAATATGAGGCAAGTTGAAATCGCCAAGAAGTAGAATTGTACTGTCACAACAAGATATGTCAAATACGTGGTCGAGTGCCGTGGATAGTTCAGAATATAACGAACAAAGACGGTATGACGGTATGTATGCGTTAACAATAAACAAATATTTATTCCCAAATGTTATTTTCACGCAAATAATTCAATATGGTGAAATGGGAAGTCGATCTTTCGGGACTCAATGTGAGTACGAACAGCTATCAGGACACCCTTTCCAAGAGCTTTAACGTCATTTTGTATGACGATCGTTTCTATAAACTGTGAACTCGCGAGTAAAGACTTCCGTGTCCAAAATATTCAAATTAAGCCAAGTTTCGGTCAAGGAGAAGATGTCATGTGAAAGAGCTTGTGAATTAATGTAGAAATCCGAGGTTTTTGAGCGGAGTCCCCGTACATTCTGGTAATAGAGGGACAGCCTGCCTAGTTTTTTGAAAACGGACGAGACTGGGACAAAAACAAACGACATATTCAGTGGACAATTAACACTTTCATTGACAAGACCATACTTAAAAATCCAAATGATCTCCTTTTTGACTTCAGGCCAAGAGATATCTTTAAAAGTAAATTGGTTCTGTCACTTTAAGGCGAGAGCAACTGTCAGGAGGGTGTAGTTAAAAATCGTCGCGAAGCTTCCAAAAGGATAGAACAAGAGAAACTCAAGTGGAAGCAGCGTTACGATCTTTAAGCACCACACCAAATACAATAAAAGCGATTTAGTGGTAATCGAGTTAGCACCACCAGCTACCGACGAGTCACGAAAATTAGAAGCCAAGCATCGTGGTCCGGTTATTGTTGCAGCTGTTTTACCAAAAGATAGATACGTTGTATAAGATGAACCAGGCATGCAGAGAAAACAGCGATTTTACCACTCAGTCTTTGCATCCAACAAGAGAAAGCCCTGGTGCCAGCTTAACTCACACATGGAAGCTACAGAAACGTGGGCGTTTCAATTAGAGGATGGCCAACTGAAAGGCGGCCTGGCGTTACATTTTACCTTTCCAATTCTACTCTACTATCAACACCTTTCTTTTTCTATCCTATCCTTAACCAGATAGTCAACTCTGCAATCCCCTATCACTTTCAACCCGCAAAAAATATTTAATGACAGCCGCAAAATCCTCTCTCAATTTTCCCATCTGTGAATACGTGTGAGCCAGATACATGAAGTTAGATCTAATCTACTAGATTACCCGCCAAAAATAATTGTGGGGAGTTTTGCAATATATCCAAACGGTAACGGCGGATGTGTTGGGAAATAGGAAATTCTGCGAAGTGTTGAGTTTATGTGATTCAACTTTTTATTTTATTTTAATATAAATGTTTATAAAGAAGCAAAAACTTAGTTACCCAATAAAGTTGTTACAATTTAGTTGGAATATTTTTTGCGGTTAGAAATAGTTCTCTATTTTTTATCTGCCTAAAAAGAAACATTCTTGGGTTTTTGTACTTTTCCATTTTGGTTAATAAAATGAGATAAAATGCATATTTTATTGTATTATTGCATAAATATTACTAAATTAGTAATGTTTGGGTGTAAAATATTTGTAGTAAATAGTTTGCAATGGTTTTTTATATATGTACATATTAAATTCTTTGATTGTTTTATTATTTATTTATTATTTGATTGTTTTTATTCAACATATGAAAGTTTAATGAATATATGTATATATTCGGGTTCCGTGCATGGATAAAAAAAAGTGAAAAAGAAGTATTTGTAATCCTCTTTAAATTATGTTGTGTTACAAGATTTGTACGTTTAGTCAATTAATTTTCTTAGCTATTTCTTTTCTAAGGCGGTTTTGAAATTTGTTATATAAGTTAATATGCTTTATTTTAAAATTTAAAGTAAGCGATAGACGGAAGAACGAGAAAAAAAGGTAGCTGGAATGCACTACATATTGGGGGTGCATTTTTTTATCGAAAATGCTTGGTAGTTAAGTACATCACGAAAATTCTTGGTATTTGAGTACATATCATAAATAAGCATGCACATTATGTTACATATATATTGAATTATTTGGCCACTTTTTTTAACAGCCGACTTTATTTGTCAAGTTATAATGTTTTGTAATTTTATTTTATATGAAAATAAACAAAACAATTTACTACTACTACTAGGAAGTAATTGCAAATTTTGTTAAAAAAGTGTTTTGATGTACCAAAAATAATATTTGTAAGAATTTGGATTAAGTTTTATTAAAAGCGTTTTAAACCAGTGTTCCATTGTGTAGAGTTACTTAACTGCTTCAATATAACCATCCATAATCTACGAAATCCTTGCTAGTATAGTTATAAAGGGTGATTTTTTAGCTGGTTTGGTTTTGGCAACACTGGTTTTGACAGCTGACGTGTGTTTAGTACCTTGTGTCACTGTCAAACAGCTTCAGTTTGGTTTGCAATTTAACCATGGATCGTCTTACAAATGAACAACGCTTGCAAATTATTGAATTTTACTATCAAAATTCGTGCTCGGTTCGAAATGTTCATCGCGCGCTGCTTCCATTTTATGATCGGCATTCTCGACCTTCTGAGCAGTCTATTCGGAAGATTGTGACCAAATTTCGCACCAAATTTACTTTGTTGGACATTAAACCACCAACACGTTTACGTACTGTGCGTATTGAAGAAAATATTGCGGCCGTATCAGCTTGTGTGACAGAAGACCGCGAAATGTCGATTCGGCGCCGTTCCCAGCAGTTAGGCCTTTGTTACAGCACTACGTGGAAAATTTTGCGGAAGGATTTGGGCGTAAAGCCTTTTAAGATACAGCTGGTGCAAGAACTAAAGCCAGCCGACCTACCACAACGCCGAATTTTTGGTGAATGCGCTCTTGGAAAGCTGGCCGAGGATCCGCTTTTTTATCGAAAAATTGTGTTCAGCGATGAGGCTCATTTTTGGTTGAATGGGTACGTAAATAAGCAAAATTGCCGCATTTGGAGTGAAGATCAGCCAGAAGCATTGCAACAGCTACCAATGCATCCCGAAAAAGCCACTGTTTGGTGCGGTTTATGGGCCGGCGGCATTATTGGGCCATAATTCTTCAAAGACGATGCGAATCGCAGCGTTACTGTCAATGGTGAACGCTACCGAGCGATGATAACAAACTTTTTTTTGCCCGAAATGGAAGTTCTTGACTTGCATGATATGTGGTTTCAACAAAACGGTGCCACATGCCACACAGCACGCGAAACAATGGCGCAATTGCGAGGCGAGTTTGGTGAACAGTTAATTTCACGTTTCGGGCCGGTCAATTGGCCGCCTAGATCGTGCGATTTGACACCATTAGATTATTTTTTGTGGGGGTATGACAAGGCTAATGTGTATAGGGACAAGCCCGCTTCGATTGACTCACTGGAAGCCAACATCCATGCATTCATTCGTGAGATACCGGCCGATATGTGTGAAAGAGTATGCCAAAATTGGACTCAGCGGATGGGCTACCTGAGACGCAGTCAACATTTGCATGAAATTATCTTTAAACATTAAATTGCAAGGTTCAAACTATCGATTCAAATAAATATTTCATTAATTTTTTCGAATTTTTTGTGTTTTTTTTTTAAGTTCTAAACCTCTTAAAAAATCACCCGTTACTTACATTTATTGTCAACCGAAAATATATGATGAACTTACTTATTATATATTAGTCACGTTAATCAATATTATTTTGATTATTTTTCATTAAAAATTAGAATAAATTAGTTAAAACACAGCTTTATTCTTAATATTATAATATTTTATTATGTTATTAGTTGTGTGGTAAGTACGTTTTTATCAATCCATATTCACCGCATAATGACCATGTTTATTTTACACACCCAAATTGTGAGTTGTAATCTGCTGAAATTCATCAACTGTTCCCAACTTCTTGCTATAAAAAATGACATTTCATGGGCGCGGCCATTAGCCCCATATAATTCGATTTATGTGTGCGTGATTCCCATTTGATTTGCACGTAAAAGTCCATATAAGTGCAAATTATGTGGGGCTTATCAGTTCGACTTAGCTTGTAGGCAACGTGAGAGATTCGCTCTCGAGTTGACTATCTGGTTAATTCCTCATCTGTGATCCTTAGTCCACATATCCGCAATCTGGCAGTTGACTTTAATCCTTTGACGAGAGTAGTCGTAACCGTGATCCGAGAATAATGTTCATACTGATAAGGCGAAAGTGGTGTTTTTTTATTATGAGAAAATAAGTGTTTTACATATTGTTTATGAAAAATTAATAAACTAAATTAATAAACCCTCGCACTGCGTTTGTTGCTCCCTAATTCAAACCACTATTTTCGTAAAAGGACTCACAGCGTTTATATATCCATGTGTATACTTACTTACTTTACTTAACGGGCTCCCGACCCGGACCCGGCAGGGACTCTTCTGCCTGAGATACGGCTGCCTTCCATCCTCTGCGATCCCGAGCACGCTGCTTCCAGTTGTCCAGACCAAGCGCTCTGGCATTTGCGATGGCTTGGTCTTTAAAACGGAAGTTCGGTCTTCCTTGTCGTCTCGAACCATGCGTATATACATATATATATGTACATATACATCCATAAGCTTCTGCCTAAATCAAACCATATGGGTGCAGAGGCTCAGTGGCTTAGTGTTTAGCACGTTGGACTACCAACGGTTCCCAGGTTAAACTACCTCATTCGTAAAGGTACATGCCATCCGGATGACAAGTTTCGATGACCGCACCTTAAGTCTTCCAGGTTCAAATCTGCCACAGTAATACCTAATGTTTTATTCATTCAAAATCGTTACCTATTAAACTGTCGGTCCCTTCCATTCGTGTGAAAAATATATCTTTGCAGACAAAATATGTAATTAGAGAAGCTAGATTTTAGGTCATTTCTTGGCCGTATATATGTACCTACAGTTGGTGAGTTCGACTGTCTAAAGTGTTTCTGAGCTGGATTCTGGATATCGTTAGCAAACATATGGCAGCCTTGTGACCTGTCGCTGTAGGTCATTAAACTATCTTAAGTTTATAAATAACAAACGTGCATTTCTATTGTATAGAAGGAATTTCATTTATTTAATTATTAACTAAAATCTATTAATGATCTGTTTCTAGTTATAAAGCCTTTACAGCCTTATTTAAAAGGAAAATTAAAGTTGAAATTGATTTCAAACATAAGACGCATTTTCTTTGGCGTGAGTGAAGTAATTAATATTATTAAAAGAACAGAGCTGTAATAAATGTGAAAAAATGATCACATTGACTTTAGAAATGTATCTATTCAAAAAATATTTTCCAAGCTTCATTCATTCTCTTAACTTTAACATTTTTATAAATCCATATAATATTTTTTACTACTTGATATCACTCACTAAATTTTGGTTCAACTATCATTTTGCCATCAGTACGTGTATTTGAAAATTAACAATAATTTGACAAAAAAAGCTTTTGTTTATTGTGTTAACTATGTGTCAACTGATCGTGTCACCATTAGAAACTACATTCTCGTGTCAAAGAAAGGGCTATTCAATATGGTTTTAGTTATTTTTTTTTTGAAAATTTGAGTTGGACCTAATACTTAAAAAATAAATTTCATTAAATTGCCTACTTAATAATTTTGACTCAAATGTCAGCCACTAGTTGCGTTTTTGATTTATTTTTAATTACAATTGCTTGTGTTAGATTTTTATTTATCAGTTAAAGATAAATGTGTATTAGGTGATTTAAGTTTTTTCTTTTAAATAAACGAATAAAAATTAATCCAAATTCTTATACATATCCTCCAACTGGGGCTTAAAATAACTTTTTAATTGAGGCCTTTTCGACTTAAAAGTTGGAGTAAGTAGTCCGTTCTGTACAGAAAATGGATCCGGATGCAAATATATATCCTTAACCTGAATAAAAAAAAACGAAATTAATTAAATTTATGTGTAAACATTGTTAATTTAATATATATAAAGGGCTTGTTTAACAATATCGTATTGAAGTTGTGATTAGTTATCCAACACTTAATTTATATGCAAAGTAAATCCTTCCATTAATGCACATTGTGTTTCATAATCATTTTAATCATAATTTAATGTCTCAGATAATTATTTCAATCTATATATCATCATCATCATCATCATCATCATCACTAATAATAAAAAACAAAGTTGAAATCCTTTTGACTGTACCTACCGAACGGCTGAACGAAATTTGGTATTCTTTTTTTGTCATAATACGGTATTGACAAGGAGCCGGTTCGTGCATTTAAAAATATTTAGTTTTGTGTTTAAAAGACCAAGTAATTCAATAATTAGACTTTGAACCAAAAAAATGTAAACTTCTTCTGCGCTTAATATAATTAAATTATTTAGAATCTTTAAAGCTTTGAACTACGTGTATTTCAAGTCCAATTTTATATTTCTACGTGCTTTAAAATCATTTATAAACTCTTTTTTTTATTGAGACGTTAATTGACCAACATTTTCAAATCGATCTCAGTGATATTGCTGCCATATGCATATACAAATACTGTGCGCACAGGGCGTGACGTGAGGAATACATTTCTCTTCTTTTCTGTTTCATGCATGTACATATTTAACTGATTGAGCTAAATCTTGACCTCGAATGAGTTTGTGCGCCTGCTCAATCGCATTTTGCGCGTTTGAGTTCAGTGCCAGGGGACTTAACGCCCCGACCTATAGTGCGTGTGTTAAAACTTAAAAATTCACGCTTTGGCAGTCCCATAGAATCCGTCCGTAAAATAATAGCAAATGGGTATTTAGCTACGATATATCTGCTAATATGGCAAGGCTGATTGCAATGACAAATGCTTTCGTTCTTCCAATTGTTCAACCAATCAGCTGCTTTTGCGACTGGCTGACAAATTATGAAAAAGTATAAAGTTGGACTATAATGGTCCTCGTCACCGTTAATGGATTGTTTGTAGGTCACCTTCGATGAGTATACGTGTATTATATCTTTCTGTCAGGCAAAAAAGACGGACGCAAGCAGCAAAAGATTTTATGGGTCGGGGCCTTTAGAATGGTACTGGGTGTTAAGTCTCTATCTCATTGCACCGCATCTTACATCTGTGATCTGGTTTATGTCCTTCAGTTTGCAATTCTATAAGCGAGTGGAGAAGCGACATAGTTCTTTAACTTCAAAAGCTTACAGTTTCCGTTTAAAATTTACTTTACTATGACAATTAACAAATCCCAGAGACAGACACGTAATATTGCGGGTGTGGATCTTCAGAATGTGTGCAGGCAGGCGAAGCAAGGCGAGCACAGGTCAGCTAGTCATGATATAAGTTTCCATTACGACCACAAACTATTTTATTGATATAGGAGCGAATTTTGTAAATTTTGTCTCAAGAGGCCGTTCCAATAATCTTTAGCAGCAGCTCTATTTTATACCTTATCCAACTAGTAAAGACTTACAACTTTGATTGACGGTTAGACGTAATCAGTTTTCGTAAACGCACGCAAGCTTGATATTATTCATATAAGTTCCAAGCAGCCTGGTTACAACTTTATTCAAACATTGTGAAAGAATTCCTAAACCTATAATTATTATTATCATACTACTATATAAAATGCATGGTCTGTATTTATGTCAGTCCATTCAGAGTCATAATATTTGAGATTTTTAATCATTACAATACAAACTTGGCGTTCTTTTATAGATCTTCTATAGATTAGTTTTTGTGGCTGACTAAGAAGGCATTAGCGATATATGTATAAGACAACGTTTATTATTAATGTTTATGTTTTTTCCAAAGCGAGGCCGAAGCCAAAAATAAAACTAGTTTTCTTATAATCTACATACCTACGAGATAGTATAAATTTGCGAGTTCACTGTGTTCAATACTACGTACTAAACAAACCCATAACCAATAACTTAAGTTTATTAATAAAAGTTTTTTTTTAAATACTGAGAACTGACGGAGAAGAGAGGTTAAGACTACAGATGCGTAGTTTTACAGATGGTCGAATTCCATGTTCATATCCACTATTCCCGTGTCCACTTAAACCCGCAAAATATGTTTAATAATGGCACTTGAATTCGCTCTTAAATGTTGTATCTGTGAATAAGTTAAACCACGAGTGTGCTGTTGACTGTAAGATATAAGCATCCTTATTAATAATTAAACTCTACTCGCTTGTTAACTCATGTGTTAGATAGCACACCGCAAAAAAATTATCCGGTTGTTAAATTTTCTTAATAATAATGAATAGTTCTCCATACAATAACTAACTGACTGTTTTCCTCAAAACTTAACTTGAGAATGGCATCACTGACATAAATTGTACTAAAATCTAATACATTTCGACTGACATCTGACATATCCAAATAACAAATTTCTACAAAGTATGAAATAAAATTGTGGAAAAATGTTGTTGAAATCAAATGTAGTAGGTAAAAAATTTTTTCTAATGTTGAAAACTATTACTTAAGCGATATGATAGCTTTTTTCTATTAATTGCTCCTATAGCATATGAAATGGCCTATTTGCTTTTTAGCATTATTTCGATTTGCTCTAATCAAAGATACTTCAATTTAAAGTAAGTGTACGCAGATTTATGGCGGACACTGTAAATGCAGTATCACTGCGTTCACTGCTAGATTTGGCTGGACAAAGAAGCTATTAGAATGCGTCCAGTGAATGATGATCCAGAGTGTTTTATTACCATCGGCTGATCCATATAGATCATTTCCTACGTAATTATAAAAAGTTTGTGTCCCTGCTAAACATAGATTCATAGATTGATGTTTTAATTTAATGGGTTTACTAATCAATGTTCAAATCTGTTTGAGTTTATAAATTATATTTTCATTGTAATTAATGAATGGTGTGGATACCTGCTAATAGAGGATCCATTAGATATTATATAATGGGATTATTTTAAAATAGGACCATCTAGACAAGTAATAATAACATTATTATAATAACACAGAATAGAGACAAATGTGGGGCGAGTAAAGGCGTCTAAAAAGCGGCACTTCATTATTGATTTTCATATCGTAATAAAGGAAGTCCGACTTTTATAATAGGCCGGAGATAAATAAGAAATTGAATTAGTGGTAAATCAGTTTGTAATAAATAAAAGTTTACTTGGGAATTATTTAACATAATTAAGGACGAAGAAGTGTTACGTTATAAAAAAAATGTATTGCCAGAGTAGAAACGAAACACGTGATTATATATTAAATTTGCAATACACTCAAAATAGCTATAACGACCTCTAGGACCTTTGGTTCAGAGTGAGTAGGGACACTCTTCATACATATACATCTCGTTCTACTACAAACAAAACACTACGACAAAAAATACGTACCATAAGTGAAAACATGTAAAAACGACGGATTTTAACCCTTATGCGCAAACACTTACAATAAAAAGAGTACACAACACATTTTACTACTACTATTGCAGCCGGCTATAGTGCGTAAAATACATAAATACGGTCTTCCCATAATGTTTTTCTAAACGCGGGCCGGAGTTGTTGTCAGTGTAGTAGTATTTCCCCTCAGCCATTCGAGTATGACTTGAAATGACCAGGTAACCAGGTTTGCTTTTTTAAAGTTTGTTTTATATGTGGGTTTTTTCATCGGATATTTGTTTAAAAAGCTTAGTTATGTTTCTTCATTATTAATGTTTCGTTCAAGAATATGAAGTTAAACCTTTTGGCATTTCTATTACTTTCTAAATATATTATATTGGACGATTTTAAGTTTTATTGTCAACACTTTTAAGGTACTAAATTGTATAGTATGAAGATGGTCACACTTATTAGTTGGGGAAATTGTTTAGGTTTTTTTACCCGTATTTTTAAAAGTGGGCTGAAGTACAATTGTCAAAAGCTTTTCAATTCCATCTTTTTTAAAAAAAAAGGTGTTGAGAATCGTGTGTGAAAAATTAAAATAAAATAGAATTGAATTTTTTTTTTAAATGGGGATACATTATTTTAAGTGTTTGGGATGTGGGGAAGATAAAAAGGAAAACGTTGGTATAAAATATTTTAAAATACCGGAAAATAGCGCGAGGTAAGCAATTTCACAAAATGTAAAACCAGAAATATAAGACTGCTTCATATCTCTTTAATTTTGTAGAAAAGGAAAGTGGTTTAATTGCATAAACAATCAATACTTGCTAAAAAAAAAATCAATTTCGGGGGATTATAGGATTTGCGAAAGACATTTCTCGAAAAATATGTATCGCAATTCCACTTCCACTTAAAATGGGCGGAAAACACCTAATTTGGACATTTTAAAAAGTGTTACGAATACTCGCATGAAATCGTTACAATTACATGTATGTATCGATTGCTCTTTGCATCACTTTAGCACACAAACAAAGATTTCTGATGTTGGCCAAAAGTAAAGTATAGGTACGAAAGTATCTGAAGTAACGAAAGATGCGAAATGCAAATATTCTTTGTGGTACCTATAGTAACGAAATGGGTCCTTGTATCGCACCTATTTTTTATATGTACCTATGCGAAATGCGGATGGATTGTGGGCATACGGATACAAAATGAATTGGTTAAAGCGAAGTGTATGTATATCTTTTCTCATTTGATTCCTTCTCTACGAAATAAAAACATTCCTTTTGGTACCTAATCTAGTAACGATTTTATTTAGTTTGAATCCAGTTTTGGTTTCGCTTTTTCTTTTTCGTATTTTCCCAATAAATTTGTAAGAGAACAAATAAACGCAAGAAAAATAAAAAAAAGGAACATTTTTTTAACTAATACTCAGACCTAGAGTATTGAATGTGTCTTCGTTTGAGTCCCAACCATAATGTTTCCTCCTATATTACAGATTTTAAATAATATATGGGTGCGAAATTAACATGATCTTCGCAGGAATTCTTAGACTAGTTAGAGAATCTTGAACAAAAATTTATTTTCCAATATGTAATTTCTTAATTTCATCTTCTTTGAGATGAGTTAACATTTGAAAAATGATTTTATTCATCAATTTCTCATAAAATTGTATGTTCGTGTATGAGTTTATCATATCATTAAGAAGTTTAATCAAGACAACAAAAAACCTAAAAAGAACAAAAATTTGCGAAGCACGCTAACTTTTGAACATATGTTTTAAAATGTTTAATAAATTAATTTTGTAAATAGATTTTTTCCATTTTTTGTACGCCACACCCTGTATCACAGAACGATAAAGTTCTACACATCTTCTATCTCTCTCGCACCGCAAGACTTTCTTACTGCCGTCTATTTCTTGTGTATGTGAGACTTCAAATTATTAAATTGTCGAGATTGTCCCTACTCACTGTAAGTAGATATACTCTGCATTGGTTTATATATGAACAGTTCGTAGGTTTCGACGGAGTTAGTATCAATCAGAGTATTTACTTTAAATATAGTTTCTCCCTAAATATTATTATTTTCTATGTAATGAAATCAATCTGTCTTTTCAATCCGAGAACAATAAATAGGCCGCTGTATAAGAAAATATATATCTTCTGACTTAAAATAGTTAGTATTTAGTTGAATTTTAAAACTAATTTCTTTTATCACGGGCTAGGCCGGGCATTCAGCTAGTATTTCAATATTTTCTGCGCCATGATGAATTACTAAATGTAATTACGAAACCAAACGCATCGGCGGAAACAGAAGAACAATGTTTGTCATAAAAACTATTAAAGAATTAGTTTTGCCGTTACCTATATAAAATGTACCCAAGATTAAGCTCTAGAAGTCCGTTTTACGGTATTAAGTTTTTACCGACTTAAGTATAATTACCCCAATCAAATTACATACCTGCTCAAACGATTTGAGTCCTCCTTGCTTGCCCCAAGATATCATGTCACTCATAATCAGTTTCTTTACATCGGAATTATTGCACAGCACTGACAAAGTTCCTTTGATTGCATTTTCTTGTGCCCAAGCTTTAAGAACATCAACATCAGGAACAACAACCGCCACAATACAGCTCTGTAAAGTAAACAATGACATATATATTTTTAAATTTTTTGGCTATTGCAAATTTAAACGCGTAAATATGGCGTAGTTTTAAATGCAATGAAATAAATAGATAACTTTAAATAGTTCACATTTATATAAGAATAAGAAAATGCTCTTTATATTGCAGCTATAATTATTTTTAATTTATGTATTCATTTATTTATTTCTAATCCTATTACCCATAATAGGTATAGTAAGTGCTTTTGAATTAATAGACATTTTCTCGTCGAAGCCTCCGGGTAGTTTTTTTCTATACCCTATCCTAAGGGTATACTAATTTTGACACATAGCTTGTAACACCCCTCAATAATAGTCGTAGACCCCTAAAAGTACATATATTTATGATCAGGACCAAATCCTAAGACTATTTAGCAATGTCCATCCGTCCGTTCGTTGAGGCCCTTAAAATTAGGCTAGGAAGCTGAAATTTGGAACATACAGCCCGATTCTGCTATTCGTGTGAACCGCACATTCGATTGACTTCAAACATTGAAAACGGAATTCATTAGACTAAAATGACAAATCCGCAACATTTTTTAGTCGGATTTGAATTGTATGTAACAAATATGTTCACGTGAATAGTAGAATGCTACACAAGTGAACAGTATTACTGACATGAATCAGATTCACCATTTGCGGATAGAAGAATAGTGATTGGTGAATATCCATATACAGTATTATCGTTTCCCAACAATCATAAGGTGAAAAGTCATCTAGGGCAGTTTCTGTACTCTCTCAGCAGAGGGTAATTTACCAAGAAAACTGTTTTCTGAAGATTAGTCTTAGATTGATTAATAGTTAAAGAAAGTTCCATGCTATACTGCTCATCAATTTACAAACTAGATTCAAAAGGTCATTTGAATTCTAAAAACTACTAGCCAAATAAAGCAAATAGCATAAAAGTAGTTATCTACTAAAGTAGGTGAAAAAAAACATGCAGCTGCAAAGAGCTATCTTCTTAAATTACCTTCAAACTTTCACCGTAAACAAAAACTTGATTTACATATTGACTTGTTGTATAAATGTTTTCAATTTTTTCAGGCACGATGTATTCTCCTTGGCTCAATTTGAAAATATGCTTTCTTCTGTCAATAATCTTTAGAGTTCCATTAGATAACCATTTTCCCACATCTCCAGTATGATGCCATCCTTCCGAATCAATTGCTTCACTTGTTTTTTGAGGGTCTTTGTAGTATCTTATATTTTTATATATAAAAAAATATATTATCAATTATGTTTAATTTGCAAGAGTAATGTTTGTATTTAACTCACCCGTGGAATACGTTTGAACCTCGAACACATACCTCACCTGTATTCTGAATAGCGAAATATTCCATTTCTGGAACGTCTACAAGCTTTGTAAGTAAGAAAGTTAAGGGTTATATATTTTAAAATATTTATTTAATTATTAACATGTATTACCTTAACAGCATTACAGGAGACTGGGGGTCCGACATGATCCGGCACAAAGTCTCCCTGAACTGTTAGTGTTATGGCTCCAGTGCATTCAGTTTGTCCATAACCCTCCACAATTAGACAGCCTAGAGCACAGCGCAAAAACGTGAGAACATTTCCGGCAAGAGGAGCTGATCCAACAACCATAAGCCGTAGGTTTCCGCCGAAGGCTAATAGAAATATTAATATTTACTTTATTTACATAAGCATTGTCGAACTATACCTTGGTGGACTTTCTTAAAAACCAGTTTATCCCAAAATCCATTTCGCCTCAATATACCTCTTCGTATCTCAGACTCTTTGGAATTTAATGCCATTCGGAAAAGTGTTCTCTTAATTGACGAATTTTTAATATCGTTTTGAATTTTATCGTAAACTCTATTAAGGAGCCTTGGGACTGCTGGCATTACTGTGGGCTTTAAAACCTTCAAATCGTTTGTTAATTCCTTAATGTCGCCAGAATAAAATCCAACAGCTCCTCCCACATAATACATCCCATTTTCGCAACATCTTTCAAACATGTGTGCTAATGGTAAGAATGAAACCATTATATCTCCTGCTCGAATTTTATGATCACCTATCAAACAGATAAATTAAATTAGTAAGGTTATTATTTCTCTACCACAACTTATGAATTTGCAAAATTAATATTCTTAATATAAAAAAAAGTTCATTTAATTTACTACAAAACAACTTCTATGTACAATAAACCATTCGCATGAAATTTGTTTCTTCGTTTCATTTTAAACGGACCACTTAAAATAATTTGTTAAGTGCTAATTCAATCATTAAATTGAAACAGGTTGATTTTTATTTGGTTTACGATGAAAAATGCGTTTATTTAAATAGATGTGTTTGAAAGATAAGAAAGTTCCTGGATTTGAACGATCTTTTCTTACGGATCAAGGAAATCAACGATAAATGACTATAGATGAGTTTGACGCTTTGACAACGAAAAAAACTCGAAGAAAGTAGAAAGGAGAAAACAAATTAAAAGATTTTAATACACCAAAATTCGACCACATCCCTTGATATTGACACCCAGCCAATAACTTCAAAATGTCAAGAGAGTAGTGAGAAAAAACGATTGCATCTTCTTAAAAAACTTCTTAAAAAGACTTAAGTAAGAGTTTATGATCGGTACGAGAATATTGAAACCAGTAAACGGAAATGTGAAGTTCTTCAAACTGAAGAATGTCTTTCGACCATTAAAAGCATTTATTTCCAAGGAAGAAAAGACAAGACATTGCTTGGTGTTAAACGAAGCAACAAGTTCACAGAGTAACCATTGTAAAGTTGCATATTTCACTACTCACAGAGCCGGGTTCATATTACCTAGGAGATATCACAGTATCTTCCGGAACAGGGAAAACTATAGCGGATTGATAAAATCTTTTGGATAGACAGCTAGATTAAGCAAATTATTCCGTTGTTGAATTCGACGGTATTGCTACAAAAACTGGTTGGAGAAGTGGGGCTATTCGGCTTATAAAGTTGAACTTGGGGAGACCGTTGCAATGGTCCATATGTTAATTACATGCTACGTCATATATTTCTTAAATTGGATAGAGCTACATTAGGACCTAAAATTTATTCGGGACCGATTGGAAAGCTGCTGGCAAATTTAATGACCTTCCTGCTGTTGAGTTTTCGACAATCCCTGGTAAGCTACCAATTTTATCAAAGCACGGATCAAAAATACATGTTTCCAATGTATGACAATATAAACAAAGCAAATAAACATTATAGAAATATATTACCATTTTTTACACAAAAAACTATAAGGTGAATAATAAATATATAGGGTTATTTAATCCCTAACTTGTCTCCAACGAGAAAAAAAGGTTCGTTTTTTCACCAAAACCTTGAGGTCAGGTAGAAGGCAAATTTTTTCATCCCGCAAAAAATTTGTTAGATGTTAAATTATTCTACTAATCAAAACAATAAATTGGGGTTATTTGAAACTGATACATTTACATTTTTTTTCTTCCATACATCGACCCTAAATGCTATTGTTCACAATTTTTCGTCTTACACAACAATGCTTTCTTTTTTGCTGTACGACATTTTGATGAAATGCGACATAGATTAAAGATTTAAGTTGATTGACGTTCATTGCATTGTGAAAAACAAAACTATAGAAGACATGGGGTGAACAATCACAATTTGAGCATGGAAATTTTTATAGAATACAATTGGTATATATTCCACACATAAAAAACAAAAATTAAATTTTTTAACTTGTGAACACTCAAATACTAGGTGCAACGTAGGTATTTTTTGTAGCACTCAAGGTGCGATCAGACGGTCATCCGGATGACACCCTGAAGTCATTATGACGTACAATTTATCCTAACGGGATAACCACGTCTGAAAAAACAAGTTTTCTGACGTCAGCATGTCATCCGGATGACAAGTTTGGATGACCGTCTGATCGTACCTTCATATATATTTCTTTCCTTTCTCTCGTTAAAAATCAATTTTTACCAAAAAAAAATTAGATGACTCTAAGTATATTTTCAAGATATGTATTATCTTTTTCAGTGTTTTCAAAACCTTTCAGTAAGATAGTATTGCAACCTAAAATAATGGTATAATAAAGGACTTACGGCAACTTTAAGAAGGTTCTCATTACAGCAAAATATTTGATTGAATGTTTTTGTAGCTTATGAAAGTTTAGAAACTTTATTTATTTTTAGAAATTTAAGCATTCGAAATTATCACAACAATCATACGAAATTTTTCCTAATTACAGCAAAATATATGATTGGATGTTTTTGTATCTTATGAAAGTGTAAAAACTTTATATATTTTTAGAAATTTAAGCATTTGAATTACGATCACAACAATCATATGAAATGAAAAAATCTTTGATGATATTCGATCGAACGCCGGATAGTCTCTTGGTATCTGGCCGCATATTAAGGCAAAATAGGGAATTTTTGGGGATTAACTGACCAGCAAACCAGAGATCACTATTCCAATAACACTGTTGTAAACGGTTCTAAAACATAAAACAATACAATATTGGAAGGCACAATGTGAATCTGTCCTTTTAAATGTTTAACTATCATCCTTAATAAGTAAAGGTAATTGAACTAAAGGAAATCAGTTTTAACATAGAGGACAAAACACTGTGTAAGCTAGCTTAGTCTACGATCAATGCACAAAATAAAAATGCAGTAAACAAAAATAAATTACCAAGCTGTAATATAACCGCACATACTCCGGCTACAACATTTGCATGGGTTAACATTACTCCCTTTGGGTTACCCGTCGTTCCAGAGGTGTAACAAACTGTACAAAGTTCTTCGGGTGTTGGAGGTACTTCTGGATGATTGCCCTTAGCTCCCAATTTTTCAACTTCCTCGAATGTAATTATTTGAACACCACGACTCCTAGCTCTTTCCAAAGTTTTTTGTTTCATTGCTTTTATTGTGACCAGAATTTTCATAGATCTAGGCGCTTTTTCTAGTAGCATGTTTGCCTTAACATCGTCTTCGACAACAATAATGCTCATTTCTGTTTGGCGAATAATAAAAGCACACGCATCTGGGCCAAGAGTATCATATAAAGGAACTACCACCAGGGAGTACGAATAACATCCTTGTTCAAAAAGAATCCATTCTGGACGATTTGTAGAATATATACCAATAAGTTGTTTTGGTTTAATTCCTAATGAGATCATTCCGGAGCCAAAATTTTTGGCACGTAGAAGGGCTTCGTCATAATTCATCCACTGAAAAAATAATTGCATTATAAATTAATAAAAGATTTCATTTAAAAATGAAGTTATTAACCTGATATGGTGATGTTAAACTTTCGCGCCATCCAAGACATGGTCCATTGTTCGAGGCGTAGGCTCCTTCACGAAATGTCTGATAAAGAGTTCGAACATTTTCGGTAATATAGCTGACGAATTTTCCATTTTTCGATTCTTTATAGAATTTCGAAACGTGAATTTGATCAGGTCCCTGTAAAAGTATAAAATTAAAATATTATTGTTTAACTTATTTTTCAGAAAACGTAGTTTGTCTAATGCCTTAATTTAATAATACAGCAATATTTTCAATCTTATAAAAACAATAACAACAAAAAAATATGATAAAGATATAATTCAATTAAGTGCTATAAAAACACGTAGCAGTAACAGATATTAGAGGACTGATATGTAGGCGTGCAAATGTCGTAAAATTGTAGTACTTTTGAATCAGTTGATATGACAATATGACTGGCTTGTATCACACAAGAAGATACAAAATTAATTTAAGACATAGGAAAAGGCTACAATCAGCGTGGGGCGAACAGTCAGGCCTATCACAAGTTACCTTCTAAGAAATCCCCGAAAAAAAATCCGCTACGAATCCCAAAAAAAGAAACAATCAAAAAATCCGAAGGGATTGGAAAAACGCATTGCCTGTTTAAAAAGTTAGTTTCCATTTTCGAAGTCAGCTGATTTAGTCAGCTTTAAGTTAAAAATTCCGAAAAAAGGATTTTTGTTACCTAGTCCCCGTGTACTGTCCCATCTGTCAAATTCAAATTCATAAACTTCAAATATTAGTTTGAAGTGCATATTTTGGTTTTTGAATTGAAAAAAATTATTTTTAACTAATGGAGTCAATAGAAATTACAATCGCTATAATTCATGAAGCGAAATTTAAAAGAGAGCGACTAAGGGACGCATGTAACATTTGTATGAAACTCGGTAAGTTAGCCCTGCAATTATTTAAATTTGTTCATTTCATTGGTATCTTTCGCAGATTTAGAAGAAATTTCAGACTAAACAAAGACGTCTTCAAATACGTGCTTTAAGACTTGAAGCGGAGCTGGAGCCAGGCATGTTAGCATTGACCCAAATCTGTCGATTGAGTGCGGCGCTGAGACTTATAGCTGAAGGCGGCTACCAGCTTTGTATTGTTATATATAACATGGATTGTTTATATATAACAATACATGTTCTGAAGACATCCTAAGCATGTGCAGCGCACAAGATATGTGGGATTCCCTACAACGAGCCTGTTTAGAGAAAGCTAAAGTACTGCGTGGAGCCTCCAAGGGTCAGTACCAGTACGGAAAGGAAACTTGGTAGTGGACAGAGGAAGTTCAAGCAGCAATATAGGAAAAGACCAATACCAACTGAGTCGGTCGTGCTCCAATTTTTTCGAGATGGGTTCTTTGACGTGAAGGCTTCCTCGGATTCTGGAACTTCTAATTCGATCAAGTTTTGTTACTCCTGCTGAGGATCCTAGGAACCCCGCCAAAAAGGCGTTCCCTTACAGTCGCGTAGAGAGGCAGGCCTAAAAACTCGTGGATCACACAAATGCGGAAACACCAGCATTTGATTGGCCTCAATGATAAAGTGATCCAAAATCGGGATTCCTGCATATATCTTTTAAGGTCGAACCGGCGAACTCCACAGGCGGACCAGTAGGAATGCAGTGAAGTGGGAGGGTTATGATTCCTGTAATCCTGATCATAATCTCGTCGTTAAATGGAGAGAAGATTGTTATATAAAAATGAATAAAATTATTTTTAATATATCGTACACTTTGTTGAAATAAGTGTTACTGTTAGTCTATTGTAATAAATTTTACGGGATTCCTAGACATTTTTCTATAGAAACGTAAAGAGCTCATGATGGATGACATTTAATTTCATTTCCTATGTGCCTGGCTACACGTCCATGGGAATGAAAGTCATGTCACACGAGACATGAAATTAATCGCCCCTATTACGCATAGAAATAGAAAAATTTAAACGAATCCTGAAAATCTATTTCAAGAACAATTTGATATCCCACCCTCCGAAAAAAACTGAATTATTTTGTCCTATGATTGTTATAGACTAGCAATTTTAAATAATTTCAAGAATAACTTACAAAGTTTCAGACAAATATTACATGCATTGCAAAAATTGAAAGTCTACTTCTTTAAATTAAATTTTGTTTGTGTATCGCCTTTATATGAATTGCAATGATAGCAATTTCAATTGATTCCATTCATTGTAAACTATTTTTTTCACTTAAAAAACCAAAATATGCACGAGATATGCACGATTGAATTTCACAGACGGGACAGTACTCGGTTACCAGATAACTAAAATGTTTTTTTTTTAATTTTTAACTTAAAATGAACAATATTTTATTATAGGGATGTTTCTTTCTATTGTTTGAGTATTAATTTTGATATAAGTCAGCTAACTTCGAAAATTTATACTAATTTTTTCATTCAGGCAATGCTTTTTTCGAATCCCTTCGTATCTTTTGATTGGTTTTTTCTGGGGATTCATAGCGGAATTTTTCTTTCATTCGAGGATTTCTCCGAAGGGAACTTGTGATAGGCCTGAATAAGAAAACAGCAATTTTAAACAAAACGCCCTAAAAAGTAGGCGTGCCAGAAAATCGATGCTATTTTTATACCCTAGCTAACCTAAGGGTATTTAAATTGTCACACATAGTTTGTAACACCCCTTAATATTCGTCGTAGACTATTTAGCAGTATCCGTCCGTCTGATTTGATAGAGCGAATGCTTTTGTATCTTTCAAATATACTTCAGATTAGTGCATCAAATGAAACTACAAATCATTTACCGTTACGATTTTGGACGTAATGTTTTCTTTAGGAATCAATTTGTCTGAATCTGAATCATCATCATCATTCGTCTGGCATATCGCACAAAAATATATCACTCATTTTATACTCAGATATATATTATTTCATTTTATGTTTTTTTTTTCACAAAATTACTTAAAATTCTTTTTATGATGTGGTAGTTTCAATCGACGTACTGGAGCCACAAGTTTTCCGCTAATTGTGGATTGTAATAGCCGACTTATATGACTGTAACAATAAAATCTCCGCCGATCCGGAAATCTTTATAGGGGAAAGAACCTCCTGAAATTTTGGAAGAACAATGGACTAAAACAATAAGGACTAGAAATAAGGACTAATAAAATCAAACCTCCAACTTCTTCTATTTTGGAGGGGGGTCAGATGAAAAGACTGATGTAATCATATACATTTTTCGTCGTTTAATGAAAACTCCCTAAGTCCATTCCTCTCAAAACTGAGTTAATATATAATTTTTAATAAAATAAAAAAATCGGTGTTCTATAAAAATTGACAAAGTCCTACATTCCTTTATATCTAAATTATAAAATATGTTTCAAAATTCTTTAATTTTTTTATAAATGAAAAGTCCCTAGTTAGATAGGGTGTTTTGACTGACAATATTTTTCTGTTTTTCGTTTATTAGTATTTAGGTTGTAGTCCATACTAAAATCGTTGGTAATCAATCAGTCAATGCAATTTTTGATTGTGGACTATTAGGCGCATATTGGACGGAGATGAATGAAAAATAAAGTGCACGACTGCGTCATACGAAACTTTCTCGGTACATGAGATGCGTTTTTGAGTCGCACAATCAGTCGAAAATTAATGGTGAGAAATTTATTTAAATCACTTTTTAGGTTTTAAAAATTTTGATTTTCTCAAAAACGGCACTTACGATTTTGATGTAATTTCGCACATTGGACACTTTTAACATAATTGTTCGACTTACAAAATTATCAAAATCGTTAGAGCCGTTTTTGAGAAAACGAATTTAATTTAAATTTAACAAAATCGTTATAAGAAAAAAAAATTATTTAAAAAATCTATGTATGCAGATTTGTTTGAGTTTACAGTATAAAAAAACTGTAAATTTTTTGCAAGTTCCCTTTATTAGTTTTCGAGATATTGCCCGTTTTATAAATTACCGTTAGTCGATTTTTTTTCCAAAAACTGAGTACGCAGAATTTTTGACACCATCTTAAGCATCCTTAGTACAAAACAAGACCGAAATCCTTTGAATCACTTTCGACAAATATAGTGTTAAGTGATTTTCACAAAAAAAATTGTACGGTAGGTACCGTTATTTCAAAAGATAAAGCAAAAAATAAAAAGATTCCCCGAGATGTAACCCCAAGAACCTTATATAAAACTTTGAAGCAAATCCCAAATCCGTCGAACCGTTTCGCCATACGGCGCCCGGACAGACAGAAAGACAGAGAGTCAGGCCGACGGACGGCATATCGTAATATCGTCCCTCATACTCAGTTTGAGTTCGGAATTTCCGCACGATAGCAATAACTTTCTCTTTAGTATACTAATGTATACGAGAAAGTTACAAATATAGTGCTGAAATTGGGATTACCAGGCACGTCAGTATATCTTTTTTGACAGTTTTAAATATCGCAAAACCAGATACTAGAAAAGCAAGCATCAAATCCTCTATGCAATTATAATCTTTAGTGAAAGAGAAAACGTGAATTCGATGAAATAAAAAAGCCACTGCTAATATCATACCAAAACATAAGCAAAGTCTACAGTTCGCTGGGGGCGAACAGTATAATACCCTATCCATTATATATCCTAAATGCTCCAAAGAAAAAAGCATTGAGAAGATGATGGATTGCATTTTATTTCATTCTTTGAAATTTAGAAACAAAAAATTAAATATTTCTGAAAAAACGCCCGCAAAAGGTGGGCGTGGAAAAAACTTTGTATGGGCGATATATTGGAAAAAATATTGGCTAAATATTTTCTTAAACATTTTTTTCGGATTCTATGAAAATTTTCGAAGAAAACACGATTTTAATGAAATACTCCCACAGGTTAAACACAACTTATAAGGTAGGGCAGTGCCTACACATCCGTTGAAGGTAATAACCCTCTATCTCCCCAACTTTAGCTTTAAGACGGTCTTTTCCAAATTGTGGGCGTGGCAGTGGGCGTATTCAAAATAGTTTTACACTCAACCATTTCGGAGCTCTATATGTGAATATTTGGTCCAAAATTCGCATTCCTAGCTCAATTTTAAAGGCCTAAAAATTGCGTACGGACGGACGGACGGACATTGCTAAATAGTCTTAGGTTTTGGTCCTGATCATAAATATATATATTTTTAGGGGTCTACGACGAATATTAAGGGGTGTTAAAAACTACGTGTCAAAATGAATATACCCTTAAGATAGGGTATAAATATATCGACTTTATCGCAGTTAATATTATAAAAAAAACACAATACACATTCCATTGTTTAAGCATTGTGGACTAACATAAAAAACTGATTACAAATAATAAATTAAATTACTATTTTGACATAATGAAGGCTTAGTAGAGCAGTAGGGCCCAAACAAATACCGTTTTTAAAATTTCGGAAATTTGCTCAGGACCTTAAATGACAAAACGCCAAACGATTTTACATTTTCTAATTTTTGGGAGATCTGACATTTTGTTTTTGGGCGATTTGGTTTTGGTCGTTTAGTTACGAATCTGATAAAAGCTTTTGGAATATTTACTTTTTACAATAAGTAGTGGCAATTTAGGTGATAGCAAATTTTTAAGTTCTTGCAGGGACATGTTTTATGATGTGTGGGATGTTTTATAGTTGGACAATTGTTGGAGGCTTTTCGTATTGTTAAATTTTTTTCGTATTTGTTCTTAAAAATAATTAACATCTAATATAATTGTTTGTTTTTTGGCGACTGAAATAAGGAAGTGAGCGGCTCTGCTACCACCAGCCCAGGATATTCATATTTAAATGAATATCTTCTAACGATGACAAATTTCAAGAATAATCGGTGATTATAACTCTCCATAGTTTTTATGAAATTTTAGTCAGTTACCATTTCTGCTTAATTAAATCCAGAAACAACTTCTTTCTTTTTTCTGGTGAACGTCACTTTAGATAGAGCCCAGTAAACATAATAATTCTAAAGTATAATGTATCTTGTTAAAAAGGAAGTAAGAGGTTGGGGAAAATGACTTGTATTGGTTTCATTAAGTAAGTGATTAGCAGGCGCGTATCCAGGTAGAGGGGTTTTGGTGGTGCAGTTGATCACTGCTTTATTGTCTAAAATGGTCACCAGAGTTTTAGCCTCCATTGACTTACGAAGCCCCAGAAAATAATGAAAAATAATAGACCAGCATAACAAATAGGAATCTGATGATGGCAAGTCAATTTTCTATTTGTAACAAAATATAAAGCAGTTTCTTTGCAGGTCCTTGCAAATTTTCCTCTAAGCATACAAATAAAAATTTATTAAACCTTTAATAAATATCCAATCAGATTTATTATTATTTGGTGTTGAATATTAGGTGTTACGGAGGTTGCTGTTATTTTTATCAGTTTATTCTTATTTTATTTCGTTGATAAATACCATAGTGGCAGACTTGGCGAAATATTTTTTTAACCAATTAATGAAGGCAGACGAAATTCATAACTTTGCGAAAATATAACCTATAACAACAAAGCCATTATCTTATGGTAATAATATATACTTATGGAAAATAAACATATTTTTTAAAAATAGTGCTAAAACATAAGACAAGGCTACAGTCCGCTTGTGGCGAACGTTTTGGATATGGTCCATATCCCTATATGTCATTGAGAATATGATGGGTAGCATTTTATTTCATTCTCGGAAATTTAAAAAAAAAAAAAATATTTTTTGAATTATTTATTTTCTTTGTACGGGTGATATACTGCAAAAACGATTGATTAAATATCTTGTTATAACATTTTTGTCGCTTTCTATAAAAATTTTCGATGAAAACAACATATAGTTAACATACGTCCTCAAAAAGTAGGTGTGGCAAAAAACTCTTATTCACCCGTCAAATCCATTAATTGCATAAAGAATAATCCAAAACCACATACATGCCCATCATAAAGTAAATCTCATGTCATCTTAAACATTATTTCTGTACCCAACATTTCAGAATCGTATCTGTCACAAGTTAAATAGTCATATGAAGAAATAAGCTGTCATTGCTTTTCATTTACTCAATTTACTGCAATGCTTGATAGACATTCGCAATAACAATTGCAAAATAATATTAACTTAACGCGCGTCTAGAAAGGGTGGCAAGAATCGAGTGGTAAATCAAAATATTATAGATTATGTATGTTCATACATAAATAAACATTTTATTGATCGTACTTTTTCATACCATTAGTTACAATTGTTGATTGAAAATTAGAGTCCTGTCTCACTAAAATTTACTGCCGAGTGAAACTTCCGACACTGTTTGTTTTCGTAATAATTTTGTTATGAATTATTAAAATAGAAATACATTTTCGTAGGCATATGTCTTTTATACTTGCCATTTTCAAATTGTTTATATTTTCGATGAAAACTGACGAAGTCGGATCAAGTGCTGTATACGCAAAAATTCTTAAATCCATAAATAAAACTAATTCATTTCATTGCTATACTTTCATACGCGTTTTAAATCCAAAAGTATTGCTCTAGTTTGCAGTCGTTTCGCCAAGATAAAAATATATATTTTTATGAAAACCACACACACGTAATGAAATAACCAAAAAATATACATATACAAATTCACTCAACATTGAAATAGACGCACTCAATTGAGCATATGGCACAGCTCACTTGTTGATATTTAAATTTACGTAACGAGATAGTATAAAAAAAGAAAGAAGTCCATAAAATGCATATTAAATTTGGGGATTCCACTGAGTCACCAGACCTGCGTTCCAATGTGTTAAAATTTGACTGTGTATTACCGATCTTGTATATGTTTTCTTAGAACCATTAACTACCTATTATAATGGAAATGTTTACGGCAAGTATGTCGGAAGAGCATAAAAAACAAATAAAGTTTTGGATTCAAATCACATCAGTTAATGAATGGTGATTAATTGGTTAACAGAATTATCGGGTTTTTCAATAGGAACATTAAAATGTTATATTTTAATACAAACACACCCTTAAACAATTTTTATGATCAAAACCAAGCCAAGGTTTATATTTTGTAACATTCGATTAGATTAGATAATCTGCAGATATTTTCTTGTGCTATTCCCATAGTCATTAGGTGCTTTTTACCACGACTGGCACGGGGCACCCGTGAGAAAGCCTGTGACTGGTCGTATCTGACTTCTACTAAATTGTAGTATTTACATATTTCGTTTTTTGTGGCTTGAAATTGTTTGCTTGTCTGCTTCCTTCAGTCTTCCTCCAGAAATGTAGCTTTTTCTCTTCTATCCAAGTTTTGATTCAACGTTTTGAAGTGTTCATAGATAGCCCGCAGAATGGTCTTGGCATCATGAATTGGAATGCGGATCCTGTTCTGGCTAGTTGCCAGAACTTTTCATTGCCTTCATGTCCACTATGACCTGGCACCCAGATCAAATGTACTTTGTTGGTTGTGGCCAGTATTAGGAGGAGTTGATGACAATCCCAGACTAGTTTTGATATTATCTCACCTGCTTTGCTATCAGAGAGAATGTAAATGATTTTATTCGTTTTGATCAGGAGCATGCGCACTCTAGTTTTGCCGTTCCAAAACGTCACAAACGCAAACTCAAACTATCACAAGGCTGTTCCAAGACGATTTCAAACAATCAGCACACTTGTTTCTGATAGTCAGAACAGTCAGGGGATTTTTGCAGACTAAAAATCAGAGACATGCGCAATTTGTAAAATTCTCTATCAGTCTCAACTGCCTTGCCTTGTCTATTTCAGTTTGGTTTAGACTTTTGTTCGTGCCTTCGTTCTGTGGAGGCGGGTGCTTATGAAGAGGAAATGAACAAAAATGAAAGGTTTGTATGAAGTAATTTTAAGCATTTAGCTTACTATAAATTTTTTGCCGCACGAACATAATTCCCAATTTTTGTCTCTTGGAACTTATGTATATTAATTATATATGGAAGTGAGATGTTTTGTACTTTGCTTGACCATTTAATTGAGGGAACTTAATGTTGCAGCATTCACTAACGTCTCTAAGACTGTAGACATATACATATACTATATCGACTTATTGTTCGACTTATGGACAATTTATGGACATATTCTACGAAGAAAATCATTCCATATTAGGGTCTACCTCCAATATTTAACATAGTTACCGACGATCTGCGATCCAACTCCGTCATTTGTTTTGGATCCGTCCGTATACGTTACGTTTGTGACGTGTTGGAACGGCAAAACTAGAGTGCGCATGCTCCGGAAAGTTTGCTGATAGTTTGAGCTCCTGTTGGAACAAACCTAATGTTTCGAAATTACAAAAATTACTACCGAAATTGAGTCAGTGCACAATTGGCTCTAAGTAATTGATCACATTAAACGTTGTCGCAGTGTAGAAATCGATACATTTCAATTATTCTATTTCTAATTTAAACTCATAACTTTAAAAATATATTTTATATTGGCTGCCCGTAAACTCCAGGAATCATCTGTATGACTGTAATGGTCTTACGAAAACAAGGGAAAAGTAATAATGAAATACAATTTCCATATTTTTTTTACCCTGCTTATTTTTTGCATGTTGTCCCGTGGTCTATCTAAATGTAATTATACACTACGCCCTAAAGTTAAAAAAAAAAAATTTATTTATTATATTTTTTTACACATTATTCTGACACAAGCCTTCTTCGTCCCTGATCGACTGAGCCCCAGTAAGTGTATGTATGACAAGTGATGTGTGTGTTTCAAGTGTGTGTACCTGCAGTGGGCTCCCAGCGGAAAGAAGATTCGTCCGATATGCATTCTGAAGCAATCCTAGGAAGCAGAGAATGCATTCCCCTAGGTTGCGCCTGTAATAAAAAGGATTTTTACTAAGGCATGTCCGCGGACGGAAACAATACAAAACTGGTTTTCAAAATATCTAGAACACCTGACTCGGAATGTTTCTTGAATGCAAGAATCAATCCAGAATGAATCTGGCAGACGTATCTAGAATGCATCCAAAGGATGAATCCAGAATGTATTGTGAGGATGAACTTAGAATGAAATAAAACAGCAAAATACAGTGACTAATAAGTGCATTTTATTCAATAATATTTTTTTTTTAATTCATATGATTTATAAACTTACAATATTGAAAATCAGCTGCTTCTCCCTTGGCAGGATCTATAGAAAAATTAAAACATATTTTGAAATCAACTTATGGCACTTAGTTTTATAAAATGGTACTTACCTAAAAGTGGCGAGGCATCTGGGGAATAGGGCACAGTAACTTGGTGGCTGCATTAAAGCTAAAATGAGATGTAATTATTTATAATTGCTATTAAGTAATGAGATGGCAAAACATGCTTGACGAATTTTGATCAATTTCATTATTTTCCAGTAATTTTTTTCTGAAAATAAATAAAAAAAATCCATTTATTCGGCAGTTTTTCAAAAAAAGCTGTATGTAATAAGTAGTACTTACCAGCAAATATTTACTATCCAATATTTTTTAAAACTTTGAGATTATTTATATTTAAATGTTTATAACACAATGAACAGCCAAGCAACTGCGGTTTACAAATAACACTGAAGTGAATCGCAATATACGAAAGTCATAATAGAATGCAGGCACAAACCGGTTACGCCAAGTACGCGACAGACAATAATATGCCTTAGCAAAAATTCTACATGTCCAAAAAATTCCGTAGGCATCAAAAACTCATTACAGGGAATTCTTTTGATTTAACTTTAAGGGTAAGTCAGCGATTTCTTCTGAATGCATCGTTAATACATCACAGAGAATGTTTTTCTAAAAAACCTATTGCTTCCAAATAACTTTCCCGCTGAAAATTTGGGAAGACGTTCTCATAGAAGTTATTTGGAAGCACTAGGTTTTTTAGAAAACATTCTCTGTGATGTATTAACGATGCATTCAGAAGAAATCGCTGACTTACCATTTAAGTTAAATCAAAAGAATTCCCTGTAAGGAGTTTTTGATGTCTACGGAATTTTTTTGACATGTAGAATTTTTGCTAAGGCATATTATTGACTGTCGCGTGCTTGGTTAACCGTAACCGTAACCGGTTTGTGCCTGCATTCTATTATGACTTTCGGATATTGCGATTCACTTCAGTGTTATTTGTAATGCGCAGTTGCTTCGCTGTTCATCCCCTTATAAACATTTAAATAGAAATAATCTCAATCTTAAAAAAATATTGGATAGTAAATATTGCCTGGTAAGTACATTACTTATTATATTAACGCCTTCTAAGCTTCGCCTGAAAAACTGCCAAATAAATGGATTTTTTTAATTTATTTTCAGAAAAAATGTAATGGAAAATAATGGAATTGATCAAAATTCGCCAAGTATGTTTTTCCATCGCATGACTATATAGGAATTATAAATTATTGCAACACATTTTAGCTTTAATGCAGCCACCAAGTTACTGTGCCCTATTCCCCAGATGCCTCACCACTTTTAGGTACGTACCATTTTATAAAACTAAGAGCCATAAGTTGATTTCAAAATATGTTTTCATTTTTCTATAGATCTGGAGAAGCAGCTGACAATTTAGATACTGTTTTTAATATTGTAAGTTTATAAATCATATGAATTAAAAAAAAAAAATTATTGAATAAACTACACTTATTAGTCACTGTATTTCGCTGTTTTATTTCTCTTGAATTTTATTATAAGTTCATCTCCACAATACATTCTGGATTCATCCTTTGGATGCATTCTAAATACGTCTGCCAGATTCATTCTGGATTGATTCTTGCGATGCATTCAAGAAACATTCCGAGTCAGGTGTTCTAGATATTTTGAAAACCAGTTTTGTATTGTAATAAAAAGGAAATTATAGGCGCAACCTAGGGGAATGCATTCTCTGCTTCCTAGGATTGCTTCAGAATGCATATCGGACGAATCTTTTTCCCGCTGGGTAGTTACAGATCTCCACACATGTAAAGGTCGTGCTTCTTCGAATGGACGACGGTACTTTTCACTGTGGCCGTGCACATGATTTTGGACTGTATTGTTTTCATTATTTAGTTCATCTTGCATAAATAAAAACGACCTTCAGAAGTTTTTTAATATTTACTTCTAAACAATGTGAATTAACTGTAAAATATGCATACATTTAATTTATTACCAGGCGTATAAAAAAATCCCTATTCGCTCCTGAACATGCGTTTTATCTGTCATACGAATAAAAAGTTGCTTGTTTGATAAATATTATTATTAATAAACAAACATTTCCCGCTTACTATTAGGGCGAATTTTATTGTTTCTTCAATAAATAAAGTGGTGAACCACTAGAAGATGACTCATGCTTCTACATTTTCGAATATCAACAAAACAATTAATGTGGATGGCAAAATGGTTTACAAATAAGGATTTATACTGCAACGTTGCATAAAGACCGCTTAAATAATTCGACCCTGTATAACCTGTATAACTAACTATACAACCGTTTGAAATATTTTAGTGAATTCTAATAAATAAGGCTGTAAGTACATTAAGGATTTTCCAATTGGGATTTCGGAACTTTGACAGGTGATTGCGGACATATTGGTAAAGCTGCATCTGTCGAATTCGCTGTAATTTATTTAGTCTGTCTTACCATATCAAGCTGAGTGATAGCGCTCAACAAATAATCAAAAATTTTTTTTTTTTTGAAAATCCTGACTGCTTTAAGTCACAGGTTTGTGCCAATAAACCACAAACCTCCAGAGCCTTAAAAGCCAACATAATTAATGCCATTGGTCAAATTCAGCGTGACTTACGCGCCAGAGTTATGGAAAATTAGACGTTTCAGATGCGCTCCACCGAGGGAAGCCGTGGCGAACATTTGAATGATTTCATACATGGGCTTTCTAAATTAATAAAAAAATTCAATGATATCGGCTCACAGTTTGTTTTATTTAAATTTAGAAATAGGAAATGCTTTATTTCCTTTATCAGCTTTATTTTCTTTATCAGCTTTTTTGGATGAAAGATATATATAAGTTTTGATGATTTTGATTTCATTCAGAGCACAAAGCCCTACAATTTGTTTAATATTTAGTAGGAAAACATTTCTTTTACAAACTTTAAATAAATCAAATACATATTGCGGGCATTATTTAGGTGATGTCACTTTCACGCTCATTTTCTGGTGAAAATACCTACCTGGTTTATTTATATATTTAAAAATCTATAAATTTTGTGTAGCTATGTAGGTATATATATTCTTTATTTTGATTTTAAATTAAATTATAGATGGGATTTTATTTGAAACGTCAAACTCGTAGTGAAGTAGGCTAAAGTTATATATACATTATATTTGTATTCATTGCATAAAAAAAACATTATAAAGCTAAAATTAAGCATATTTGCTTTAATGTTTGTTCTAGCTAGAATTTTCTGATACAGTAATATCACTAATTATGGCTCAATTCATTAAAACTTAAATAAATTATGGCAAACAGATGTTAATTTTATCTCAGATCAATTTGCATTAACATAAGCTGTATTTTACTATCGCTTTTGATTCGCTCCGGATCAGATTTGATAATAAAAAAATATATTTTAAAAACATAAAATCCAATTCAAATTGGATCTGTGGGTAAAATTGCATTTACACCATGGTCATTTTTAATTTTTTAGTTTGAGGTAAAATTTCATTATGACAAATTACCCCAACGTTATCAAAAATAAATGAAAATGGCCCCCAATTAAATGGCGGTACTTGCCGCCTACGGAAAGAGGATTGTAATCTCTTAATGCCGCGTAGCGGGCCACCCAGATACTGCCTGACGAAAAGCACATACCCTTAGCGGGGCAACGAAACTGCCTGAGCGGTACCTGCCTGCGGAAAGAGGGTGGAAATCCCTTAGTCCCCCGTAACGGGCCACCCTATTTTATTTCGTTAAACATACACAATAAACAGTATTGTAGTAGTAACAAACGCCCCCAATAATGGGGGTAAGCAAAAGCTTTGAATAGGTTATGTAATCAAAAAAATATTGTCTATAAGATATATCAAATGTTTTCTCCCATTTTCTATGGAAATGGGTCTAAAACGCTTTGAAATCTTTTAATTTGGCTTTAAAACGGGTTTTCTAAATTGTTGTCGTAGAACTGAGCTAATTAAAATTTACAATTTCGAATATGATCCAGATTTCAGCTAACTAGCTTAAATTTAAAGACCTTAAAATTTGTGACGGACATTGCTAAATCATAATAACTTTTGATACGGATCACAAATATATGTACATGTGTAAGTATATACATCTATATAGGGATCTACGACGGGCCCCGTGCAGGGATGAGAAGTAAGAATATCCCTGCAGCGCCCGGAGGAAATCGGATCTAGGCAATATAAACATCCAGGTGAGTCTAGCAACATATTTAACACCTTTAAACTGCCCCACAAGTGTGCATGCAAAGCCGTGGGTTGACACGACTGGAGACCACCGGTGTCATAAAAGTAATATCAATCAAGAACTTATATCAGGAGCATGCACTTGTTGAACAAATAAACTTGCTTAACCTAGCATTATGGAAATCTACGTCCAAAGACACAATACCTTGCCCGACTACGAATGGTTGTAATCCTGGGACGGGCAAAAATGCACGGGACAGAGCTATTTGGTTTCCGGGGGATAACAAAATAATGCAAAGACTTAGGCGAAAGGAAGGGTCGCGAGTTGGAACGTTGGAAGAATGAGTGGTCGCAATTACGAGCTGGAACAGATGATGGTAAGAAGGCGATTGGACATCTTGTGTGTCCAAGAAACGAAATGGCAAAACACCGGAAATCGGGCTCGTTTCTTGGTTTAAGACAAAAGCATACAAGATGTTCTACTACGGTAAAGAATAGGGTAAGAATAGTATCAGTATCATCCTTGCAGCAGAGTTGCTTAGCAACGTATTGACCATTTCAAAGTCCAGTGACCGTTTGATGTCTCTCAAACTAGTGATTCAAGGCGAGGTGCGGAATATTTACAGTGCATATGCTTCCCAAATCGGGTGCGAGCAGAGGGAAAAAGATGCATTCTGGCTTGATTTCCACAACCTCATCAAGAATATCCCAAAGGATGAGCTTTTGCTTGTTGGCGGAGATTTAAATGGAAATGTCAGGAAGTCTAACGAAGACTATGAAGGCTGCCATGGAGGACTAGCATATGGCACCAGGAATTCTTCTGGTGAATACATCCTAAGCATGTGCAAGTCATAGGGTCTGTTCGTATTAAATACAATGTTCATCAAACACAGCCGGCACTTGGTCACTTATAGCAGTTGCGGAAATAAAATCCTGATTGACTACCATTTGGTGGCAAGATACATGAAGCCTAGAGTTAAAGATTGCAAAGTGATCTTGGAAGAGACAATCACCCGGCAACACCGTCTCCTCCTGACAGAAATATTCATGGAGAAGAAGAACAAAAATAAACAAACAAAGGTTTCTGCGAAAATCAATTGGTACAACCAAGGCAAAGAAAAAGGCAAGTCATTTATTATCAACATGGAAAATTTCTTCCGTAATATCACCAGCGAAGTTGAGGATGGAGAGTGCAGCGCACAAGATATGTGGGATTCCCTACAACGAGCCTGCTTAGAGAAAGCAATTAAGGAAATTGGAGCACGTCCGACTCAGTTGGTATTGTCATGTTCAAAGGAGGGATCCTACGAACCCCGTCAAAAAGGCAAAGGCAATCAACGTTCCCTTACAATCGCGTAAGAAAGGCAGGCCTAAAAACTCCTGGATCATACAAATGCAGAAACACCAGCATTTGATTGGCCTCAAAGATGAAGTGATCCAAAATCGGGATGCCTGCAAAGATTTTTTGAGGTCGAACCGGTGAAACCCACAGGCGGACCAGTAGGAATGCAGTGAAGTGGGAGGGTTATGATCCCTGTAATCCTGATCATAATCTCGTCGTTAAATGGAAAGAAGAAGGGATCTGCGACGGTGTAACAAAGTTGCACTATATTGAACTATATCTTTCGAATTGCTAGAAAGTTTTCACTGAGACAGAAAATTTCCTAGCACTTGATTCAAGCTATGTCATCGAATCTTTTGTGAAATGTATGATTTTTCCTTTGTTAGCTTTAGAAATTTTTGGAAAATGTAAGAAAGACAGTTTCCATTTTTATCAAGAGACTTAACAAACTGTTTCATTATGCCTTATTTTATATGTTAGTGTCACCAAGATAATTATGTCCAGGTAGCAATGGACTTCGGACTTCATTTTGTTGACCAGGCATCGTATTTGCTTTAAAGGGATAAGTTCTGCTGTCGCATACATATAAAGCAGACAAACTAAGTGTAACCGCTATGTTGAATAAAAAGATTGTCAACCTTTTCATATCAATACAAAATACACGGGTTGCTATTGATATCATGATACTTTAATTATTTCCAAAACTAATGAGATGTTACACTATTCTTTCTTAAACTTTGTACTGTGTGCAATATTTCCGTTGTTTAGAAAATGGTTTATTGTTTGACAAACTTTCGAAGTCAGTATCATTTTCTGATGGTCTTAATTCTAAATCAAATCATAATTTAGATATGTTTTCATTAACCAAACCGATTGAACTGGGACATCAGCAGAATATTGTACGGAACGCTGCACAGACGTAGTACTGAACTCATGGCAAACAAAAATCCTTACTCATTATCCTAATATTGTTGAAGCTATCAAAGATCGGGAGCAACTATGTTCTAGCTAGGTTTAACAAAGTTAAGGGTGGCGCTATTTGGGAGCAGATATTTTGGTTCTGATTCATTGGTTGTAGGTTTTTTTTTAACATCCTCCAAGTCACAAGGTGTTTTAAAAAAGTGGTTAAGGTTGAATTTCAAAACCTCAAAAAAATGTGCATTATGAATGCACGCTGCTTTTCTGATGCCAGGTTATAAATTCTTTTGCGATGCTTCGCATTTGTTATGCATCATAATCATTCACGATGCTCTGTTTAATTTTGTTTGCGCAGTTGATGCGTTCACAATGCGTTTTAGAAAAGTATGCATTGCATCATAGTAAGCAGTTTGCATACTGCTTTTTGGAATTCAGCTTAATTTAGATCGATGCAATCGGTTAGTTTTTGTTAAAATCGCATTTACTTCGGGAAAGTGTACTCATAATAACTTCTCCAGTTTTCCATTGTTATTATTTTGTGAATAATGGAATACATTAAATGTTAATGTAATTGATAATTTAAAATCGCTTTCGATGTTAATCTAATCCCTTATGCCACGAAAACTGAAAGCCCCAGATATGAACTTGCATTTTAAGGTAACGAAATGATGACAGTAGTAGTTAAGACATTAATCAATTGTCTTTGAAACGAACATAGCTTGGTGAATACACCAGAAGCTAAAACTAAATAATTGTTGATATCTACTTCTCTAAAGGAACTTTATTAAACATATTCCATACGATATTTTCCCTGCCGTGAACCAATGAATCAAACCAGAAAATATAGCTATCCTAAACCAGACCACACTGTATCAACCTCACCCCACTCTACACCTTCCAAAATATAGATCTAAAGGATTGACTTTCACGCTTTATACAGGATATATCTTATAAATGTATGTTATGCATTTCAGAAAGAGCTTCGAAAAATTAATATAAACATAAATACAAAAATTAGACTTAGAATAGATATTCTGTTATTTCAGTCAAATAAAAACTAAATCCCGTGGTAAAGTTGAAAAACTCGACAACACATTATAAAATGTAATTAAATAGCTTTATTTCCATTCCGGAATAACTATCTAATCTAAAAACCAAAAATTGGTATGTACATAGATACCTACATAGAAATTAAAATAATAAAAATATTGAAATGTTGATGAAATATCAAACAAATGATATCAAAAACTTGAAAATTGTGAAGCAAAATCAGTGTCTGAAATGTGCATGAATTCTCAAGCAAAAAACCAACTCAAACAAATAACATGAAGATTTATAATTCCTTTTTAATCACAGCTCGAGTTTTACCTTATTTCTCAAGCTTTACTAAACACTATCAAAAGAAAACACACTTCGCTTTTATAATCACTGCCTACCCTGGAGTTATCCTCTATGACTAAGTACTCATATCGGAGCTGAATAAGAACAGAATGAATAATTGCAATTTTTTAATAACTGTTTTAGAATTGTTTAAAGAATAGTTTAAAATGCACATGCTATTTCTAATAAGTAAAGCCAATTTTAAGATTAACATCGCAGTTCTTTTTTTTAATTTAATTTCTTATATAGAATAAACAAACCACATAATAGTTCTAAATATTTACCTTGAGAACATCACTTTGATTGATCATTTCAATGGGTGGTCTAATAACTGTAACTTGTCCGCAGCAAGCCATATTTTCTTAATTTCACTCACATAAACTGTTGCACGATACACACTTGATACAAGAAATTAAAACCTTTTAGCATCTCAATTTAAAAGAATTGATTTGAAGTGTATCTACTGAATTAACTAATAATTTCTTTTAGAAGTACTTAATAAATTATTGGCCGAACAAAAGTAGATTCAATTGGCAAGTAAACGCAATTAATGTCAAGAAGCAAAATAAACAATTATACTCGAATTTCGTTAACCTGTCAATACATATAATTTATACGAATATCTTTATAGCGAACCAATAACAAACAATTGGTAAACATTTTAATACATATTAATGAGTATCTGACTACTTGAATGTATGTATGAAAGTATACCCAACAATCTTTACATTTTGTGAATGAAGAAAGTATTCGGCCTATATCTATCCATATACAATGTAAAAGAAATTAAAAGGTAAATAATTAAAACAATTCGTTTCAGGGACAATATTTATGCAAATTTAACTATGCGTATATATACATAAATACATTATCCTTTCAAATTTTTGCCGTTGATATGTTTAGGAACCTAACCTATGTACCTAGGTACATATGCAAATAAAATAAAAAGCGACAACTATAGAGAATAGTTTAATCTATTTTTAAAATAAAAACACATGCCTGCCCCTAAAATACGCATACAATAACTTCCTACATTAAACTATTTATGTCAATTATTTTGATTTAATCTGTTATCAAAATGCGTCACCCTATTCACAATTACTTTATTGTGTGGTTTAAAAAAACACATAAAAGATTATTCGTTAAATATAATTGTTTACTTTCCAATGGTTTACAAAAGGCCTTTATTCGAATTATTTTTATTTAGTTGTATTTTTTTAAACAAAAAAGAGATTGCATTAGTGGCAATTGTTTTTTATTCAGTTCTATATGTAACATTTACTTTTTACGTAATCGATTTAAAGACATATCTTAAGAAATAAATTCACAATGTTCCGCCTCGGAAAAAAAAAGTATATATTTAATTAAATACGAATAGATATTCAATTTTTAAAATTTACATATAAATGAGACACTGAAAATATGTCGATGTAAAGTAGACAAATTTCGCGCCGGTTGAATTCGTACTAACAAAAATTAATTTTAAAATTCTGCTCCGAATCACAGAAGCATCTTCTCTCATTGAGGACTATTTTCGGATTTCTAGATGATGATGAATTTTCGGGGCTCTTGAAATAATTGTCTCTCTCATACATAAAGGAAAATATGCGCTCTGTGGTATACGATATATAGAATAATTTATTGTAAAGCCCAAGTCTTATTCGTAATGAATGAACAACATATCGTAATTAACGGAATTCTTTTAATTTATTTTATAGGGTGCCTCTAGCGCAATTGACCTTTTATGTGTGCCATTTTTAGAGTAATTCATTAAGTTAAGCTCTTCGGACTTTCAATAAAAGTCAGTACCTATATATTAACCAATTAAAAAAGATTTGAATATGTAATCGTTTTAAGAAAACTTAACATAAAAATGAATGCTTATAAGAACCTAACCCTAACTCTATAAAACCAAGTCTACAGAATCAAAGTCTAAGCCCTAAGTACTTTTCTTTGAAAATTTATATTTGACTTTAGGTACCCAAAAGCAGATTTCGTACCCAAATGTGCTTGTTCGCTTCTCTGCTTTGAAGCATACACAGATGTAGCGCATTAGAGACGAAAGATTATTTTTTGAAGATCAATTTTTTAATATTTTTATGTTAGTTGACCTTATGTTAATAAATTACTAATTCCTGTGCCTATTCCTAACATTGTACCAAAATTTAAAATTTCTTTATACATCAAACGCCTGAACGGATGTCAATAATTATACCCTACACGAAGGGTATATTATGTTTGATATATATTTTGTACCACCCGTTTTTATTCGTCGTAGGCCCCTAAAAGTATATATATATATATATATTTGATCAGCATCAATAGCTAAGACGATTTAACAATGTCCGTCCACAATTTTCCATATATTGTTGTTTCCTTTAAAAACGAATGAAAAATGTATATCAATACAATTAATTTTTTTTCTAATATATCACATAAAAAGTTTTAGTCCCAAGTTTTGAACCCAAGAGGAGTCAAAATGTTCTGTTTATTTTAAAGAATTTCATAGAAAACGAAATAAAATGTCATCCATCATGTTTTTAACGCCTTTGTTTGGCGGGCGTATAGGGATGTGTGTAGGGTATCATACTATTCGCAACAAGCGGTCTCTAGCCTTTCCTTTTGCTTTGTTTTAAGTTTCCGCTTCAATTTCTATTAACAACATTATTACGATTTAACATCGAAAACTAATTTGCAAATGAGGGCGTGAAAACGAATAATTCATATGAAAGTTTTTGACTTTTGGTTTTCCAGCCTAGTAATACGAAAATAGGAATTGCGATGAAAGGGTGAACATATTTTGATTTCATGTTTCCACGGAACCAGAATTGAACATTGAACTGAAATAAATGTTCGATTAACTCTCCTTAACCACATTCTCCCTATTTAAGTTTGGGGGAGTTTTGGCGTGGTGGCGACACTAGTTTAAATTCACTGTTCAAGTAGATACTTTAGTTTACATATACTAAGATGTTTACGTCAAACTGGAAAAAAGTTAATTCGTGCTGTCTTTAATAGATGCCACACAAATTTTTGATCTCGATGTAGTGTAAGGGGTCATATCTTCTAAGTCTGTTCTTAGTTTTCGTAGTTCATGTTTATAAACTCAATAGTTATTCTCAAACTTTAATTAATTAATTTACAGCTAGAATTATCTACATATATACAGTTCACGATACAATGCTGAACTGTAATTGTCGAAAAGCAATCGAAAGTTGATGTCTTAATTGACGTACGAAAAGTACGGTTTACTTAAAGTGGTATATCTTTTAACCTACCACTGAATTAGACCAAATTTTGATAACAATTCAAGGTATATTTTGCCTTATTATTAAAAGAAAAATTTAAGGTATAGTGATCAGTTAAAAAACGCGACAAAAAACTTTGTACTATAAATTTGTTACATATTTTGTAAAAGTATTAATGTTTTATTCCGTCAACTTTAGTCTTAAAACCGTTTCTTCTCAATTGTGGGTATGGCAGTTGACTTATAAAAAAAATGTTTACACTCGACCAATTCAGGTTTAAGGGGGTATACATGTTCCTTTAACAAAAGAACATATATTTACGATAAGGATCAAAATTTATGAGAATTTAGTAATATCCGACCGTTACTTGTGTTTTGGCCTAAAATTTTGAATTAAAAAGCCTAAAAGGGTCCCGAAATGAAGAGTGCAACATTTTTTTGGATAAACCTACTGCCACGCCCACAATTTAAATTAAAAAAAGATAAACTTACAAGGTTTGTGGTACGTAGTTTGTGAACTAAGCAGGTAGCTAAATACGTCCGATCTACAAGAAAGCCGATCAAATGTTTTGCAAGAACTATCGAGGTATATGCTCCTAAATGTCGTATATAAGATCCTATCCAACGTGCCTCAAACAATTCTGCAACACACTAATCGGCATGTACCAGTGTGGATTGCAGCAGATCGACCATAGAAGCTCATTTGAACTCTTCCAAACATGCAACGGATTTCCTCAAGGTGAAGCGCTATCATGTGACTTCTTCAATCTTGTTCTCGAGCAGAAAGTGCGCCGGTCTGGTGTCAACACAGAAGACACTATCTTTAACAACTACTGGTATATTTGCATCATCAGACGCTCCCAACATGCCGCGACAGAGGCTTTCACGGGTACAACAACTTCAAGGTAGCAAAGGAGTTCATCTACCTCATTGTAAACAACAACTCCACGAATGACTTAGTGAAGATCCAGATGGGTCTTAAACTACTAACCCAAAGGACAAAGTGTATGCTCTTTAGAACCCTCATCCTGCCAGTTCTGTTATACGGCTCCTAGTGCTGGACGATAAGTAGGAAAGAAAAGTTAATACTAGACTCCTTCGAAAGAAAATTTTTTCGAGCGATGTTTGGTCCTGTGAGCGAAGAGGGCGAATGCAGGAGAAGATACAACCTTGAACTCAAGACAAAAAGCCAAGATATGACGACTACAGAGTTTCCAACCATCCACCTTTATGGACAATCCTCTTTTTTAGCGCTTTGTCCCTCTGTCCTCCAAAGTAAAAATGTAACCCTTGTCCTTTAACTCAAGTCTTATTTTATTAACTAAATTGATAAGGTTAATGTTCACAGTCTAGTTGTTGTAATTACTGTTGCAGTTACATTCACTCAAGAAGCTTTCGTTAAGGAATGTTCACATGAGAGCGAACTGCGAATAGGCGAATCGCGAACAAATCAATTTTCATGTATTCATGAATAGAAAATTTCTATTGCTAGACCTTGAGAGCATTCTTATGTGGGGTAAAACCAATAGAGTAGAATTTAATGCTTCCAAAACACAATGCTGTCTTCTGTCATTAAAGCGAAACCCCAATACTCTGCCTTTATCCCTGGATGGCACTTGCATCGCCGAAACCGAAAGACTTTGCATCCTCGGTATGTGCGTTAACGACTAACTTCGTTGAAATGACCACATATGCGATGTCGCCAAGAACGCTGCGAAATGTCTAGGCTTCCAAGCGATGCAAGAAATATTTCACCCCTTCTGATCTGGCTAGAATCTACAAGGCGTTTATTCGTCCAAAACTTAAGTACAACGCTCATATCTGGTCTGGTGCACCAATAACATATTTGAAGCTACTTGACAGGATTCAAAAACGTGCGGTAAAACTTATTGGCGATCGAGATATCACGAAATAACTTAACTCTCTTAGTCATCGTCATAATGTCTCCTGCCTGTCATTGTTTTATCGGTATTTCCACCACAAGTGCTCAAATGAAATAGCCAGTTGCATTCCTCCCCTATAGCAATTCAATCGCAATACTCGTCATGCTAGGAATGCACATCAGTTTACCCTCAAGCCTGTGTTCGGACATACAGTGAAATACAAGGATTCGTTTCTTAACCGTACAATACGAATGTGGAATGCTCTACCCCGCTCTGTTTTTCCTACACATTATAGTTTACAGACATTTAATACCAACGTGCATCGGTATCTCCTGTTTTCTAATCCTTTACTTCCCTAATGCCAGCACTCTGTTACTTCATTATAAGGGTATCCAAAATACCTTTAGTGCGCGTACATTATAAAAAAAAAATTTGTTCGTTGTGAAATTTAAAAGACTGAGAGTAAAATACTGTTGCTAAGAAAAATAATATTACGAAAAAGTACTCGAAAAGTCGAAAGCATTGCACAACGAAAATTTCCCACTCTTTAAACGTCAAATATAGGGTCCGCCATCTAACGTTTTTTTTTGAACTAGTGCTTATTTCGCGAATGGTAACACTTAGCTCATGTCTGATTTGACAGATAATTAGTTTTATCCTTCCGCTGAACGAATATAGTTGTGTATACGCTTGAACAACGAACAACAACAACGAACAAAAACAACAACAAGGAGTGGCCGTTACAGTCAATGGCGATCGTTATCGGGCCATGTTGAACGAATTTTTGTTCACAAAAATTGAAGAGGAGGATATTGACAACATTTGGTTTCAACAGGACGGCGCTACGTGCCACACAGCCGAAGCAACACTCGATGTTTTGCGCCCTGTTTCAAAAAAAAAAAGTTATTTGGCGGGCCCTATATATACCAAAAACACAAGTAGTAATACAATCAAAATCAAATCAAATCCAAATTTTACAAGGATTTGTCAGTATTTATTCATTAATCAGATTAAAAAAAATTCTCCGCAGTAGCAGTTTATTTACTTTGCCATGAGAGCTCTATGTTACAAAGAGCGACATATATTTTCTACTTACGCGAACAGGTTTGCGATAAAATTGGCAGTATTATTAGAAGTAAATCTGTATTTTTAAATAATAATTCTGTGAATCTGTGTGACGGACAAGAAGGTTCGAGAACATATTCAATATAAATTAAAGAATTAAAAATGTTCAACTTATAAACACAATAAGCCGAATGTGGACGCGGTGACATGGAAGTCCCACTTCATTTTCATTCATAAAACAAATCTTATACGATTCGTCGATTTAAACGATTTAATAATGAGCCTAAATATGTCTGCTATAAAGATTATTGCACTTTTTTATACCCTATCCTAAGGGTATATTAATTTTGACACATAGTTTGTAACACCCCTTAATATTCGTCGCAGACCCCTAAAAGTATATATATTTATGATCAGGATCAAAATCTAAGACTATATAGCAATGTCCGTCCGTCCGTATCAACTTTTGAGGCCTTTAAAATTATGCTAGGAAGCTGAAATTTGGAACAAATACTCCCTAGGGTTCCGAAATGGTAAAGTGTTAAAATTTTCAAAATACGCCCACTGCCACGCCCACAATTTAGAAAACACCGTTTTAAGGCTTAAGTTAGAGAGATAAAGTTGTACAACCTTCACAAGATATGTAGGTACTGCCCGCCTTTATTAATTTGTCATATAAAGTTTTTTGCCACGCCTAGTTTTTGTGGGCGTTTTTCACTAAAATGCTGTTTTCTTCGAAAATTTTCATAGAAATCGAAAAAAAATGTTTAACAATATATTATGCCAATATTTTTCTCAATAAATCGCCCATACAAAGTTTTTGGCCACGCCCACTTTTTGGGCAAATCTGGCAACTCTAATCTCATTTATGTTCAGTTTGGTTTGATTTCATCATGAACAGGTTGACAAATGAACAACGCTTGCAAATCGTGAAAATTTATTTCGAAAATAATGGCTCAGTTCGCGAAGTGTAAAAAAGTTTAAAATTTAAAATTTTCTTCAGTGATGAGGCTCATTTTGGGTTGAATGGCTACGTCCACAAGCAAAATTGCCGCATTTCGAGTGAAAATAATCCACATGAGACCCTGGAAACGCCATTAAATCCACAAAAACTGACTGTTTGGTGTGCTCTATGGGCTGGTGGAGTCATTGGTATAGAGCCATGATAACCGACTATTTTGTTCCCGGATTGGATGGCATGAATGTGGATGAGATGTGGTTCCAACAAGACGGCGCTGCATGCCAAACAGCGCACGTCACAATCGATTTACTAAAGGAAACATTCGGTGAGCGCATAATTTCGCGGAATGGACCTGTCAATTGGCCACCAAGATCGTGTGATTTGACACCATTGGATTATTTTCTTTGGGGATATGTGAAGTCGCTCGCCTACGCCAACGAACCAGAAATGTCAGGGGACTTGGAAGCCAATATTCGTGGCGTTATTTCCGACATACAGCCCCAAATGCTTGAAAAAGTAGTTTAAAATTGGACTTGTCTTTATTTGAACCAGCCGCGGCGGCCACATGCCCGAAATCATATTTAAACATTAATGGCATAAAATTATCCATTCCAATAAAGCCAAATTGATGGACATTAAAACGATTTTCTTGTGTTTTATTTCAATTCGTAGTTTTATACCTCTAAAAAAAAAACACCCTGTATAAATCAATTTTGTTATTATTTTCAGTTATTATTCGTTGGTTTGCGTTTCTGGATTAAATATTCTGAACGGTTATTCAATTTATTTTCAAAACTCGATGTCCTAATTTTACCTCCTCCTTTATTAAAGTAGGGAACTCCATTCCTAATCCATGCGGGATTAAAAAATCGATATAGAAAAATGTACTCACTTCAAGAATAGGCGATTGTTTATGTAGAGGCACTAATGGTTTCTCTGGGACGGGTCGAGACACCAAATAATATGTTGAGGCAGCCGCAATTCCTGTTAATGTTAAGGCGCCCGCAGTCCCTCCAAAATAATTTAAATATCCATCGATCTCGTCAACTGCAATAAAATATTATTACATTTTCCTTTTTTTTCTTTTATTATTTTATTACATTTTTTTTAGTTTTACTGTTATTTATTTTTTATTATTAGGTACATATTATATCTCATTATTATAATTTGAGATTGTGTTTTATTTTAGTTGAATATATATAAATAATGTGTATAAGAGGCATCCTTAATAACAAAAAACTCACCTATTTATTTTTAAGCAATTCTACATAGGTAAACTAAATGAATTTGTATTCAAAGATTCTTCGTAATTTTTTGTTAAAAAAGTTTGAAATAAAAATAGAAATTAAAATTAATTAAAAATGATTTTAAACTGGGAAGATAGTTGTTCGCTATGTTGCCCAGATTTGACAATCCTCTAGCTTGTACAAAAAGATCCATTATAAAACCAGTACCAATACAAATTTCAATGGCATGAGTTTTATTTCAAAAACTAAGAAAATTGATTTTATTAACGATATGTTACAAATGCCATAAGAAAAATTTATCGGAATCGACTCAAGTCATGAAAGTGAAATTTATTCAAAAGTAAGTAGGAACTATAAGAAACCTAATTAATTTAGATGTAGATACTTACAGAAATATGTCACATTGCTCATAACTAAATGGTTCCAGTAGGCCCAAAATGTTTTTTCCGGCGTCATCTTATTGGTTTTAAAAATTCGGAATCGTTATCAGTGCGTTTTTTAATGCTAATAAGCAAACTATCTTTGTCCCTGAGAAGAAAATACTGCAATGTGTACCCGGCAGCTTCAATAAAATAAATACTTTTGCTCTTCAATATAATGCGAGTATGATATCGGCAACAGAAACGGGCCAGTAATCTGCAAAAAAGTAAAAATAAACAATAAGAACCTGTAATCAATAAAATACAATAATTATAAGCAAAATCAACTTCTTAGTTTGAAGTATGTAGTCATCAACTAGACTTGTTTATCAAATTTATTTTGACCTATTCACATATTGGACTATGTTATCAAAATAAAGTGTAGCTACATCTTTTCAAAAACAAATTCATAAAAGTGCATTCGGGCTCTGACGCAAATGTATTCACAGAGTGCTCCGCTGGATGTATGTCATATGTCTATCCATTACTTGGTAATCAAACCAAGTAAGGTTAACATTTTGCAGACTTTTCAAAATGAAGTCCTAAGACAAATCGTAAATGCTCCCTGATATCTCAGAAACGCCGATATCCACAGAGATCTAATTGTAACTACCGTTGAAGACGAAATACGAAATTTCGCGCGTAAACAACACACTCGCCTAATTGACCATTGCAATGACGCTGTACTACAGATTCTAGATCACAGAAATCTTGTGCGCCGATTACAAAGGATAAAACCTTTTGAATTAGCGCAATAAAATGTAACCGCATGTTATTGTCGGTATAAGCAGGTGCTTCCGCTGGGATGTTTCCTGCCAAACGTAATTTAATATTTAAATTAAAACTGATTGATAGACATGAGCCTAGTTGTAGTATAAAAGTATTTTGTGGGAGATGTTTTTAGTGAGTTAGAATCTTACACTATTATGAGCACGCGCAGCCGATCTTCATAATGTCTCATGGAAGATTTTCCACCTACCCTCGAAAAAAAAATTTCTATCCATTGTTAGATAGAATGAAACTACTTTGGGATGCATTTTGCTTTATTTATTAAAAATACGAAAACAATTTTTAATTCAAACTAGCCCTATTTATTTACTTACTGCGATCCGTGTTACGTTGCTTCCATTTTTCCATACCACGCGCTATGGAATCCGCAAAGGACTGGTCTTTGAAACGAAGATCTTCCTTGTTGTCAAAAACCTGGGGACCGAGATTCGAAGGTACTGGAGCACTAATGCCTATTCGTTTGATGTGGCCTGGGATTTATCTTCTCTTTATTCGGCCTTTTCGCACCTTTTAGTTATTAGTGCAAGAATATTTTTCTTTTCAAAGAGCCCATTCCTTCAACCATTATTAACTCTCACTTTCTACCAGTAGAGCAATCGGAGCAGAACTGGCACGAATATGCTATTCGTAGGAGTTAGAGGGTGGACAGATGCTTGTACAGCATATATTTTGTCTTGCCCTCATTTACTTTAAGTACAACTAGTTTTCGCCTGTTCTTTTATAGCCGTAAACGACTGTATGACGGAACGCTGACGCTGGGAGGTTCCGATTATATCAATTTCGTCAGTATACCCATGTATGTACCTGGACTGTTGATGGTTGTGCTTTGTGCGTTGACACCTGCCATAAGCATTATCCCCTCAAGACTAATATTGAAGAAATAACAGGACAACGCATATAAGATATGTGTTAAACAAATTTGGTTAAGGGTAGTTTAAATACATTTTAAAACACACGATAACCATACATGCATTGTAATTATCATTGATTCACTATCCAGGAGCATATGATCAATGTCTACTGAAAACATTACACCCAAACTCAACTTCCAGAAAACATTTTCAGCAAAATTCCCGTCCATATCGAAATGGAAGGCAGACACTGTTATTAAAGAAATCGCTCCAATTATCTTCAATGACGGGTCCAAAATGAATGTTGGAGTGGCAGTAGGAGTCTTTTCGGATGAACTACGCAGGTCTTTATCCTTCCGGCTCTAGAACTCATTTAGCGTCTTCCAAGCGAAGGTCCAGGCAATTATGGAAGTTGACAGGATACTTTTACATAGTATGTACGTCTACTTCGTCTAGCTTCGACAGTTAGGCCGCGATTTAGACTCACATTTCAACCAAGTTCATCTCCAAGCTTGTCGACGAATTTAATACAACAAGATTGAATTTTAAGCATGTAAATTATATTTTGTTAATTTCGTATAACAAAACAGGTGATGTTGAGAAAAGTTCAACCCAAAAATATGGCTAGCCACATTCGACCACTACTCTAGCAGTTTGGTACAATATTTTTTACATCTACTTTTAAAAAAATGGCAGCTGGTTTGTTTGATTTCTAATTTATTTACTCGATTTTTTTGAATTTACCAGAAAATTTGACATTTTTATTTGTCTTTATCAATTTAAACTTCTCTTCCATATGTTACTGAACTATTGAATAAGCATGTTGGGATTTTGTTATACGAAGCACCACGTATCGAACGCACCTTGTGATTGTACTAGGAAAACTCTAGTACATTAAGTCTTGTACCAAGTAAATGTCATTTTATAGTCGGTCATTAGCGTATTATATGAAATTGTGAGTTGAGTGTTTATTAGGATTTTAAACACTATCAGATCTGTGTCGTGGAGTGCTTATTGCAAGCAGCTGCTTATTGCAAGCAGCTGTCACGAGCAGAAATCTGCCAGCACAAAAGTGCACCACAGGCTCATCATTTAGTGCTGGTGTTAGTAAATACGTACACAAAGCAAACACATATTAATAACACAAACACAAAAGATATAAAAATTATCTAATACTAAGACACTAGAATATGATTACGCAAACACATTTTCAGTTTAAATTTACTGACATGCAAATCAATCACATGATTGTTTAAGATATAAATTCTACTCATGCGAGTAATTGGCTCATTCCTGCCATAATTGGTCCTATGATAACCACTTATTAAAAGATCAACACTACGTAAATTGTGAGCACCACCACGGAAGTTGAATGCAATGGAGGACAACAGATCAGGAGCATCTATATTACCAGCTATAAGTTGCTGTTTGAAGAAGTTTGATACGTTGACCGTAGGGGGGAAGGTTGTATGGATCATCCCATGGAAGACCTCTAAGGGCAAAACGAATAAAGTTACGTTGAATACCTTCAATTCGAATTGAGTGAATATTGTAGTACGGAGTCCAAACTTGTGAAGCATATTCTAGATGCGGACGGACGAAACACTTGTACAAAGATTGAGTAACATAGCGGTCGTCAAATTCTTTAGACCACCTCTTAATAAAGCCCAGCATGGAGTTTGATTTATTAACAATAAAATTAATGTGACCAATAAAGTTAAGTTTGGGGTCAAAGAAAACTCCGAGATCTTTAAAACTATCAACATGACAAAGCATATGATCGGATAAAGAATAATAAAAAATAGAGGGAATACGTTTTCTTGAAAATGTCATATGCTGACATTTAGATGGGTTCAAAGTTAACCCATTCTTAACACACCAAGTGGCAAAACTATCTACATATGTCCGCTTGGAGAAGACTCTGTCATACTGATTGTTAACAGATTTAAAAATTTTCATATCATCTGCGTATATTAAAATATTGCTGGATTTTATGCAGGCTTTAACATCATTTATAGCTAGAATGAACAAAATAGGGCCTAAGTGACTTCCCTGAGGAACTCCAGACCGAGCAGAAAAAGATTCAGAAAACGAACCTCTAAATTTGGCACGATAATCCATACCCATAAGGTATGAATTAATCCATTTTATAAAAACAGGTGGAAAACCATACGCCCTGAGTTTAAATCTGATTATCTCATGGGACAGCTGATCGAAAGCCTTAGAGAAGTCGGTGAATATGCAATCGACTTCATTATTATTTTCTAAGGAACTAGAGCATGCACGCAAAAAACATAACAAATTTGAAACAGTGGACCTGTTTCTTGAGTAGTCATTTTTCAATAGGGAAACAAATTTCGAAATAGTTTCCAAATCGAAAGAAAAATTACTGAAAGTAATCTGGGAACAGCTATTTAAATATCTAAAATAATTACCATCGATGAAAAGAGGAGAGTCAACGAATGACCTACTAAAATAGTCAGCAAACATATTGCTAACAGCAAAGGAATCAGAAGTTTTACTATTACAGTAACTAAAACTTGCTGGATACCCATTCGCTTTTTTCTTCGAGTTAACAAACTTCCAAAAACGTTTAGGATCACTTTTTAGTGAAAATTCCATTTTTTTACATAATCCCTATAAAGGTTAAAGGATAAAATTTTTAACTCATTAAATAGAATTAAATAATGATCGAAATCTGATTGAAGGAGGCTTTTTAAATAAATAAATTCCAAGCTCTGTTTCGTCGATTTCGTATCGACTTAAGCTCTCTCGTATACCAAGGGTGGGACAAGTAGCCATTTTTAGATGACTTAACAGGTATAACTCTATCCATGCAGTCATTGATTAATACATTGAATGATTCAACTGCAACATCAATATCAGAGAAGATGTTCATATTTAATGGTAAATTATTAATTTCTTCAGAAAGCCTCTGAAAATTTGCTGTCCGAAAGTCATAGGAATGCGAACGGTCATACGAATTACTGTTTTCGTAAAGATGTCCGCCTAAGTCAATAAAAATGTCCAATGGTGGATGATTTTTGTCTATGTTAGTAATACTTTTGTGAGATTCGTCAACAACAGTACTAACAGCGTCAGAAGAAAATACTAAATCGAGAGTTCGATTTTTATAGTTTTTTATACAGCTTGTTTGCTGTAAGTCAAAAGATAAAATGTTGTCAAGTAGCGATAGCTCTTGCTGTGCAGAGTCGATGGTGGGGAGAAAGTGAGATTCATCTTCAGAAGGCTCCCATTTAATATGAGGCAAGTTGAAATCGCCAAGAAGTAGAATTGTACTGTCACAACAAGATATGTCAAATACGTGGTCGAGTGCCGTGGATAGTTCAGAATATAACGAACAAAGACGGTATGACGGTATGTATGCGTTAACAATAAACAAATATTTATTCCCAAATGTTTTTTGAGTGTTTTCAAATTTAAAAAATAAACATAACTAAAAGCCATCAAGCCCGCCGGAGGCGAACGGTATGATACCCTATCAAGATGAAAAAAGCATAAAATAAATAAACAAATTCCATACAACTTTGTTTGTGAAAATCACCTATAACTATTTTTCTACAAAATGATTCCAAGGATTTTGGTTCTTTTTTGTACTAAGGATACTTGGGATGGGGTCAAAAATACTGCAAACTCAGTTTTTGGAAAAACTTTTCTTCCAAAAAAATTTACCAAGTTTCTAACTTTTCCATTAATAGTTTGGGTTTTGGATTGCTGTTCGCCTAAACCGATATAAAAACAAAAACTTCACAGAGAAAATGTAACTAGTTTTAAAAGTATTTTTTATTTGTATATCAATGACCGAAACATTTTACATACTGTTGAATGTAGCGAAGCATTTTGGGTTTAACGTCACCTCACATTTGAAGCATTTGAAGATGGTATGATTGTGACAATCGCGGCAACGAAGGCGCTTAACAGTACCAATAACTGAATGACCAGTCTTATCTGAACGAATATCGTTCAACACGATTGTTTTGTTTAAGCTGTGCATTTGTTTTGGTGCAGTTATTCTTGAATCCGATTTGCTTTAGGCAATAAGCACTCGGTAACATATACACCGAAGTCAAGCTATGACATAACACTGGATTTCAGTCACTTCGATTTGTCGTAATGCTCTGTTTCTGTCTGTTCGTGTTTGCGAATCATGCAGTGGACGGCCGGTTCCGTTTCTTCCAGCGCACGCGAAAACGAATGCGACAGTTGTTCATCGCTTTGTCGAACAAGTCTACACCGCCCATCCGTTAATTATATTTATGCAAGACATCCGGCAGTTCAATGTATTGCATCTTTTAGTTTTTCCGGTCCCAACGCTTAGCATGATACATCGGCTTAATCCCTTCATGGTTTGACGAAATCGTGGCGACCGAATTATCATTCCATCTTGCCATAACGATTTCATGGTTTTTGTCGAATGCGAAATCGAATGTCCGTCATGCCTTTTTTTTATTGAGCGAACTTCAACTACCCTGGCCTCGTTTGTACGATTTTCCCGGATGGTGTCTGATGCAAAGAAGCCGAGTGATGATAAGCGGCACATAAGCTTATGAGAAGTAAAAAGGACCACGAATTCCAGTATTTGAACTCGAACCGAATGGGTTTTCCCTTGATGAACATTTTGCATGAATGTCGCCAATATCATTTGTTCATCAATCGAAAGTTCATGCGCAAAAATTCCGAATTGCATGAACTTTTCGTTCATGAGATCGTTTAGTGGCGTCACCTTCTCAAATTTGTCGTCACATCCAATTGCCGGTAACGTACATATGAAATGAACGACAGAAACGATCGCGAATTATTGCAACACGAATGATTTGGCATTCCATGATGGATTTGTGGACCAGTAGTTTTTGGTATCTGGGCGGGTGTTGTATTCAGTCAGAAAAAAAACGCCAAGGCTTTCTGATGCGACTCAATACATAATACAATACACAATTGACACCTGTCATACATAGCCCAAATGATACCTGTAACGCACAAAGCGAAGGGTGCTCATTTTTTTAAATTTGTATATCGGTTCAGGCGAATGGTGCGAAGTCGCGTTGTTGCGACCGACGTGAAAAATAGAGGATTGCATTCTACATAATTTCACGTAGAATATACGTCTATGTGCGACTTTTATTGGAAGTAATTTTCAATTTCAGTTTTTCATTAATTTTCCGCGATTATTTGAAAAGATGTTTTTTTTCTTATCGACTGTGTAAATTGCTTTAGCACCGAGGTAAAATATTATTTATATAAAATGTTCCCGGAATCTGTACAATTGCCTTAGTTCTTAGGTAACATGTAAGGTAACATTCTCCATCTCTCTCCGCTCGTACCTGTGTAAAATTGGTTTAGTAGGTACCAAGGTAAGTAATTATTATATTAAGTGATCACAGTATGTGTAAAAAAGTTCTTAGGTAACAGATAAGGAGGCAATGAGGTAGTGGATTGTATGTCATCTTGTGACGCGTGAGGTCCAGACTCAATACCCAACAAAAAACTCCAAACATCATATCAATACATTTTTTTTATTGTTTTATATGTATTTTAGTCTGTAAGAAATGTATTATCCTAGCAACAATAAACATAGCTATCTAGATAAATGTATTTAAATTAAATGAACAAAATATGGAGTCAAAAAGACTTAAATTTACCCAAATAGCTAGGTAAGATATATTCTATTTACCATATTTTCCAAATTAATTCGGAAGCCATCAGGTAACTGTATCTAGTCGATAAGGTAAGTTTAAATATTATTTATTTTAAATGTTACACTACAGCCAAGAATTTAACACCATTAACAATTTTTCACCATTTCCAGTCATTTCCCTGATTTTGTGACGCAAACCGAATTTGATACGACTAATTGAGAGAAAATCAATTGGTGGTACATACAATTCTCTTTCAACGGCTTAAATGCGGGTAAGAGAGTGAACATAATAAAAATACTTACCTACCATATCATCTGTTTGTCTATTTTTACCGCAACCTGCAGTGTCCTATTTCCGATTTAATATTTTGTCGTATCTATATCTAATAGTGATGTAGATATTTGATGCATTTTCGAATAAAAACAAACTTTGTAACAACCCTACCATAATTTCTACACAATTTTATCGCATTTTTTTATATTACTTATAGATAAGTATTAATAAATTAATGTTTATTTTATTGACGCCGAGTTTTAAACCATGATCCAGGATAAAAAGTAATTGGTCTTGTAAGGGTTTTTATTATTTCATTATGAATTCACCACTAATTGCGTAAAACGTATCTGCATTTATTCGCATTAAAGAGACACGATTCACTCAAGAGAATCTAATCGTATATATATATAGTATATAAGCTGCCATGCTTTGGACTACCCGGTGTCTCTGAGGGTGCACATTTTTTTAACGTTTAAATGTTAATTTTCAATACCACCTTATCAAAAGGTCAACAAATTTTAGCAAGCATTTATGTTATGTTTTGGAAAAATATAAATAAATCTTAAGCAAACTATGCCGTGCATACAAGAAACGTGAAATCGATTTTTCATTTCTTAATTTTTATTAAGTTGAACTGACAGATATTTATTACTTACAACTGTGTCATTCAGAACAATTACATATTTATAAAATAAATAATATATGACCCAAAGTTTTAAACTTACAATTCATTAGAAGAATTACAAATGTCAATATATTGATTAAATTATTATTCCTGCGTTATTAGTTGAAATACCGGTTTAAATTGTAAATAAAGAAACAAATATCTTTCCCGTTTAACTTATTATATGGCTAAGCATTTGATTTTAATCTTCGATGGAGTTTCAAGAGCACATAAACTTTTAACTAAATGAAACATAATCAAAAAAATAAAAAAGGACCGACTTGTTTTAAAAAAAATCAATTACAACACCGTTCCGTATTTAATTCGGAGCAGCTGACCGTCTCCCGTACCGAACTCAGTCTGATAGATATTAAACTAAGAACATATTTACACGAATGTTAATAATGCATTCCAAACATCGAAGGATAGTACGAGTACATACACTGTTGTAGAAATTTAACTTTTTTTTAAGAGAATAGAAAAAGCTTTGTAGAAAAGAGCTGGTTGTTTTGAAGCCATGATAAGAGAAATCAAAATATTGATTCATTTAAGGTCATAACCGAGGTATGACAACGCAGCCGGCATAATAGTTGTTGAAGTACAGTTTGTAGTTCAACTATGCTGTCTTCTAATATAAATTTGTTGTTTGTTCAATAACTAGTGATAATATGCAAATCTTTAATATGGACACGGTTGCGGCTTTGGTAAAATCTTGGGAATTACTTCAGCTTTGGTAGGTTGCTAGACATTAAAACATAAAACGAAAGAATATGTTTCGTTTCTATTTTCGTATTATAATCACATGCGTTTTAAAAACCTTCGTGCGGAATAAAACCTCAAGTGTAAAAAAGGAAGAACCTTATTTAAACGCCTTGCCTTTATTATAATTTACTTGAGTTCATTTCTTTTTATTTGTCGACACTATGCTACTTGGCAGATGGGCAGAAACTTTACTTTAATCTCTGATTTTTGTCTATTTTGTTAATTAGAGAATAACACTTTGTAATAAAAAACTGTTTAGAACAAATTAAAGGAGTTCAGTGATGTTGAAGTTAGTGCTTTAATTCCTCCCTAATGGAAACCCATATAATATGACATTAATCAGAAGAATTTTTCATGTCATAAATGCGTATTTTAGTCTCTCAATAGTTGTCAAAAATTTGACACAATATTTTACAGAAATTGAAAACATATGAGCTGTCAAAAAAAAACTCAAAGAAGTCACAAAAACTGAAGGGGCCAAGAAAATTGCATATATATTATGTTTTTCTAAAAAATATCGAATAACTCCAATATCTGATTTTGATTACATTCGTTTATTCAAAAACGGCGTTAACGATTTTAACCTTTCTTTGTATTTCGGACAATTATGCTAAAAGTGTCCAATATGCAAATTGCACCGCATCCGTCGTGTGGTTTAGCTCAAGTAATAGGACGATCCAAAAACAACTGTAATGGCAATGGAACTAATTTTTCCCCGTGTTGTATAAAACCGATGTATATACGCCAATAGATGATCAATCAAAAGGCTTTATATTAACCAACAGCTTATTCACGCGAAAGGCTTTGCAATGGCACTACTTTTTCCCCGTGAAGTTATATGCCAATAGTTGATCAATCAAAAGGCTTTATCTTACAACCCTATAATTTAATCCGTTGGATCGAAGATTCACCTCACACATTTGATTCGCATTCACTTACTGTCGGCATCATTAAATACGGCGGATACACTGTACTACCGGCAACAATTTATATTTTTCGAAATCAACTGCTTTGCAATTTTTGACAAAAGCAAAGCTCCTTCAAATTGACAATAGAATTTTATTTTATCAAAATGGATAGTATAGCTCACTTTTTAGAAGATTGGGAGAAATCGGTTAACAAGAGAACATAACTTGCATATTTAGGAGCATCTGCTAAAGATATGATGGATCTCTCAGATGTGTCGTAAGACAATTTTATTCTTAGTATCTTTTTATTTTTGTGTAATGAGTTTCAATTTCAGTTTTATTAAAAACTTTCGTCTTAATAAATCCGCGTTTAATTACGTGCTAGCAGTGCTTACTGAAGGGCTTCCCCCATCAAAAAAATGTTAAGAAATTTTTAAACAATTACAGAAACCAACACAAATCTGCTACTATTTTCTCGCGGATCAGAAATGTCAACATTGACATGGAGAATTCAATTCGATCCCCTCAAGTCAGTAATGTAAATTAATCAAGTGAAAAATTAATTTATATTACCGACGTGAACATGTTCACTGCGGATTTTTTTAATGATCCAAATGTTCGAATTTCGTGGATATGTTCCCCCAGGTAGATTAAACTATATGGGTGTTAACCAGCAGCTAAAGTGCAATGGTCCAAATTATACATTGCTTTAAAATGGCACCATACAAAAAATGTATCCGAGAACTCTCGTAGAAAGAAAAATCTGTCCTAGGTGCCAGGCCCGAAAATATTCGGACCGTAATTGTATGAACTAATGCAATTCATATATGTGTCAACGCAAAGGGCTAAACTTAAAATTCGAGAATATTCGGGCTTGGCAGTTAAAGGGTTAAACGCTTTGACCCGCTTAATCGCATTGACATGAGCTTTTTTCTGTGAAAACGCGTGAGTCAGACACATAAAGTTGAAAATCGTTCGAAATTCGACATTTATAAACACTACATTTGGCAACAAAAAATTATAAACAGTATATTACTTTTCTGTTTCTTCAGACAACAAAGTGAGTATTTATTTGTATAATTGTAATAACAATTGTATTATCATTGAAAAATAAACAGCATAGTGAAGTGTATCGGTCATTTTGCATATCAAACAAGAAAATAAACATTTGGAGTTATTATTAACAAAGCAATGTCATCTCTTTTTTCATTCATTAAATTTGTATCATTTATTTTCAGATGTATGTATAAAAAACACATAAGGAAAGGCTACAGTCCGCTTGGGGAGAACAGTATGATACACTATCGATATCCCTATATGCCCCAAAGAAAAAAACATTAAGAATATGATGGATAGCATTTTTCAAAAAAAAAATTGTTTGTATTGGCGATTTATTGTAAAAGATATTTGCTAAATATCTTGTTAAACATTTTTTTTCGGTTTCTATAAACATTTTCGAAGAAAACAACATTTTAGTGAAAAACGCCCACAAAAAGTTGGCGTGGCTAAAAAATGTATATGATAAACTTATAAAGGAGAGCAGTGCCTACATATCTTGTTAATGTTGTAACACTCTATCTCTCTAACTTTAGCTTTAAAACGGTTTCTTCTAATTTGTGGGCGTGGCGGTGCGCGTATTCAAAAAATGTTTATACTTAACCATTTCGGAACCCTAGAGAATATGTGGTCCGAATTTCAGCTTCCTAGCTTAATTTTAAGGGTCCTCATCATAAATATATATACTTTTATGAGTCTACGACGATGGTGTTACAAACTGTGTGTCAAAATTAATATACACTTATGAGTTCTAAGTGGCAAGAGTTCTTCGAGATCTCAACTTACATAATAGGTATTTCCCCTATCGTTCTGAAGAGGTGTTCTTCCACGCGTGCAAAACCAATGCGTAAGCTTTTCTATCTGTCCTATTTTTCAGAGCCCTCATCTTCGGGCGTTGAACTGGAACGGCAACGTATGTTAAGCTCATTAAATTCCGATCCTGACAGCATTCTTGAGTGGGTTAAAACCAATAGAGTGGCATTTAATGCTTCCAAAACACAATGCTGTCTTCTGTCATTAAAGCGAAATCTCAATACTCCACCATTATCCATGAATAGCACTTGCATCGCTGAAACCGAACGACTTTCCATTCTCGGTATGTGTGTTAATGACAACCTTCGTTGGAATGACAACATATTCGATGTCGCCAAGAACGCTGCGAAATGTCTAGGCTTCCTTAAGCGTTGCATGAAATATTTCACCCCTACTGATCTGGCTAGAATTTATAAGGCGTTTATTCGCCCAAAACTTGAGTACAACGCTCATATCTGGTCTGGTGCAACAATAACATATTTGAAGCCACTTAACTCTCTTAGTCATCGTCGTAATGTCTCTTGCCTGTCGTTGTTTTACCGTTATTTCCACCATAAGTGCTCGAATGAAATAGCCAGTTGCATTCCACCCCTACAACATTTCAACCGCAATACCCGTCTTGCCAGGAATGCCCATCAGTTTACCATAAAGCCTGTATTCGGACGTACTGTGAAATATAAGGATTCTTTTCATTGCCGCATAACCCGAATGCTCTGCCGCACTCTGTTTTTCCTAACCATTACAATTTACAAACATTTAAAATCAATGTGCATCGGTTTCTCATCCTTTCATCTAATTCCCCGTTTCCATTATACCCGTGCTGTGTTACTAACATTATAAGGGTGCTAACAATCCCTTTTGCACGCGAAAATTATAAACAAAAGGATAGGGTACAAACGGCAACCAGCGAATTATTAGCTTAATACCCATAGGAGAGACATCAGACTGACAGAGTTCTTATGCCGCACATAATTTAAATCAGCCAAAACCTCCGGTTTTAGCCATACCTAGGACTCGGTGGATATCACCGTTTCACATATACCACAAAGCGTTAACAATTCTTCTTAGCACTTTATTTTCAAAAGTTCGTTAAACTATTTATGCTACTTTTGTTTTGGTTCAACCCAACAGCTGTATACCATACGTCCAAACCGGTTTCGAAACTTGCTTATATAAAAGCAGTTTGTTTTGCATTCCGAATTTGGTAGACCAAACCATGCAGCCAATGCATTTGATTATATTTAATTACAATCTCTTCCCGTTTCTTTATACACTATAGGGTATATCAATTTTGTCACATAGTTTGAAAAATATATATTTATGATCAGGACTAAAACCTAAGACTATTAAGCAATGTCCGTCCGTCCTTACGTATTAATATTTATATTAATAATTCCGTACGCAATTATTATCAGTCAAACCTTTTCTCCAGTTGAAGATACCCTACCCTCGCTGAGTTGTAGGACATTCCTAATGCAGGTCGTATTCCTTCCTTGAATGGAAGTTCAACCACATATTTTCCATCTGCCTGTCGTTAATGAGTTCGAGCAAAGTGCATTTCGCATTGCGCATCTTCAGGCGATGGTATGGTTTTCTTCCCGACTTTGTCAAGGTCCCAGAATTTTAAAAGCATTTTATCAGCATCACTACCTTCGGTTGTCATGTGGAGAGATGTTATCGATTGATTTGTCGATGAAAGACAGCCAGACAGTACCCATCCAAGCTCCGTTCTTTGAGCCATAAGCGAGCCTGGTGCTTCCTTTACGATGCCATCCAGAATGATCGATGGATAGACGTCTGCGCCAAGTAGGACATCGATTTTGCTTCGCTTATTAAATTCAGTATCCGCAAGTTCAAGATGTCGGATTTGATTCCAGTTGTTTGAATGAATGCTGAATGTTTCGTATCGGCAACTCCGCTGTGACCTTAGGTAGGACTAACGCCGAAAGCTGCAGTTTAAATTGCTTATTTGTGTTAGAGCCTATACTGAATGATACCTTGTGCTTGGAATAGCCTGTGGAGGTTCCTCCAACTCCTAAAACATTTACATTGTTTTTTTTTCTTTTTTAAGCTTTAGTAATTGTGCGGCAGACTCCGAAATTAACGAAATTGTCTGATCCAAGATCCAGAAGTGCCCGCAGCAGCACTGTCTAGCCAGCGGCTGTGAAGTTTCAGCCCTCGAATTTTGCGCTGATGTCAACCACCCTTCTGACTTGGTGGCCGGGTCGCCACTGTTGACCGTGAGTGCATTACGTTAGCAACAAGAATTAATCACATTTCGTTCAAAAACGACAGAAGACACAGGTCAGACAATAGTCAGACGGTAATAAAAAAAAAAAAGTAAAAAAAACCCAAGGGCAATAAATTCCCTTGAATTCACTAATAAAAAGTAATAAAACCCCACCCGACATCCGAAAATATACCTGAGAATGGGTATTAAAGAAAAAATTAATGGTCGCCAAGGCAGGTCTCCTCGAAAAGAACCAGCAGGAAGTCAACTACCTGCGTAACCTCTACGGCGAAGAAGCCTCGCAAGAGTTTTCGGCGACGTTTGGGTACCACGTGGACGATTTTTTAAAAAATCTCTGTCAAGAAGAGGTTATTAATTCGGCACCCAAACCGATAGATGACAACGCCGATTCCACCGAGGAAGAGGAAGCTCCTAAGCGGAAGAAGCTTGCTTCTGCTGAGTTGCCAGCAAGCGCCATCGATTTAGATGATGTAAGAGCTGAAGGTAACGATGTATTTACCAAAGTTACCAAGCAGACGAAGAGGAAAATAGCGGATCGTCCCGGAAGGAAAGAAGCCGAGAAAGAATTTCATCCAAAGACAACACCGAAGACAACACCAAAGACGACATCTGAAATTGCCCAGGAAAATAAATCTGTACAACCGCCAATAGTATTTCAATCTGGCTACAGCGGCAATGTACAGATTCTTTAAAGCCAAGGATAACAAAGTGAAATATACGATCGTAAACATCAACAAAACCAAATCTATTGTGAAGACTGCATGCAGAGAAGACCACCTGGCTGTAAGGGATTACCTGAGGGCTCAGCAAATCCAGCACCACACATTTACCGCGAAGGAAGACCGGAAGTGTATTATTCTCTTAAAAAAAATACACCATTCACACGCTCAAGAAGACATCATCAGCGGACTGCTCGAAGCTGGATTTAAGGCGCTGAAGGCAACAGCCTTCAAATCACTGAGAAACAAATCCGCAATCTACAATGCCTTCGTTATCGAGTTCGAGAAGGGAACTACTGTAATGGAGGTCGTCAAAACAAAGAACCGGCTTGGCGAAGCAGTCGTATGGGAAAGACTTCTCCCCAACGAAGTGACACAATGCCGGAATTGGCAAAGCTTTGGCCATGTCAGCATCAACTGCGACATGAAACCGAGGTGCGTCAAATGCAAGGACGACCATGAGCCCGGTCAGTGCAAACGTACAGACAAGAAGGAAGGAAAGCCGTACTGCGTTCTTTGTAAGACAGAAGGCCACCCAGCGAACTACCGAGGATGCCCAGCATATAAAAAAGTCCTAGCAGCGAAGCGCGAGAAGGAAGACCAACGCATTAAGAAGAAAGATGTCAACAGAGCAGCAATCAAGTCCATGGTTATTCCGGGTAAGTCATTTTCTGATATAATGAAAACAAAAACACCCATCCCCACTGCCACTCCTAAGCCCAACCCCCAAAACAACCCAACAATTACAGCCCCAAAAGCCGTAAGCCCTCCAACAGTCCCCAAGGCAGCAAGTGGTTTCAAATCCACAAACTGCTCCTTTCTGGGTGATTCCCAGAAATTCTTTGGCTGCGATTTCCTGTCGCTCATGTCAATGATCTCATCTTTCACCTCTACCTTGAATTTTGTTTTAAATTATGTCTAGGACAATAAGAAATCTAAACGTTATTAGTTATAACGTAAATTCATTAATTTCACATCCTAAACGGATAGCCCTCCAAAACTTTTTGATTAAAAATACCCCAGACGTAGTATTTCTATCTGAGACGAAAATACAGCCTAAACCCCGGCCATCTTTCGATAAGTATTATCTTTTCAGAAGAGACAAGCAGGTACCCGGCGAAAGCGGGACTGCGGTTCTCGTACGGTCCTCCTTTCAAGCAAAACCTCATCGATTAGAGGGTTTTAGAACTTTCGAAGTTACTTGCGTAACAATTCCGTTGGAGAATAATAACAATCTCATGTTAATATCTCTCTACAACCAATGTACGGCGACTAGCTCAGACATTAAACATGACCTTGACGTTCTGCACAACTTCTGCAAAAACTACACCCAATTTATAATTGGTGGTGATTTTAATGCTCGCCACCCCTTGTGGATGGACTCACAAATATCACCACCTGGTATGGCTATAGTCAACTGGCTTCAAGCCAATTCCCACCAACATTCTTTCGAGATAGTCTCTCAGCCTGGTTTCACGTTCCCTCGCACCCCCTCACTTATTGACTTTTTTATATGTTCCTCTTGTCTTGTCTGTAAAATTCCACATCTTGTGAATTATAGATGTGCGACCATTTTATCAGACTCTGACCATTTTGCCGTTAATCTGAATATCCGATGAAAAACCAGTATTCAGGCCTTAATTTCACCCACTGAACATTTCACCAATCTTAACAAAATTAACTGGGAAACGTTTCAAGAGTCCTTAACGGAAAAATTAAGAGACAACATCCCAATTTCTACCTCAAATTTGAGTAACCAGCAAATTGACTCAGTAATCTTAAAAATTGAAAACTCAATTTCTGAAAGCATTGCAGAGCAACCAACTTGCAACAACATTCCGTCCAAATACAAAGACCTTCCTGTACACATTCAGAATATGTATAAACACAGGCAAAAGCTTCGGAAAATTCTGCAACGAATATTCCACCGCACGCTTAATACACACTGCGCTGAATATCAGAGTGTTCTTTCACAATTGAATTGTCTAAGCACGCTGATTAGTGAGAACACAAAATCCTTTGTGAATTCTCAATTCAAAAAGAGACTGAACCTTATCAAACCAGGCCCAGACACCTTTAAGAAAATAAACCAAATTGTTGGAAAAAAGTCCCTAGTCACTGAACCCCTTCTATCAAACGGTTCATTGGTTTCATCAGAGCCGAAAAATCAAATGCATTTGCAGAGCATTTTGAAAATAATTTTCAACCTAGTCCCCCACACCACCTTCCGGAGTTTTTGAACAACGTTCGAGGTGAAGTAACTGGACTAACGGCTGAAATTCCCAGCCCAATTACCCAGTTTTCAGAAACAAACTCATCAGTCTACACTCTAGTTGATGAGTCTTTCACCAGCCCTACTAACCTATCGGCAGCAATTTATACCAGTAACGTGAAAAAATCTTCAGGTCCGGACAAAATTTCCAATTCAAATCCAATCACTCGACATTTCACCCACTGCTGAAGCTGCACGCCGATGTTAGTATTGGGTTAAATAAGATAGAGACCACCGTTGCTTGTCTACTTGACATTGAAAAGGCATTTGATTCCGTTTGGATTGAAGGCTTAGTATTCAAACTCAAATCCCTTAACTTCCCAACACATACCATAAGAATCATTCACAGCTTTCTGACCAACCGTAAGTTCTATGTGCGAATAGGGAACTCCAAATCCAGTATCGGGGATATCAAAGCAGGGGTAGCCCAGGGCTCACGCCTCGGCCCAACCTTGTTTAATCTCTATACTTGTGATCAACCACAAAATGATTCTCTCTCTCTTGGAATAGTCCAAGAAGATTCATTCGAAGACTTCTACGTGGTTGCTGGAACGCGATACAACCGTGGTTGACAATCTGCCGGAAAGCAATGGAAACACAGACACGCCATCTAACACCAAGAAGAATACAAGCCAACGAACTAAATCTCCAACCCACCCCAACAAACCACACCAATGACCGTCGGCGCCACTCACGCTGTACGACAAATAATTAATAATGAATGTAAATAAATTTCAAAAATAATTTTTTAAATAAAAATGTAATAATAAAACATCATTTGCACAACGCAGAGCCCCATCAGTGCTCGCAGAATATTAGATTTATCCTAGACTTAAGAAAAACAATTGTATAAATATTGTAAACACACATTTTTTTAAAAGAAGATGCAGCAGGAAGATGCAGGAAGATGCAGCAACGAATGATGCCCTTGCTGGCATATAAAACACGTAAATGTGCTTGTGCATGACGCAATAGAATGCGCATTTGAGAGACATTTGAAACAAAACCTACATTTTTTGATGAGTTTATAGGGTTTATTGCCTTAAATTTGAAACAGTTGCGAAGTCGTGGGAACCCTGACACATTAAGCATTTCGACACGGTCGAGTTGTGCGATCGCGCTGTGAACGCAGAAGTCTTTTTTGATTTCGACTGAACGCTAGTTGGAGTCGACCAAAGATGATAGAAGCAAAGAGATACCAAACTTTCCAGTGGAAAACACTCTGCCTACAAGCTAAATTCCAGAAAATTTACGAATTTACCCATCCTATCATATTTTTAAACAAGTATGGGTAAATTCGTCAATTCACCACGATTTCTTCGTCAAACCGCCACTTTTTCCCCCCGCCGCCTCACCGATTTCGCCGACAAACCAAAAACGAAGATGCCGGAAATAGAATCTAATCCAACACAGAAATGGCCAAAATGAAACATACACCACAGATAGAATGCATCTAGCAAATGCACTGGAAAGTAGAAACTCGTTCGCAGATACAAGGTATAAAATAAAGATCTTAAATTGTAAAACAATATTGAAATATTTTGGATTGCTTTGATTTATTAAATAATAAAACAAAACTTAAGAAAACGAGAACTAAATTTGAGTTACACAAATAAACTCATACAATTTCAAAAATTGTTGAGGTACCAACAATAAAAAATAAGTAAAATAATTAGATATAATAATTGCTATATTAAAATATAACACATTTATTTTTAGGCGATGTTCAAACAAATAAATGAGGGAATACTCTTTTTCATCCTAAAATAATATGAATATTAAGAGAATGTAAAATAGCCATGTTTCATACAATTCACTGATGTGAATTCTATAATTGAAGATTTTTTATGATATCAAATAGGATAGGTCGCAAAGCATTCTTTTTAAAAAGGAAAATTAAAATAATACGAATTATTTCAAAGAGTTTCTGAACGGCTTAAATAAAATGCTTACATTAAAATGATAAAAGAGAAAAAAGAGAGAAATAGAAAAGTTAACAACGTAGGCAACAACGTTTACAAGACTATAATAGAAATATTCAAATACAAAGTTATAAAATAAAAATATAAAATATTGAATATTATATTATTTTAACAATTCTGAAGTAAAAGCGAAGCAAACAGTATTTTTGTACAGATGTGCTGTGTATTTTCGAAGTTTACGTGCATTTAAGATCAATAGAACTTTTACGATTTTCAAAGATGAAACATCATTAAAAGAAAATATTGGTGTGGAGGTCATATTACTAATTTATCTGCAGTATGGGATATGGCTTTTCGGAAAGATTTTTTTGCTTTAGTAAATTGTTATCTGTAAAAATGTCACCATAATGAATGATTTATATTTCTGTATTTGCGTAACAAATTCAAGCCTATGCGAAAAGGCAATCAGATATGGTTAATTGTTTTATAATGTTTTTTTAACCGAATAATAATTCTAAGCAAAACATGAATAGTGAAAATTGCAATCACTTATACACTGTAATTTGAATTTCTATTCCATTTTCATAAGTAAATATTACATGTGTTTCCATGGTGAACTTTAATTACTATAAGTAAAGCTGAATACATTCACTTTATTTCATTTGAAATATAAAAAAAAATTTTACTGAGCTTTACTGAATACATCCATTGTCATATATGAGGTGAATATTCAAACATATGTTTTTGAAATTTTTTTAAAGTGAAGTGAGATTTGTTTTAAATTAAGTAAGTCTTGTATATAAGGAAAAAAATTCCGAATGTGTACTGGGGTGGCTTAAATATGAGCACACATACCGGCCAAAGGAGGAGTCAAGGTCATTTATTTTTTATTTCAATTTTGATTGTGCATGACTTAGCGTTAAACTGAAAATTGTCCTTAGCTCCATCTATGCTACCCTTGAGAAGCTATATAGTGAATTTTTAAATAAGTTAAATTTAATAAAGAAGTTACACATTTTACTTACGAAACCACGAGAATACAAAAAATCTGAAACATCTGTTTACAATGTCAAAATACTTACCACTGATAAATAGGTGCGTCCAGAGCAAAAAATTTCGAGTGCTGAATTGATTCTTTCAGGTTCACATATATTCACCGACACGGCTGCCACTGGAAATCGATTACAACAAAAACAATGTAAACAAATGGGTTTCGAAGGGCAAGGGAGGTAATAGTTTGGCATCTCTTTGCTTCTATCATCTCTGGAGCCGACTGTCCAATAATTTCGAAAAAAAGGTTAGGAGGATATTTGTGATTCCCAAATACAGCGAGTAGTGAGTGGGAGTTTTTGCACTATGTAGAAGATCAGAACATCTTTCCATGCATCCACGGAAACCTCGAGATTTTCCAATGATTGCTTGGCTTCGTTTGTGGTATCTAGCAGTGCTTTGATCCCGTCAGAGGATCCTGAGCCAACGTCTCCCACGCTGAATCAAAACTACCGTCGGTTATGGCTGTGTTTCGTAGCAATCGCTCATCTTCACGACTCAAATTCGCCTTTAAGTAATGAAGCCTTTGAACATTTCAAATTGATGGATTCGAACTAACTAAACTCTCAAATAGACCTTTGAACTCCGTCCACATCTTAAAGTACCCAGCAAACGTGGGAATCTTAATGGGAGGAAGCTTGAATTCAGGGGAGAGGATCTGTGATCCTGACAGAGAATTATTAAGCCCACTTTGCGTTGTACTGTAGACATTTAACAGTTCCTTTAACGTGAAAAAGTATTTGTAGTAAAGTTTCATTAATTTATGGAACGTCGTTTGCACCATGTATGTGGTTTTAGCTTCTTCACTAGGGGCCGCAATTACCTTCTGATGAATTGCCCTGGCTCCTTCAAACGACGATTTCAAATTACTCAACCGCGCCTCAAACATGTGCACTGATTTATTTAACTTGTCAAGTGTTAGGTACGCCCTATAGTCGGCGTCTAATTCATGGCAAATAATTTGGATTGAGTAAATAAGACTTCAGATTTTGTTTTTGCTCATCTTGAGAAATGGCAATCGATACCAAAAGAAACATAAGGAAAGTCTACAGTCCGCTTGGGGTGAACAGTATAATACCCTATCCATATCCCTACATGCCCCAAAGAAAAAATCATTCCGAAGATGATGGATAACATTTTGTTTCATTCTATTAAATTAAAAATAAAATGACTTTTTAAAAAAAACGCCCCAAAAAGTGGGAGTGGCTAAACATTTTTTTCGCTTTCTGTGAAAATTTTCGAAAAAAACAGCATTTTAGTGAAAGACGCCCACAAAAAGTAGGCGTGGCAAAAACTTTATATGACTAACTTATAAAGGGGGGCAGTGTCTACATAATATCTTGTGAAGGTTGTAACACTCAATCTCTCTAACTTAGCGTTAAAACGGTTTTTTTCTAAATTTTGGGCGTGGCAGTGGGTGTATTCGAACAATTTTTACACTTAACCATTTCGGAGCCCTAGGGAGTATGTGGTCCAAATTTCAGCTTCCTAGCTTAATTTTAAAGGCCTCAAAATTGCGTACGGACGGACATTGCTAAATAGTCTTAGGTTTTGGTCCTGATCATAAATATATGTACTTTTAGGGGTCTCCGGCGAATATTAATATTTGTTACAAACTATGTGTCAAAACTAATAAACCCTTAGGATAGGGTATTCAAAATTGTTGGCATAGGCTCCTGATTTTTGGCGATTTTTGGACTCGCGGGCGCACTCGATAGTATTTTATTTTACCTTAAGGAAATAAAAGTAGACAAGGGTTGGTAAATTTCATAGTGTGAATGCTTTGCCAGCAGCATCAAACGATATGTTGAGTGGTGTACGTGGTGTGAAAATTAGTCTTGACTCTTGATTCGATCACAGATCGAGGTTGACGGTATAATATGCTATCCATCATCTTCTAAGTGTTTTTTTTTTTTTGGCATATAGGGATACGTATAGGGTACCATACTGTTCGCCCCAAGCGGACTGTAGCCTTTTCTTATGTTTTATATTCATATTCGTTCTTATTGCATTGCATTCAGCTAGTTTGTTATTCTTTTTTGTCCTGGATTTCAACGCCACAGATTTATTGCTGCTATTGTCACTATCAACACCTATATTCTGTTATGTAGAAATTGATAGTTACGTTTTATATTCGCTGGACATTTTCCGCTTAACACTATCATAGTTTCCGGTGCACCTTAATTATTGTTAGGCGTATTAACACCTAATTAATTTTATTTTCTACTTTCGTAGGCTGCTTTTCTCAATTACCCACGGAACGAATTAAAAACGAATTCCTTAACTTTTAAATACTTCTAGAACTGGAGATAGTTGGTACATCTTGAATTTTCAATATAGGTAAGTGCTCTGAAGGTCTAAATTCGTAATTCTTAACACCCTACCCTATAATGCAAAAACAATGCACTACTAATTCTAAGGAGACCCTCACCATTTACATTTGATTTCACCTTTAAATTGTTTTGTACTTGTTTTGCATAGCCATTAATATCTCCAACTAAATTCAACAATTTGCAACCAAAAACCATATGTAACATATTTATTGTACGGACGCAATACTCGAATTGCACAGAAACATTTTTTTCTTATGCCAATCCAACCAATTCCTTATAAACCACGCTTAAAGTATCTATTGCACTGCCACAACGCAACACTTCAAAACTTCAAAAAAGAAAACATGTTTTTCTTACACCAATCCAGTTCATTAAGCCTGGAATTCGAATTTTAAAAACGTCTCAGGAACCCACTTCTCACGTGCGGACATTTTCTGTTTTTGACAAAACTCACCCACGTGCGCGTGCGGTAGGAAAAATATAAATCGACTCACGCACGCGCATGCGAATTTTAAAAACTGCGTGCGCACACAAGTAAAAATTGAGACGTAAGCTTGGAACCACTTCTGACGTGCGCATCTTGTGAAATGCAATTATAAATTATTAAAATAAATTAAAAAGGATATGTATTAAACTGAATTAACCAGTACACCAAAACAACGCTCTGAAAACGAAATGACGAGTAGGTATAGGTACCCGCATTGGGTTTTGTATATGAACTAGTTGCTGAAAAATTTAAAAAGTAAAAAAAAAGTTCCAATTCTTTTTCGGAAGTTACGCAATTGTAGTTAAATTTTATTTTTTTTATTTTATTGTTTGGCTCACTGGATTTGATTTGATTTGATAAAAATATGTTCATATTGACATATAATCAAGATGTTTAAATCTCTAATTTTATATCTTCGTCGGGAAGGTGTCTGTGGCAGTAATCTTAATAATTAAATTTCGAAATAATAAAAGAGTTATTGGCAAGACAACCAATCATAATAAAATTCGTTATTGGAACAACAAATAGCCAAAGTCTAGCTTCAAGTTTCTTTTCTTCAAACAACATTTTATAGAGCGAAATTCATCTTAAGATTGAAAACGTAACTAGTTAACTTCTTTCTTGATCAGGATCTTTTTTTAATATGTTTAAAGTCTCGTCGATATGGTAAAAAAAGGATGACATTTCTTTCGTAGAGAATTTACCATTATCTAAATATTTAGAGCTCTCTAAAATTCGAATATGTATATGCAATAGTACAATAAAAATACTAAATTTTATCATTATCTATATAATAATAACATTATATAATTAATTTGTGTTTGTGCTATTTGTTGCCATTTGCAAATGTTACAAGACTCAACTATTGTCATATTTTTAAAAATAATCACAAATACGAAATTTAAGAGAGGATTTTACGGCCATTTTTAAAAATATCTTGCGGTTTCAAGCAGAGATTTGATCCGGTATCACATCTCTGGTTTCAGGGGACAGGAAAACAGTTACCACTCAGGTAAAAAAAATCTACTTAACTACATTCGGCAAAAAGTGAAGTACAAACACGAAAAAGTTTTTTCTATTTCCACACCTTTTGCAATTTGTATTTTTTAATAAACAAAACAGGACGAATTTGCCAACGAAAGAAAGAAACATTTGCATCCAGAGTCACATAAGCGTAAGATCAGTAGCAAGTGACAACTTTTTTGTGTAAATCTATAAGTTTTTTTTCGAACTTTCCCAAAGTGTGCCACTTGGATGTTAGAGGTATGTCTAACTTTCAAGAAAGTCACTTTTTTGTGAAAAGTTGAGAGTAAAATACAAATTGCAAACGGTGTGGAAATAGAAAAAACATTTTCGTATGTGTACTTCACTTTTTGCCGAATGAAGTTAAGCCTTTAAGTAAAAATTAAAAAAATATTACTACTTTTCAGCTTTTCATTTCAAATGTTTTTTTTTTCAAAACAACAACTATAATATATATGGTGTTTGACGTGAAATTTTTTCCATAACGGATTTCATGGCACAGTACTGCAGTTGCTTGAGCTAGGTCAATTTGATTTGCATGCAAAAACTTATACCAATATAGTTCTACGCATTTTTCAAGCAAATACAAAAGGGGAGTGAGAGAGCCACAATTCCTCTCAGTCGACTATCTGTACAATTACTTATCTGTGCTTGCATCTATCAAATGAGACTCAAATTTGCATTGTGCAACTCCTGAGCTTGTAAATGACGAACAAGGATATTGGTCCGTTTACAACTATTAAATAATAATAATAAATAATAAGAGCTAAAGCAAAATATAATTTTATTCCAAGACAAGAATGATATTGAGAGTGTTTTGAAGGTATGAACAGGAACTACTGTCACCGTAGAGGGCTGAACATATTTCTTTCTTCCTTTATAGAATCATCCCGATGCTCGATGGAGGTATTCCAGACAATCGGCGGGTTTTTGTTCCGACCTATACTATTGATGTATAATTTTTTACCCTGGATGCGTTTCCTTATTGCCGAGAGTATAATTGATGACAACGAGGTATTTCAATTCGAACACATCAAATACCGAATCAGGGTCTACATAGCCCTCCTAATCGGCAAACTCGTACATGAAATTTTGAGTGACTTTAAATTCACCCCATAATTCATTCACCTTTTCAATGTAAACTTCTTACGCTTCTACTGCTTTAATATTCACTTAATGTTATGTAAAGGAAGCGTGTATGGTCAGCGATCCTTTTAGTCTGCCACGTATACCGCGCAAAACTTATGATTATGCCTTATCTTTTCCAAAGGTGTCAACTACTAATTTTGTTCAAAAATGAATGGTGAAATAAAAACGATGTGAAAATTAAATGATGAGAAAAACATAAGGAAAGCTACAGTCCGCTGGGGGTAAACAGTATGATACCCTATCCATATCCCTATATGCCCCAAAGAAAAAAGCATTAAGAAGATTTTATTTCATTCTATTAATTAAAAAAAAAGTTTCTTTGAAAAAACGCCCCCAAAAAGTGGGCATGGCCAAAAACTTTGTATGGGCGATATGTTGGAAAAAATATAGGGTAAATATCTTGTTAAACATTTTTTTTTCGCTTTCTATGAACATTTTCGAAGAAAACAGCATTTTAATAAAAAAAACGCCCACATAAAGTAGGCGTGGCAAAAAACTTTATATGACAAACTTATAAAGGGGGGCGTGCCTACATATCTTGTGAAAGATTTAACACTCTATCTCTTTAACTTTAGCTTTAAAACGGTTTTTTCTAAATTGTGGGCGTGGCAGTGGGCGTATTCAAAAAAATTTTACACTTAATCATTTCGGAGCCCTAGGGAATATGTGGTCCAAATTTTAGCTTCCTAGCTTAATTTTAAAGGCCTTAGAATTGCGTACGGAATTGAATACGCCCACTGCCACGCCCACAATTTAGAAAAAACCGTTTTAAAGCTAAAGTTAGAGAGATAGAGTGTTACAACCTTCACAAGATATGTAGCCAATGCCCTCCTTTATAAGTTTGTCATATGAAGTTTTTTGCCACGCCTACTTTTTGTGGGCGTTTTTGACTAAAATGCTGTTTTCTTCGAAAATTTTCACAGAAAGCGAAAAAAACTGTTTAACAAAATATTTACCCAATATTTTTTCCAATATATCGCCCATACAAAGTTTTTGGCCACGCCCACTTTTTGGGGGCGTTTTTTTCAAAAAAACTTTTTTTTTTTAATTAATCGAACTAAATAAAATGCTATGCATCATCTTCTTAATGGTTTTTTCTTTGGGGCAAATAGGGATATGGATAGGGTATCATACTGTTCGCCCCCAGCGGACTGTAGCCTTTCCTTATGTTTTTTTTTCATTTTATTTATTTTCGGACAGCGTTTTCTTTCATATCTCACTACTTTTATGGCTGACGTGGTAATCAAAAGCAGTTTTTGTTTACTCAAACTTGACTCTACTTAAACATTTTTGTTTTTTAGTGCTTTAACATGACCAGTTCCTGGGTTATAAGGCCCCAAAACTAGCAAAAATAGTAACAGAGAACCTACAGGAAAAAATATTACATTTGTGATTTTCCATCCAGGGGCGTGGCATCCGCCCACTTCTCTTAAGTCAGCCCCAAAAGACTTACAATTATGGTTTTTTACATGAGGGTTGGGTCCACAGATGAGGAATTAACCAGATAGCCAACTCGAGAGCGAATCTCTCACCTTGCCTACAAGCTAAGTCGAACTGATAAGCCCCACATAATTTGCACTTATATGGGCTTTTACGTGCAAATTAAATGGGAATCACGCACACATAAATCGAATTATATGGGGCTAATGGCCGCGCCCATGAAATGTCATTTTTTATAGCAAGAAGTTGGGAACAGTTGATGAATTTCAGCAGATTACAAGTCACAATTTGGGTGTGTAAAATAAACATGGTCAATATGCGGTGAATATGGATTGCTAAAAACATTCTTACCACACAACTAATAACATAATAAAATATTATAATATTGAGAATAAAGCTATGATTTAACCAATTTATTCTAATTTTTAATGAAAAATAATCAAAATAATATTGATTAACGTGACTAATATATAATAAGTAAGTTCATCATACATTTTTGGTTGACAATAAATTTAAGTATAATATAATATATAAATTTAAGTATAACTATAGCAAGGATTTCGTAGATTATGGATGGTTATATTGAAGCAGTTAAGTATCTCTACACAATTGAACACTGGTTTAAAACGCTTTTTAATAAAACGTAATCCAAATTCTTACAAATATTATTTTTGGTACATCAAAACACTTTTTTAACAAAATTAGCAATTACTTCCTAGTAGTAGTAGTAGTAGTAAATTGTTTTGTTTATTTTCATATAAAATAAAATTACAAAACATTATAACTCGACAAATAAAGTCGGCTGTTAAAAAAAGTGGCTAATTAATTCAATATATATGTAACATAATGTGCATGCTTATTTATGATATGTACTTAAATACCAAGCATTTTCGATAAAAAAATGCACCCCCAATATATGTATGCAGTGCATTCCATCTACCTTTTTTTCTCCTTCTTCCGTCTATCGCTTACTTTAAATTTTAAAATAAAGCATATTAACTTATATAAAAAATTTCAAAACCACCTTAGAAAAGAAACAGCTAAGAAAATTGATTGACTAAACGTACAAATCTTGTAACACAACATAATTTAAAAAGGATTACAAATACTTCTTTTTCACTTTTTTTATCCATTCACGGAATCCGAATATGTTCATTAAACTTTCATATGTTGTATAAAAACCATCAAAGAATTTAATATATATATAAAAAACCATTGCTACTACTACAAATATTTTACACCCAAACATTACTAATTTAGTAATATTTATGCAATAATACAATAAAATATGCATTTTATCTCATTTTATTAACCAAAATGGAAAAGTACAACAACCCAAGAATGTTTATTTTAAGGCAGATAAAAAATAGAGAACTATTTCTTATAACCGCAAAAAATATTCCAACTCAATTGTAACAACTTTATTGGGTAACTAATTTTTTGTTTCTTTATAAACATTTATATTAAAATAAAATAAAAAGTTGAATCACATAAACTCAACACTTCGCAGAATTTCCTATTTCCCAACACATCCGCAAAACTCCCCACAATTATTTTTGGCGGGTAATCAAGTAAATTAGACCTAACTTCATGTGTTTGGCTCACACGTATTCACAGATGGGAAAATTGAGAGAGGATTTTGCGGCCGTTTTTAAATATTTTTTGCGGGTTGAAAGTGATAGGGGATTGCAGAGTTGACTATCTGGTTAATTCCTCATCTGTGGTTGGGTCTTAAGAACAAATACGGAAAAAATAATATATTGTTTATTTTCCATTTAGGGGCGTGGTATCCGGTCCATTTTCTTTTACTCCACTCCTAAAAGACTTACAATTATGATTTTTTACATGAGAATTGGCATTTAAGAACAAACATGTTTTCCATTTAGGTGCGTGGCAACCGGCCCTTTTTCTTTTACTTAACCCCCAAACGACTTACAATTATGATTTTTTACAAGAGGGTTGGTTGGCTCTTAAGAACAAACACGGGTTGTTTATTTTCCATTTAGGGGGTATGCTAGCCGCCCCTTTTTGTTAACTGTGCACCCAAAAGACTTATTGTTATGAAATTATGCGTGTAGGCAGGATTTCAAGAACAGACACCGAAACAAATAAAACACTGTAATTTGTAATACAGAGGCGTGGCAACCGCCTAAATAGCGAACTCATTCCACAGTTATGACAGACAATTTTAAAATTCCGCAAAATTCCCATGTCTAAAAACATCACACCAAACATTCTTTAACATTGATTAACCAAGACCTCTTATACTATTTTGAATATTATTCAATAAAAATACAAACATGGCGTTCTTTTTTAGATTCCAATACTTTTTGTGGCTTACTTGTATGGCAAAAGCGATGTTTGTATAAGAGAACTTGGCTATTCTTTAACATTTATGTTTTTGGTGTGATTAGATATTAATTCATTGTAAATGAATAAATCTTAAAGTAGTAGAATAGTCATAGCTTACAAACATTTGGTTAAAATATCTAAGCGCTTCTAAAAATTAATTGCAATTAAACACAACAACTATAAAAAACATAAGGAAAGGCTACAGTCCGCTTGGGGCGAACAGTATGACACCCTATCCATATCCCTATATGCCCCAAAGAAAATAGCATTAGCATTTTATTTCAAACTATTAAATTTAAAAAAAATATATATATATTTAAAAAAAAACGCCCCCAAAAAGTGGGCGTGGCCAACAACTTTGTATGGGCGCTATGTTGGAAAAAATATTGGCTAAATACATTTTGATAAACATTTTTTTTCGCTTTCTAGGAAAATTTTCGAGGAAAACAGCATTTTAGTGAAAAGCGCCCACAAAAAATAGGCGTGGCAAAAAACATTATATGACAAACTTATAAAGGAGGGCAGTGCCTACATATCGCAACAAGAAGGGACGCACAACATCGACGAATCGGACAGAACGTCACGATAGACAGCTATAACTTCAAGGTAGTTCGGGACTTTATCTACCTCGGCTCCGCTATTAACTCTGACAATGATATATCGTCAGAAATCAAGCGAAGAATTACACTTGCCAACCGCTGTTACTTTGGCCTAAGGAGGCAATTGATTAGTAAGGCCTTGTCGATAAACACCAAGGAGACTCTATATAAGACCCTCTTCATCCCAGTCCTGCTGTACGGCGCAGTAGCATGGACGTTATCAAAGGCGGATGATGATCTCCTTGTGTCGTTTCGAATGCAAAATTCTTCGAGTGATTTTCGGTCCCGTTTGCGTTGACGGGCTTTGGAGAAGGAGATTTAACAGCGAACTCTACGAGCTGTACAGCGACATCGACCTGATTAGTCGTCTAAGATGGCTGGGACATATAGAGCGAATGGACAACAACGCTCCGGCCCGAAGAGTCTCGAATTCAACCCGGAGGGACAACGCAGTAGAGGAAGACCTCCTTGCCTAAGGTGGCGCGCGCAAGTGGAAGGGGACCTCAACGAACTTGGAGTGCGCAACTGGAGGCAGTTAGCCAAAGATCGTGCTAACTGGAGAGGCGTATTGGTTGAGGCCCAGGTCCACCCCGGACTATAGCGCCACCTAAGTAAGTAAGTAAGTAAGTGCCAACATATCTTGTGAAGGTTGTAACACTCTATCTCTCTAACTTTAGCTTTAAAACAGTTTTTTTCTAAATTGTGTGCGTGGCAGTGGGCGTATTAAAAAATGTTTGCACTTAACCATTTCGGAGCCCTAGAGAGTATGCGTTTCAAATTTCAGCTTCCTGGCTTAATTTTAAAGGCCTAAAAATTGCGTACGGACGGACGGGCTGACCAACGGACGGACGAACATTGCTAAATAGTCTTAGGATTTGGTCCTGATCATAAATATGTATGCTTTTATGGGTCCATGACGAATATTAAGGGGTGTTACAAACTATGTGTCAAAATTAATATACCCTTAGGATAGGGTATAAAAATAGTATTGCTTGCTCTAAATCAGGGGCGTTGTGTTATTTATTTACATAATTGTTTTGTATATTGACTTTTAAATTTGTACCATATAACGCTTATCAATGTAGGATCTCTAGTAGGTTTCATTGTCGCGCTGAACATAATACGTTTATCAAAAAATATTTTAACCACATTAAATATAACCGCAAAAGACTAATGATAAAATTGTGAAGTAATGGTGTGTAATGTGAAATGCTCACTACAATATTTTCAGTTTGAAAATGTAAGAATTGTGTAAAGTTGAATTTGACATATCAGAATTTAAATGGATACAATCAAGATGCAAAACGTAATTGAACTGGACGAGTCGATATTGCGATCAAATATTGAAGAATTACAGAGCACAAATACAGTATCAACAAACTTAAATAAAAGAAATAAGGGGGGAACTGAAAGTCATCAGCAGAGTTTTGCAGAGAACAGGAATACTGCCGAAGGTAAGTAAGTTCTCTTGGGAAAGTGCAAAATAGCTTCCGCTTAAACTTACTACTACTAAAGTGAAATGTTTTATTTAAATAAAGAACAAATGTAGATGTTGGCGATACGAAGAAGATATCTTTTGGAAATTTTCCTCTTAACATTTTTTTTGTTTGTGTATTAAGAATTTACAGATCGTGGGGTCGTGCACTTAGGCGGGAGGCTTTTAATCCCTACCAACATTCTTAGGATTGGAATTTGAATAAACAATTTTATATTTAACTAGAGCTAATGCTTTGATAATCGTCAATTAAACTGCAGAAACAGACCACACTGCAGTTTAATTGACGATAAGAATCATTTTAAATTCATTATACATACCCCATTAAAAACTGAGAAGAATTTTACTAAAACACTCTTATATGAATTGTAGGGAATTTGGTAGCTCGAATTTTAATGCTGAAGAATGTTTAAAAGAATACCTTTTATATGAGAGTTTTGTGGTATATGATTTGAAAATATGACGGAGGTAGCTTTGTTACTTAGGTCATTGATTATTGCCATCATAATTACACAATTACTTTGTGGTAATTCGTTGCGTTTTGCGTAAAAAATGTATTTGGTAGAATTTATTTAGCTAGCTGCTAATTAAAATTGTATATCATCGCCCGAATAGATTTAACGTTTTATTCAAAATTTTCTAATAAGTTTTACAAATTTCGATATATAAAGGGTGTTTTTTTAGAGGTTGGTTTTTCGAATAGAGATCAAATCTAGCAACTCTAATGTCATTTATGTTCAGTTTGGTTTGCCATTTCATCATGAACAGGTTGACAAATGAACAACGCTTGCAAATCGTGAAAATGTATTTCAAAAATAAAGGTTCAGTTCGCGAAGTTTACCGCAAAAATTTTGTTTAGTGATGACGCTCATTTTGAGTTGAATGGCTACGTCAACAAGCAAAATTGCCGCATTTGGAGTGAAGAGAATCCACAATTTCCATCCTTGAAACGCCATTACATCCACAAAATCTGACTGTTTGGTGTGCTCTATGGGCTGGTGGAGTCATTGGGCCATACTTCTTCCGAAATGATGCTGGAGAGTCAGTTACCGTTATTGGAGACCAGTATAGAGCCATGATTACCGACTATTTTGTTCCCGAATTGGATGGCATGAATGTGGATGGGATGTGGTTCCAACAAGACGGCGCTACGTGCCAAACAGCGCACGTCACAATCGATTGATTGAAGGAAACATTCGGTGAGCGCATAATTTCGCGGAATGGACCTGTCAATTGGCCACCAAGATCGTGTGATTTGACACCATTGGATTTTTTTCTTTGGGGATATGTGAAGTCGCTCGCCTACGCCAACAAACCAGAAACGTTAGGGGACTTGGAAGCCAACATTCGTTGCGTTATTGCCGACATACAGCCCCAAATGCTTGAAAAAGTGGTAAAAATTGGACCTCTAGACTTGTCTTTATTCCAACCAGCCGCGGCAGGCCACATGCCCGAAATCATATTTATGGCATAAAATTCTTTCCAATAAAGCCAAATTAAAACATTAAAACGATTTTCTTGTGTTTTATTTCAATTCGAAGTTCTATACCTCTAAAAATAAAACACCATTTAGTATAAAGACTCCCACTTTTTCAAAATTTGCATGTTTGATATTTGCGAATACGGCTTATCGAATTCGGTTGTTGAAATCTTCGGTTAGACTTTATCTTAAGTTGTGTTAGGCTTCACGTCGACAGAGAACATTTTTACAATGTTTTTTAATTTCAATAAAATGTTTTGTAATGATATTAAACAATTTTAATGCGTTTCTGAAGCGGGTAGATAGACGGGGCTATTCAAGCTGAAACATCTCATTAAAACCCTATCATGTACATTTTTTTAATTGTTCTTTAGCTTTATTTCAAATTTAGGTATGATGGATTTAGCACTCCTTACGGCCAACGCTAATCAGTTAAGGTTTCTAATAACCTACAATTCCCAATCGTCGACATTTTATTTTAGTTTGGGACTAATAACGCTATCTTTGGTACTACAAGTAGCGGTCGGAATTGCTCTTATATTTAAGGTAATAAACGTAATTAAAATTGCATGTCTGTAATTTTTTTATTTTCAGTAGCGTCAAAATGGCAAAAAATCTCGGATGTTACGTACAAATCAGTTCGTCGTTGGTGGTGTTTTCATTGTTACTTTTATTAATGTCTTAATAGCTGCATTTACATCAATAGATAATGTATAATTATAAATGTAAGGTAGCTTAAAATTACTTAAATAAAATAAGAAAGTAATTAAAATAGAAGAAAAATTATGCAATTATTATATAGTTCAACCAATTCTTAAAAAAAGAACTAGAAGACATCGAAAAAGAGTTAGTCTTTAAAAATAAATTCAATTTGGAATTGCAGAAAGCCTTGATATATGCCGACAGTAAGAATGCAAAATTCACATACGTGTGTTAATTCGAAGGATATAGAAAACAGCTGCATTGTTTATGCTAATAACCCTAAGGGACTATTCACATAAGAGCGAATTGCGAACAAATCGATTTAAATGTATTTATGAATTGAAAATTTCGATTGGTTCTACCTTAAATTGATTTAAAAAGCGAAATTTAAAAGTATAACAATTTTATCGCGAATTAAAAAATTCTTACCGCGAACTGTCACCCTGTATTCCCAATCCACATAATACAAGAACATAACCTTAAATTGATACATCTTACTGCTTAGTCCTATCAAACCACTGCAATGAAACGCTGCATAATTTGAGCGGCGTTGCACCGGCCAAACCGTCATGACGTTGAACTCAAAGCGACCGAAAGGTGTTATGACGGCCGTGTTTGACTGATCCTCTGGTGAAAGTGGTATTTGGTGGTATACTCCCTTCAGGTCCAGTGTGGTGAAGATGGTGCAATCGGCTAGTTGTAGGCTGAAAAACCGGAGGTGTGGAATGGGATACCTGTCCAGAACGCTGATTCAGTTAAGGTGACAATAGCCTCCAGATTTCTATTGTACCATTTGAAGTGGAGAAGCCCACTCTCTTTTAGATGGCTTACATATACCTCTCTGCATCATGTCCTGGTACTCTTCCTTCGCCGCTTTGTACCCGATGAGCCGATGAGCTCATTCCGCAACTGGGTATGTCCTGCCAATAGTATGATGCTGCACGGAGTGTTCGTGAGCACGGGTGTTATTGTCGAGAGTGATGTCCACGAAATCCTTTAGGATATCAGCTAAACAGATTGTTTGTAAATTGTTCTGACTGTTGGATATGAGCTGCTGATAATATTGCCATTGAATGCTTAGGTCGGTGATATTATCGCTGGTGATATTATAACCGGATGGTCAGATCAAATGAAAAATGAGAAACCTCAAAAAATGTTTAACAAGATATTCAGCCAATATGTTTCCAATATATCGCCCATACAAAGTTGTCGGCCATGCCCACTTTTTGGGGGCGTTTTTTCAAAAATATATTTTTTTTTTATAAATTTCATAAAATGAAATAAAATGCTATCCATCATGTTCTGTCCGCTATTTTCTTAGTGGCATAAAGGGATACGGATAGGGTATCATACCGTTCGCCCCAAGTGGTCTGTAGTCACTTAAATTTATTTACCGAATGGGTATCGAAGTTTAAATCTCATCACATTTATATGTTAAATTCGCAATTTAGACCAAATCGCTATAATGACATTCTCAGGGACCTTTGGTTTATTAACGAACAAGTTCGTAGGTTTCGATTGTTAATATCAATTGTAGTACTTACTTACTTAACCGGCTCCCGACCCGTGAAGAGTATCTGTCTGAAACAGAGCAGCCTTCCATCCTCTACGGTGCCGGGCACGCTGCTTCCAATTGTCCAGACCAAGCGCTCTGGCATCCACGATGGCTTGGTATTTAAAACGGAGGTTCAGTCTTCCTTATCGTCTCGAACCTGGGGGCTGGGATTCGAAGATCCTCTTGGCTGCAGCATTATTGTCCATTCGCTCGATGTGGCCGAGCCATTTATGGTACAGCTCCTAGAGTTCGCGGTTGTATCTTCCCTCCTTTCGACCTCTTTTTTTCTCTCAAAAGAGTTAAGTATCTGTTCTCCTGATTCACTTTGACATCCGTATGCTTTGATACGTTCCGACAAGTAATATTTTATTTTAATAAAAAACCCTTTTGTATCTAAATACGAAAACGAACCTAACTTTCTAAATAGATGTATATTTTTACGGTTTTATGAAATAAGTCGATTTAATTAATAAAATTACTTAGAAATAATGATAAAGTTAAGTTTAGACTGCTAGGTGAACACAAGCCAGGACAATGGACTAGGTAGGTACCTACCTAAATTATTTTGATAAGCTCCATATCATTCTGTATGTATAATTGACAAAAGGCAGCATTGTGGGGGGAAGTAAATTAGATATTGCAACGGTAAGGACAGTAGAGGAAACGATAAAAAAATGTTGCCTTTCTCTAGGTTAGAAAGGCGATGTAGTTTCAGGTGGAAATCGCAGCAACCTTCTACCTTGTTGATCTAAGTGATGACTTAGCCAGCTATAAAGGCTGATTTGTTGTAAAACCACTCAGTTTATCAGATCATATGTAGGAACAAAATTGAGCATACGTATCGTTATTCAGATACAAGGTTTAACAAATATAACGCATTATTTCGTTCCATGAATTATCGAATACAATTTTATTTTGCAAAAAATTGCCCACAAAAAGTAGGCGTGATAAACAACTTAATGTGGTAAACTTGGAAAAAGTCCATTGTCTGCATATGTATTTTGCCAGCGGTGCCACCTAAAACTGAAGCGAATTAATATGTTGCATTGCACAAAGAGGAAGAGAAAATAAAACACAGTGTACGTAAACTAAAATAGGAAACACTGCACTGTTCATACGTACACTGTGTTTTATTTTCTCTTCCTCTTTGTGCAATGCAACATATTAATTCGCTTCAGTTTTAGGTGGCAACGCTGGCAAAATACATATGCAGAGACTGGACTATTTTCCGAGTTTACCACATTAAGTTTTTTACGTTAAAAACATTATCCCTTGATAAAAAATGTAAATTTATAAAAGAGGTACTTATAAAGTACAGTGTCTACCATTTTAAGTAAAGTGGACAACTGCGTCATACGAAACTTTCTCGGTATATAAGATGTGTTTTTGAACAGCCTCTTAAAGATTGGTAACATTTCATTACATACCAAATTTAATTAAATCCCTTTTTAGGTTTTGAAAAATTCGATTTTATCAAAAACGGCAACTACGATTTTTATGTTACATTGGACACTTTAACCATAATTATTCAAAATACAAAAAATTATCAAAATCGTTAATGCTGTTTTTGAGAAAACGAATTTAATTTTAATTTAAAAAAGACATAAGGAAAGGCTACAGTCCGCTTGGGGCGAACAGTACGATACCCTTTCCTGCTTATCGTCCAGCACTGCACCATAAAGCAGAACTGGCAGGATAAGATTTTTGTATAGCTTATACATATAGTTGTATAGTTTTGAACCCACTTGTTTTGCCAAACCGAAGTAGAAACGGTGTCTAGGGTTATTCTTCGTTGAATCTCCACAAAGGTGTTGTTTGATTAGTTAATATTAACCCCGAGGTAGGTAAACTCCCTAACCACCTCTAAGTTTCTGTTTTCAACAGTTACGTTTTGACAGTGGACAGATGTTTCCTTGTTTGTTTCGTTAACTTCAAGGCCAACTAAGCGCGCATGTCCTTCAATTGCCGTAAAAGCCTCAATCACGGCACGTTGGGAGCGGCCGATGATGTCGATATCGTCCACATACCCCAGTAGCTGTACAGATCTGTTAAACATAGTGCCTTCCATGTTTACACCTGCCCTTTGCACTATCTGTTCCAGAATAAGGTTGAAGAAGTCACATGATAGCGCATGTTTAAAACAGTTCAAATGAGCTGCTGACAAACTGCTCAAAAATGCACCGCGTTCTTTCCAGCGTCACACGGCAGAATTGGATCAGTTTTGCCGGGATCCCAAATTCAGCCGTCGCCACGTAGAGTACCTGAAGATAAATGCTATTCAGTACATGTTTAAAACAGTTCAGATGAGCTGCTGTCAAACTGCACCAAAATGCACCGCGTACTTTCCAGCGTCACACGGCAGAATTGGATCAGTTTTGCCGGGATCCCAAATTCAGCCATCGTAGAGCTCATGAAGATAAATGCTATCATATGCGGCTTTGTAGTTGATTAAAGATGATGTGTCTCGACTTGAAATTCGTTGGTCTTAGTCTGAAAATTGGATTTGCCTAAGTGTGAAAATTTGGTCAATTGTCGATTTGCCGGGCCGGAAGCCATTAGCGTGCTGCAAAACGCCTTGAGTCGTTCACACAGTAAGTCGGATAGGATCTTATATGCGACAATAAATAACGATATGCCTTAATAGTTCTTGCAAGACATAGGATCGTCTTTCTTGTAGATGGGGCATATGGAGCTGATAGTCCAGTCGTCGGGCATGGTTTCTTCCACCCATACTTGGTTGATGATTTGATGCATGCACCCTATCAAAGCATCACCACCATGTTTAAAGAGTTCCGCTGGCAGGCCATCAGGACCAGCATACTTGTTGTTTTTCAGCTTTTTAATAGCCATAGTATCAATCGTAGTATTTACTTTAAATATAGTTTTCCACGAAATATTTTTATTTTCTATTTAATGAAAGCGATCTGTTATTTCAATCCGAGAATACAATAAAGTAGGCCGCAGTATAAAAATATTTTCTGATATATAATAGTTAGTATTTAGTTAGATAGTTAAACTAATTTCTTTTATCACGGACTAATCCGGGCATTCAGCTAGTATAATAATAATAACGTAATAGTATGTGTATTGTCGTTTTGGTGTAGAGGTCAGTGTGTTTGCATTGGGTTGTGAACAGAGAGGTGCAGGTTTTATACCCAATGGGAAACAATGATGCATGACACCCAAAATCAAAGAGAGAACAATATCTAGTTTCTTGAATCACTGCATCAAAGACAGGATTTTTGGAAGCACAAAATATCATTACATATGTCACGTCTAGAATTTCGATTCAATTCAATTCAAATAGAAGGTTTTTATGATTCGATTCTCTTTTAAAAAAAAGATTATATTAAATTAAGTATTATAAAAACAATTTAAATAGGTTTTTATGTTATCTACAAAATTACTTGTTATTCATTTTTTACGTATATTTTTAATAAGTGTATATTTCGAAATGTTTCGAAAGAAAGATTAAATTTGTCATATGCTTGCATTAGGAAATGTGTGGTAACAAAACCTCTTGTAAGCTTATCTGCCATAAATCCTGTGCTAATCTGAAATCCTTAAGAATGCATATAAAATAAAACGCATAAGTATACACGAATTGAAGTAATTTATTTAATTCGACTATTATAACGTATTTCCTTAAGCTAGTAAATGCACTGTTGGTATCTGTTACGCTACTGTTATTACAGATTTTCTTTATCACAAATGAAACATGGATGCTTGAAGGAATTTAAGATGAATAATCTTTCTTTATAGCTTTAGCAATAGTGCTTAGTTGCATGTTAGTCGTTCCCTCGTAAATCGCTCCAATTTTAACATCTCGATAGAATTTTTCTTGGGGGAAATCACGAGTAAATCCAACACCACCCATCCAATCGATGCATTTGATTGTTGCTCTTTGTGCAACTTCAGAAGCAAAATATTTTGCCATGGCAGCTTCTTTTGCGAATGGGACACCCTGTTCTTGCAGACGTGCAGCGTTATAGGTCAACAAACGAGCAGCCTCAATTTCAGTTGCAACAGTTGCGATTTGATGCTGCATAGATTGAAAATTATAAATTTCCTGACCAAACTGTTTGCGTTCTAGCAAATATGGAATAGTGGCATCGAAACAGCCTTGAGCACACCCAATCATTTGGGCACCGATTCCAATTCGACCTTCATTAAGAAATCCAGCAGCATATTGGTATCCCTTACCAAATTCACCTAGAAGGTTTTCTTCTGGTATGCGAACGTCTTCAAAGGTAACCATGCATGTACCTGATGCACGAATTCCTAGCTTATCTTCCTTTTTAGCAACACTTAAGCCAGGTGTATCCCGATCAACAATAAAAGTAGTTATTCCTCTATAACCCTGTAATACACACAAATATTAATAAATTAAGTTTATAGCAATTTAAGACTTCTTACGTCTTCTGGCTTGGCATTAGCAAAAACTAAGAAAACTCCAGCCACATCTGAGTTCGAGATCCACATTTTTGTTCCATTGATAACATAATGATTGCCATCTTTCTTTGCAACAGTCTTCAGTGCAAATGCATCAGATCCTGAAGATGGTTCAGTCAAAGCAAAACTGCCAGCCTTAATAAATAAAAAGGATGAGTGCGGTTTTTTTTAGGGAAAAATTGCAATAACGTACATATTCTTGTGCCAATTTAGGAAGGTATTTTTCCTTCTGTTCCTTAGTGCCAACCTTGATCATTAATGAATTAACAAGAGTATTGTGAATATCCACAAATGCACCAACAGCTGGATCAACTTTTGAAAGTTCTTCAACAACCAAAATTGTGGTCAAAAAATTGCAACCACTGCCTCCGAGTTCTGTATCGATTTCCATTCCCATTAAACCATTTTGGAAAACAGCCTCTATTACAGAAGGATCAAATTGATGTTCCTCGTCCATTTTTTTCACTAATGGAGCGATAGTTTCCTTTGCTAACTTTGCAACTAAAAAGAAAGAGTACGTAAATTAATGAATTAATTATTTAGATCTGAATTATTTTAGACCCAGCGGACGTTAGTTTATAAATAATAAAAAAATTACAACCTATAGCAATACTGAAGGTTTGGATTAGTGAAAAGATTTTTGAATTTTCTTTAGTGATCTTAGAGCTTACCCAATACTATCAAACTTTATCTCTTTATATTTATAATAGTGTGACCTACCTAGATTATCAAAAATTTAACCATACCTTGTGGAAGTAGTGGCTTAGTGGTTAACTGCGTTGGACTACTAAGCAAGGGGTCCCAGGTTCAAATTCACCCGTAGATCACGATTTGTGATCTGGCACTTGTTTTATTATTGACGACTAGGTGCCACAAGTGTTAATAGAAAAACAGTTTTAATTTACGATCCATGTTTCCTTACCTTTATTGTAAAATCATTGATAATCAAAAAAAATTAAGTCTATTTTTATTGATAATTACACCTATATATAATATTAAAGAGGATTCGCAGTCAAAGTGAATTCTTATTATGCGCTTTTCAGAATTGGCTGTTAATAAAAACTCAAAATCAATTAAATTTTTAGATGCCATTTTTTTAGTATGATAACACTGCAGAAGATATAAAAATGGAAACTCAAGAATGTGTTCAATATTATGCTATCAAACTGCAGCTAATGATTGAAATATTTTTGTTAGCGGAATATAAAGAAGTACGTGAGATATATAGATCATTTCCGCTGGTAAAACACAGCTATAAAAAAAAATATCTAGTTTCCCGAACCACTGCATCGAAAAGGGGTTTTCTGCTTAAAAGTACAATTAATCATTAGGGGAGAGCGATAAAAAAAGGAATGGAATAAATTTTCGGCTTAGATGTTAGTTCCTTTTCAATTTCAATGGTCACAACTTATTAAAAGACTTATTTGCGAACGCATCCATTAGTTTCATAGACATAGTGAAATTGGTCTTAGTTTAACTCATAAAATCTCAAAAAAAGATAATTTCCTAAAATGGTTTTTCTTTTGTTATTTCGTTTTGCATATCATAAGCTACATTTTAGAGACAACGATCTTGTTAACTTTAAGTACCTCAAATAATAAGAATCCTGACACCACTAAAAAAAGACAGGCAGTTTTCAATGCTCAACAAGAAGGCGAACTCATTGAACGTTTGCCTAAAAAGAGATTCTTTGCGATGTTAACTCGAGGTGTTTGAGCACTTGCTTATGAGCTTGCTAAAAATATTAAGTTGGCGCATTCCTTTGACACAGAGGAATTTATTTATTTTTCATACTTTAAATAAAATAATATGCATAAGTCATCGTTATTGTATTTATAAAATAAATAGTTGATCCATTTTCTCAAAGTCAAAGGGGTTGAAGCTCATTACATCCCTTTTGAACTATTTTTATCTATTACTGTGATAAGGTTCAAGTATTTATATTTTATTTGCAAAAAGTTTTATTCGATTCTTTTAAATATTAAAAAAGTTTTCAATGAATAAAGCTTAAGTGGTTCTTCTTGTTCCCCTTTCCCCTACCTAGTTTAAGCGCATGAAACACAAAATTGTGTTATTTCTTATATTTATATTACCGATTTTTATAAAGTATGTATGTATTTTATTTGATAAGGTATTTTAGGAAGTTTAGAGGTCATCCATATTGGACGATAGGAATCTACATATTACTAGCTTGAGATCTTTTCTTGGTTATCAATATAACTCAATATATTATATAAAACAACTCAATAGATAACCGTCAAATTATGTCCAAGAAACTTTTATAAATACATTATGGCTTACTTATGAAAAAATATATATTTAAATATTTGAAAAATATTAATTATTAGTGTTCTTTCATTATAATCAATCTGTGCAAATTTAAGGAGCGATATCACATATTAAACATCTTAAGTACGAAACACTTTATACTGACAAGAGATTGGCTATTTGATCATCGCTTCAGTTTTTATAAGGCTTTTTTTTACCGAATTATGAAAGTTTACTACACATTTTAGTGATCACTAATTCAGTAAACGAGAGGTAAACATGAAAAGCCTTATTAATAATGCCGATTTAACTGATTGATAACTCGAACACACTGTTAACTCATTAGTTAAACACAATTTCTTATTAAAAATCATTTTTTTAGGATTTATCCGCTGCGTAAAAACTGTCAAAAACTAACTCATTGATGAAGGTTGTTTAACATGTTAATAACTTTGAAATAATTTTGGTTGACTGAAAATTAAAAGGATTTTGTGCAAATTATTGTTAATTTAAGTGTTGCAACAGTATAAAAAAAAGTCTGCATAATTGTTCATTTATCCATTCAAATAATAAAGTGGGTTTTCCTTAAGTAATCAAAAACATGGCTTATTCCCTTATAAACTTTCTTAATAATATGAAGATGTTTGAAGATGATATTATACCTATGTACATCACGCCAAAGAATTGTGTATAAAGAAAGAATAAATCATTTTACAAATTTGGAAAATGCTGCGTTTAAAAAAAAATACATGTTTTCAAAACCAAATATGTTGAAACTAATTGCCCTAGTAAGGGAAAGGCTGAAAGTTTTTGAGGTATCTATTAAAAATACAAGTATGGGATCCGAAATCTCATTTCCATGTACGTACGGTTTGAGAAATGTTTAATAATACTAAACCTCAGTGCGATTAACCATAAAAAACAAGCGAAAACCCAAAATTAATTAAAATTAGTAAGCCTTGCAATGGATTGGAAAAATAATCAACCTAATAGAATTCACTTAAATACCTCTAAACGGTTGCATAGTTATACAGGGTCGAAGTATATAATTGGCCTTTATGTAAGGTTGCATTAATCCTTATTTATAAACCATTTTCCTATCCACATTAGTTATACAGGGGCTTATGTCGGATGAACCAAAAAGGCGAAATCTTTTACAATTAGTTGTCCGATAGAATGGTAAACGCAACTCAGCTTTATTTAGAAATACACAGGTGTTTTCTTCTGATTTGTATATTTTCTTTTAAGAAAGATATGCAAACCGAAATAAAAGTTTTTTAGTGAATATTTGGTTTTGATTCCAAAAATGAAACATGCGTAATTCATTCCGTCATCCTTATAGCAACTTTGCCTACAAAACTGCACACGAATATCTATCTGTAGTATCGCTGATATATCAGGACCAAAACCTAAGACTATTTAGCCTAAATTAAGCTAGGAAACTTAAATTTGGACCACATATTCGCTAGGGCTCCGAAATGGTTAAGCGTAAAATTGTTTCGAACACGCCCATTTCCATTTGCACTCAACCCCATAAGCTATTATCTCCTTACTCATTTCTAATGAAGCTTGTGTATGCTATACACATTTTTTGTTTTTAGTTTGTCGGAGATAATAATTTTATCATGTATGTAGCTGTAGTATGTACAATTGTTTTATTACAATTATTTATTTTTGTGATTTAAGACTTATCTTCCAAAAGTATCTACCTATTATTTTTCAGAAGCTATACCTCCAAATCGAAAGTTTCAAATTCAATGTCATATGAAGGGCTAAACATATACCCCATTACTATGTAATAGTTTTTTGTGATAATGGGTGGAGCAAATTTTATGTTAAATTGTACAAACAAATTAAAATTTGATCTTATGAAAAAATCGAAGAACTGCAACTGGAGAACTTTACCCTGGTTTTTACGTTTAAAGCAACAATCTTAGGAAGGTAGTGTTGCCTGCAAGAGAAGGTAAATCGGGAATGTCAAAAGAATCTCCTTCGATTTCATAATATTAAAGTTAAAAAGGTTAGTCCAAAAACTGACTGAATGGGCCCAATCTTAGTCTTTAAAAAAAACACCGCTAATGATTGATGTTTAAATATCGAAATTTTCTATTTTTTTCAAAAATATTATCGTTTTGTTGTACTAACAGTAAAAACCTGAATTTTGGGGCCTTATCATTTTTTTATTTTTTTTTATTTTATTTTTTACTTTCGTTGGCAAATATTGCAAAGTCTCTATCATCAAATTGAAATGAAAGAAAATGTATTCTAATTTATTTATTAGGTTGCTAGAATGAGAATTATATTTTTTATTTCAGTGAAATTAAATGTTGCATTAATTAATTTTTAATAAATGCGCTTTAATAGTGGTTAATTAATTAAACTGATAAAAAATAGTGATAACGTGACAGTTACATGTACGTATATTGTAAAAAAAAATCGAAGAGAACAAAAAAGTTTACCTGCGAATCATTATCAGTGTTATTACTCACTTTCACTCTCTTCTCTATATAATTAAGGTGACGTACGACGAGCAAGTTATGTCACATTAGAATGAGCTTTGGGGGTGTGGATTCTTTCGGTGTTAGTTTGTTTGTATTTTTTTCTTTGTTGTTATCGCGGGTATAAATACTTTTATTGTTGCTATATTATTAAAAGCTTTTAATGTTACGTGTATGTATGTAAGTGCAAGTTCAAAAATTATCTCCAGCAAAACTTTTCTACACGTGTTCAAATTACTAAACATAAATACACACATATGTAGCTAGTTGCAGAACGTACATAACGTACTTGTTTATTATTAGATATTCATTACTTTGCAAAACAATTTTATATTTTGACGCGTGTCATATATACAATTATGATGCGTAGGTAATAGATAATATGATTTCCTTCGAATATACAAAGCGTTATAATTATAAAAATACAATAATCAGCCAAAGTAGTCCGTGCTTACTGTATTTATAAAATACCTATATCTAAAAACTAGTATCTTGGCATAAGAACATACATACATATACATATATATGCATATATATCATATGCGTACATATATATAAAATGCCGCCCTTATTCAAGAAATTATACTATTTGTACTATAAACATATATAATATATCAATACAATATATATTTTATCCTCTAATAGATTCAAATATGCAGATCAGTTATTGTAAAAAATGTAAATATACAGTACAATACACACATACAGTACAATTTTAATGATTCCACCTGTTATTTAGAGTTTGAAAAAAATTATTAATCACATATAAATTTATATCGAAGAACATAGTGATAAACAATTTTTGTATGCCTAACTTTTTAGGACAGCTAATTATGTAATATTTCAGAACCCGGTTCAAAGAAAGTCTCAGTTAAAGTACCTCCTTACTTATAAATTAGATCTCATTTTGTAAAATGCATTCCTCTACTTTTTATGCGAATAATGCAGTGATGTGCATAATAAATCTTAACTGATAAATAGATGCCGCACAAATAAGATTAAAACGCAAAAAGTTACCACTATTATGACAAACGAACAACGTCTGAACGAAACACATACCTACATATTAATTTTGATTGGTTTTATACCTTGATAACTTTGGATACACACTATTGTTAATGATGCATTTCGATAATATTTAAAATTGGATGTTTTGATGATCTTTGGTTATTTATTTTAAATGTAAACTCGCCAGCGTTACGTAACAACGCAATGCCTAAATATGTATGTATATATTATATACTGGAAACAATATATTAAGTACCTGTTCATATATTAAAAAATTATATTTTGCACACGAAGTTATTTACTATTATTATATAATCTCTAAGATTACAATTCTCTTCAAAATTTATACTTATCTTACCTGTTTCCTTCATCAATCTTTCATCTTCAGTTAAAAAAGTCAGTGGAGGCATTTTTGATCCTTCGGAAAATGCTGCGCACTGTCCACGGTAAAGAGCATTGACAATCTGCAATAAAAGGACCACATAATTTTCAAAAAATAGTATAGATTAAGGCATTAAGTTCATATTATATATGCACAGGCAGCTACATAATGCATAAAAATATATACATATGTACTTACCGGGCGGATTTGAATTTTCTTAAGGCAATTCATTTTAGAATATAATTTGTTTCTAGTAAAACACAAAACCAAATATATGCCAGAGGTATATTTCACAGCTAGTTCAATGTATGTTATTGCGAACTCTACGAAGATCGAAACACAATTGACAAGAAACTTTGTATAGAACGACCACTTAAGCTATTAAGCATAAATGTAATATCTTCTATCAGCAAACCGGCTGGATCGCTCTGCTCTTATCATTTTTGTTTGCTATCGGTAGCGGTACTCGCACTCATAGCTCGTATGTATCTTGCATGTGAAGAAAATACTTAAAAGCTCTCTTGTTGTTTAGCTAAATAAATAGCTTGCTCAATTCAATAACAATAACAAAGTTTTGAAGAGAAATAAAAGCGACGTAAGCAATATAATACTTAATTTTGCGTAGAAAAAATTAATCAAATAAATTTGTCTTAGATATATAGGAATACCTACTCGATAAAGATAACTGGTAAAACTAGTTATTGTTACCTACTTATTCAGGTATGTACATAATGCTTTCATGTAAATATACATATATGTATATGCATGCAAGAAATTACCTGCTCTGATTTGTTCATGAAAAAAAAATGATGGCACATTAAGCGGATTATTTTAAAGTAGGGTGGTCTAAAAAATGTTCACATTTCTTTTTCTCATTTTCTAAACGACTATGAAAATGTACATAAAATAAGACAACGTCCAATTATATCAGCAACTAACAGACCATTAGGGTGTTCCGAAAGGTACTTACCTAAAATAATCTTGAAACTTCTTTTAAGTATAATGTAAGACTAGAAAAAACATTCCAATGGATTTTGCGCGCAAACTACTAGAAATGACGAAAACAACTTTTGCAATACATATTATTATTATATGAAATACCTATTATATAAATAAAAAATAATAATAATAAAAATAATAAGCGAAAAAAGTTTCAGGGTCCTAAAAAAGCAAAATCAAGGGAACGGAGTACTTCAATAATGAAAACTGTTATCGTTATCAGGCACCTGCCTGACCACAATCGGAGTGAAGAAGTTACGTGAGCAGTACTTAGAACCTGCGGAAAGAAAGTTCGAATCTCTTTAAATATTGAAAAAAAAAAATTAAGATATTATTTTTCCACTTACAAACAACTCGTGTAACATAATATGTATCCAATATTAAGCTATGAAAAGTATTACAAAGTATTATTATCATTGAAAGGTCCTTAACTCATTTTATTTTGTTCTTTTGACGTACAAAAAAATGAAGGTAATGGCAGATAAGTAATAAGTCCTTTTTTTAACATTGTAGTTTGGTTTTGACTTTAAAGTTTTGAAATAAATGAAACATGGCACACCCTAATGACCATGAAGGAAAAGGAAAGGTGAGTTAAAATTATTCGGATCTGCCATGAAAGAAAGTATGAATGTGATTGTTAGAATGGGAAAAGCCACATGTGTAGTGCATGTGGCTTGCTATTATGCTAGATCTACTGTAAATGCAATAATGAAATATATTATTTCCCGAGAATAAATTTTTATTGCAATTGAATTAAAATGTGAATTAAATGTACCCTCTTAAATTTGTAGATGTTAATTAAAATATTAACTTCGAATGGAATTCTAACATTAAAAATCTTCAATTTAAAGACATTTTAGATTGTGTGTTGGAGGTGGTATAATGTATCCCAGATCACTGCGGGCCTATGATATCCTATCCTCCATTTAGAGCTCATCCATGATGACGCAGTCAGTAATAAAAGCTATTGAGTGAGCTGGCAGCTATATCCACTGCTTCAAGGTAGAACTTACCTAAATTACGTTGACAGGTAAGGCAGTTGCAATCACATAATATGTGTTCTGTTGTTTCCTTGTCCTCGTTGCACAATCTACAAGCATTGTTTTGTGCTATTCCCATAGTCATCAGGTGCTTCTGGACACGTCAGTGAAGCCTGTGACTAGCCGAATCTGACTTCTATTGAGTTGTAGTAGCTGTTTCAATTTTTTTTGTGGGAACTGTTTGGCATGAAGTTTTTTGCTTGTCCGTTTCCTTCGGTCTCTCTCCAGAAATGTTGCTTTTTCTAGTGTTCATAGGTAGCCCACAGAATGGTCTTGGCATCGTGACTGGGAAAGTGGATCCTGTTCTTGCTAGTTCCCCTGCTTTTTCATTTCCTTCATGTCTACTTAACTTGGCACCCAAGTCAAGTGTACTATGTTAGTGGTGGCCAGTATTAGGAGGCGTTGAAGACAATCCCAGACTATTTTTGTTATCTCAAAGGCGTTGATTGCAAGTAGAAGTGCCCTGCTGTCAGAGAGAGTGTAAATGATTTTATTAGTAATAAATCTGTTTAGACTCTCTCGGATGCAAAGTTCTATTGCATGTATTTCTGCTTGAAATACGAAACTGCTTACATCCATACTAGAGTAAAGGTTAGTATTAGTACGAGGATCGTATACTAACGCTCCAACTTCGTCATTTACTTTGGATCAGTCCGTATACCATACATAGGAATCCTTGGCAAATGTTGGTTTGCTCTGTTCCCAGTTTAAACGTGTAACCTTTAAGATGTTTTGCAAGTTATAACGTGGCAAACATTTGTCTGTAAGATGTATTCCAAGAAGTTGGATTTTTTGAGTTCCTGTAAAACTGACGGATGGACTAGATTGGAATTAGTTTCATCCTCTGTGATGAGCGTGTAGACATTTATCACAGCTTCTTTCATGAGTTCTAAATGAAGTGGTGAGATGTTTAGGAGAACATCAAGTACAGCAGTTGGTGTAGTCTTCATATTGCAGCAGTTGTACATACATTGGCTAGTTTCTGTATTTCATTTAGCTTAGCCTGTGCGTAGCTTTTTAACACCAAATGCGTGATGTCGAATGCTCCTTCTTTATCGACGAAGCAGCCAACCGGGATCTCATTATTTCTGGTAGATTTTTAAATTCTCTTAGTAAGATTTTGTAGAGCGTCAGTAGTTAATTTGCGGTTTATATGCAAATTGATATTTATGAAGAGGGTTCGTTTGAAGTGCCTCGCATCTGATATGTCTATCAAGGATTTTCTGTCCTGCCTTTGGTATATATTTAATAGTGACCTCCATCCATCTTTTTTGTACGTATCCCCACGCATAACTAGCCCTGAACAAGTTAATCACAGTACAGGTAGTAATTTCGGGATACCCTTTTGTAGCAGGCTGCCCTTGAAGGCTGGGCATCCATCCATCTTCTCCGGGAGCTTTGAAGGGTTCAAATGATTTGATTGCCCAAATTATTTTGCTTTGTTGAAAGATTTCGTTCGATCTTAGCAGTCCTCTCTGCGCGGTCTTCTCTGGAGAGGAACTTCAAGGCATACTGGAATGATTACCGAGTCTGGGAAATGCGTTTGGACTAAGAGCTGTAGCATCAGCTTTGTCCACTTCGATCTTAGGGATTGTTTGACGAGCTTAATTTTTTGCTCAGATAGCGATTCCTCTGCATTTCATGCATGATTGCAACCTTACATTGGGTGAGTGCGCCTTTATAGGCCTGCCCTCGGTGCACCTGCTTTTTTTACCTTAGCAGCATCTGTGGCTTTTATGTGGCCCTGGACGTGGTCTATATATTTTGGGTAGTGGATCTTTAGTGGAGTTTTTGCCAGATCTACTTCTCTTGGAGGTGCAGGTTTCGTTGCTATCTTTAACTTGCGTCTGTGCTCTTTCAACCATGAGCTCTTCTCGCATTGTGCGTCTTGCCTACTCTGGTGGCATGCCATCCCTTAATGGCATGGCCATTGTTGTAGATCAGGGTCGAGCCATGGGAAAAACGTTGGCACAGGTGAGGGGAACGCGGCATGCTCGTGGATGCTCGCCTCAGCTCGTCGGACGGGGAAGCTTTGGTCCCCTCACTTTATTCCACCTGCTGAACAAACATTTTATCCATGCCAATATTAATACAAGAAATCAAAAGAGTAGAAAGTTACTTTACGTATAACTCGGACGGACAGAAAATATAGGAAAGAGAAGAGAGAGAATTAAAAAGTGATGAAATTGAAAATGTCCAAGGCCTTTTACCAATATCCAAGAAAGAGAGGGAAAGCTACGCGAAACTAACCTAACTAACCTGAGCTAAACCTAAACTCACTTAAAATTACCCTAAAACTATCTTATCCTAATCGCAACTTGACGTCCCTGAGTCTCCCATGGATACCGGGTCGTTATGAACCGATGACCTGCCAGCTGTTATTGGCAGAGGTAAGCCAGCCCACCCTTATGTCTTTCGACACATCCTACGCTATCACTCTGGCCAATGTGGCGAGTAATAGCCCCTCGACGAACCCTCCCGGTCACAATCCCTTACGTCTGTACGTAGCGAGAAGTATGTCGTCACGTCACGTCGTCATCGTTAGTACCGTCACACCATCAACAAAAACTAAGCGCGCATAATCAAATGGGCATAAAAAAAACTAGGATTAATTTGCCATAAGGGCATCCACATTTTTATTAAAATACCTACAACTATTGGTCTTTGCGACTTTAACGCGCAGACAACACAAAAAAATTTAGGGCAGAACTTCACACGAATTAAAATAATCCAAAAAAATTCTTAATCTAAACAAATATTAAAATAAAGAAATTCAAAAATCCAAAAAACTAAAATAAAGTACTAATTCTAAAAATTTATTCAATTAAAACTCCAAAATTTTAAAAAAGGGCAATGTCCCGTGGAGATGTCTTTCGTGACATAAACTGTTCACTGCATGTATGTACATATGTATATTAATCGTATGTAAATCACAAATTCACTTATTAACTTTCTCGTATTTTTTTTTGTTGTTTTGTCCACTGTGTCTTTGATGTACTTTGTTGTTGTTGGGTGTTGCGGCTCCTGGCCGTACAACAAAACCCTGACCGTTTTAGCGGATTTGATCGTCTCCAACGGGTGGTATCCTCCCCTGATGCTGCTCCCAAAAGTTGGTAGGTTGAGGTTTTGAGGACCCCAGCCTAAAAGTGGCAGCTAAAACTGCGCCAGAACCTACCTCTATGCATTTCTCTTCTTGCGCGGATTCAACTTTTTATTTCCCAGCCGTAATCAATTCCAAAAAGATCACTATATGACGGTATATAGTGAGAATTAAAAATATTATTAATGCCACTATGATAATCGAGTTGCTAGAGGGCATCGACCGCTTAGCAGAAAATTAAACACAGCTGGTGTTATGGATCCTTTCACTATTATTCGGTCTATTAATTTTTTTATATCTCAAAAGAAAATAATTCAAATTTATAAGAAAAATAATCTAGAATTGGATTTGTGCTTAAATGTGCAGTACCGTGGTGGTGTGTGAACTCCTGATCCGGGTTTCCGCAAAGCGTTTTATAGATCATAAGTTCGTTATGTAAAATGTTTGTAAAGTCGCTTCTATGAAGACTAGGACCATGACTGGTATCACGGATTCATAACGATTGTCGAAATGTGTCTTCTTCCTCCTGCCACAACTTGGTATCTGGCTCAACCAAATACTAGGATAGCTGGATTCCAAAGCCACACTTAAACACGATCCAAGAAAACAGGCCCCGGCTTACGCCTCATGATGAATCTGGCGGAAAGCCTTGATCATCAGCAGCAGCAGGCTTTGGCCTGTAGTCTTTGACCCGCTCTGGGTTCTTCCACAAACTTCAGACTACCTCACGACCACAGATGAGTAATTATACAGATAGTCGACTCAGCATACCTCTGTCCCTTTGAACCCGCAAACAAATTTTAAAAATGGAGAAAAAATCCTCTCTCAAATGTTCTATCTGTAAATACGTGTGAGCCAGCCAAATAAAGTATAGAGGGGTTGATGTGTCAAAAATATGTCATTAGCGCGGGCAGTTTTGCAAGAATTCCAAATGGCAACAAAAAACAGCTGATTATAGCGGATGTGTTGGAGAAGTGCTGCGAAGTATTGAGTTAACGTAGTTCAAGTTTAATTGATATTTCAATTGAAATGTTTATAAAAAAAATAGTTAGGTATATAATAAATAATGAAGTTGTTGCAATTAAATGCGAATATTTTTTGTGTTTATAAGAAATAGTTATCTGCCTTAAAATAAACATACATGGGTTGTTATTTTAATATATATATTTTTTCCATTTTGGTTATTAGAGTGAGATAAAATGTATATATTATTTTATAATTGCATGATTATTACTAAATTAGTAATGTTTGGGTGCAAAATATTTATAGTTAATAGTTTTGGATTAGTTTTTCATGTATATTAAATTCTTTGGTTGTTTATTATGTTTTTCTTTAACATTTGAAAGTTTAATATATTTACATACCTACATATTCGGAACGTTCATATGAGAGCGAGCGAGCGAATTGACAAACTGCGACGAAATAACTTTAAATGCATTTTTAAACACAAACTGTAGACTTGACTATTTCAATTCCAAGTTAACAACGTTATTAAATTTATTTCATCATGTTTAATAACGTTATCAAATTTAATAACGTTATTATCTTTGAATTGTAATAGTGAATAGCGGTAAATAAAATAGCAGTGAATTTATGAAATACTATGTTAAATTATTGAAATGGTCAGTTAACGAATCACGCATTACTCATTAATTTCATTCATTGAGTTTTTATTTATTTTACCTACAATTTTAGTAATTTTACAGACTATTTCATTAACTGCTGAAATATTTATTAAACCTTCCGTTTAAAAATTATTTGATATTAATTATTTTACTCGATATTCGATAAGTCAACCACCAAAATTATTTTATTATTACTGACAATTTAAAACTGCTAAATTAGTTTAACCACTGGCAAACAAATTATGATAGCCCTTACGCATTTAAACAATGGAAAATATTAATGCGAACAATTGTAATCCATAATGAAGAAAACCATGTAATATTCCGCATTTTTGTTAATTTGGCTAAGATTTCTGTAAGTCTAACATATAAAAAGAAACGATTTGCTTTCATAGAGCCTGTGGTAAGCAAATGTCTTGAGGAAAGTTAATAACTTCGCCAAAGATAACCATATAGGTTTCCATAAGATATCCTACAGTAATTTTGCCCTTTAATAGCCTAGAAATTTAAATGGTCCTTTTTTTAACTGAGATGGTTGAAAATGCTCTTTCGCAATTTTAGCTTATTTTTTCCCAAATGCCGACGAAGAGTGATTTCGCCAACGATATGGTAGCACTGCCTGTATATATATGTCAAAAGCGGCATTGGCTGCTGAGAATAGGAACATATACCGTTTGTGCCTGGCTACACGTTCATGGGAATGATCGTCATGTCCACCCATGAGTAATTATACAGATAGTCGACTGAGAGGATTTTTGGCTCTCCCGCCTATCCTTTTTTATTTGCTTCAAAGTACTGTGTTCGTATATGTTTTCACATGTAAATCAAATTTGAGCCAGCTCACGCACACAATAGCAGTTCTGCGCCTAAGAATCCATTTTGGAGAAGATCTCATGTTGACATTTCAAAAGTCAAAACTGGGCTGTGTCCAATAACATCGTAATAACATGCGATGATTTATAATGAATTTGCAACAGAATAAAATTTTGGTGAATGTTTTTAATTATTATGTTAACTAAAATAATAGTTTTACCAAGCAAGCATATTTTTTCGGTAAACATTTTTAAGCAGTTTCGTAAACATTTTGGCAGTTGCGCAAGTTAAACATAAAATAAGGGTTATCATAATTTGTTTGCCAGTAGTTAAACTAATTTAGCAGTTTTAAATTGTCAGTAATAATAAAATAATTTTGGTGGTTGACTTATCGAATGTCGAGTAAAATAATTAATATCAAATAATTTTGAAACGGAAGGTTTAATAAATACTTCAGCAGTTAATGAAATCAAAAACTGCTGGACAGAAATTTTTCCACTTAACGATAATGGCTGTAATAGTATGGTCTACTCTTTTATTTCTACATGAAATACATGATTCGAATGCAGCATGACAGACTTTATGAATCTATGAAAATCTTATGCCTTATGTTTAGAATTTCTGGATGCAGTGACAAGCAAGACACATCAACAGAACTTTTGTTGCATGTAATTGCAGTGGGATCTGTCATAAATACCTAAACGTCAATCTTTAAGTATACTTTATATATCAAAAACAATTCCAATTTGCATTGAATGGTTGAATGAAACAACAAAAACTTGTGATTGCCACCACAAACAATGAATAGGCTGCAATTACAGCTATTTCACGGCTTGCCACGGCCGATCATCAGATTTGTATGGTGCTGGTCTATAGGTTAGTCATTTTATTTCCCCCATCAGGAATCAAACCTTCACTTAGACCAGCGATCTCGTCAAGCAAGCGCACACACCATGTAGATGAAGAAAATTGGAACTTATTCCTTAATTAGATAAGTGGTTCAGAAGTTACATGAGTTTTAGTTCATCTATACGGTGGTATATTTAAATTTTTATTTGGAATACTTTTTTAGAAGTTAGGTACCCGGTTGAATGTACACTACTTTCACACAAACAAAAAAAAAACATCAACATAAAAATTCTTCTCACTATTGTGGATGTAGAATATCACTTGTAGTTTTTTTTTTTTGTATATATATTTAATAATCTGTTTGCTTTATATTGGAAATTACATATTTTCTCAATTTGCACCGTAAATTAATATTTAAACAAAATATACAAAAACCAATTTGCCGCGGCACTGATTGCTCGAATTTGTTACAGTAGAACTTAAACACTTATTAACATTATATTTTTCTTTAAAAAATTATTAATAACACTCTATTTTAACTATCAGACAGATTAAATTCTACGAATTCTACCTGCCAGAATAATCTACCCACTTTTATTTTCCCTCTGTCGTTTTAGCTGTCACTTTTTTTTCTCACTGGCGTTTAAATATTTCGCGAACAACCCTATTGAATCAATTGGAAGAACGAAAGCATTTGTCATTGCAGTCAGTCTTGCCATATTAACAGATCCTAGCTAAATGTTTGTTTTCAAACCAAAATTTATTATTATACCCTATTCACACCGCACTAAAATTCGAGGTTTACACAAACAGATTACGAAATCGCGGCAAAGCATTCACACCGAACACAATCCGGGTTTTGTTTGACGTTTAAGTCAGCCATCGAAAAATAAAAGCGAATTCGCTGCAATTCTGATGACGATGAAGGGGATGGTAGACTATAGTATTTGTCAGTGTAATATGTTTATATAACCAATATTATTTTATTATTTGTTGTTAAATTTGGTAACAACTTTCAGCTAAACTCGTCAAAATTGACGAATTATTAAATGCAGTAAAAAATATGACATTTATTTATGACGTTTTTGGTGTTTGAATGTGTTAGTGTTTCTGGTTTTGATTATGAATTCAAAGTTGAATTTCTCTTCTTTCCAAGAGAGGAACTGTCATTTTAGTACCAAACGAACAGTTTCAGAAGAGTCCAGAAGTCTTCTGGATTACCACACAAAAACAACATTAGATTTATCCTAGACTTACGAAAAACAATTGTACTCAGTCCAGCATAAATTAGCACTACAGGGAAGATAGGGATGTTTGTCTCTCATTCGCACTCTTGTTTTCCGTAAGGTGCTATTCTAACAAAAGCTCTTGCGTAGTAATAATTTTAAATCACCAAAAACCTTATGAATATTGTGAAGGGTTACCAAGTTTCTCTTAAGATTCAAATTTTCATTTAAATTGTTTTATTTATAAAAAATAAAACAAATTTATCTTTTTCCACACCACTAAGAGGTAAGATAAAATCCGTGTTTTTGAAGGGTATCAGTAGGCCTGATTCCTTTTAAATAAAAAACAAACAAAAGTAGAAAATGTATTTATTAAGATTAATATAGCTTAGAACTAATTAAACAAGTATAGCAAAAATAAATATAAATTCAGCTATTAAATACTAATAATAACAAAATATTTTTTCAAAAATATCTGTATCTCACAGCCCGAGTCTTTTTGCCATGACATACAAATTACAATTTTGTAACTCCACTTTAATGTATTTACCACACATTAAAAGAAATGCAAAAAATCAAAACAAGATCCCCACGATAACACTATATTAGGAACTTTTTTGTAAGGCTCTAAAACCAAAATCTACTCAACAGAATCCCAAGGAAAAAAGTTGAACGAATTACCAAAAGGAAATTGGTAACTTTGAAGGCATATAATTAAATGGGCGTTGAATAGCATTAGTCACAGGCCACAGCCAATCAGATAGATGTGCGCTAAACAAAAGATGTTGGATCTACATCAGATGCAATTAGAAATTCACTGGCGGGTAAACACTTTTTATGAGGGGCAACTTTCAATTTAGTATGGCGCAAAAATATGGCACGCTACCGATTTAAAAAAAAAGCTTCCCTATAAGACGTGTACTGCCAATTTATGTTGGACAGATATGTTTTAATATGAGTACATGTTTTTGCTGATACGTTATATATTTAAATAATTTGTTTTGATTTAACATAAAATATGAACACTAAGCGACTTATGCCATCGCCGGTGACAACCAATGTGACAAATAAAAAACCAAACAAAATGCAAAGTCCGACGGATTCTATGGGACGACCAATGATTGAATTTTAACGTTTTAACGCACGACTGATTTAATGAGTCGGGGCCTTTATTCGTACCGAGCAATAAGAATAAATACTTTTCGACCAATCGCGTCTAAAGTTGGGAATTTGATCAGCACCCAAATTTAAGCTAGACGGGAACGAAATTTAATTTGATATCTTATTTCACTGGCCACGAAATAAATAACATTTCCGATCAAAATCGGAAGCCTTGTTTATATCAGATTCAAATATTTAAATGTAGTATTGAAAATCTCATACGAAATTAATTTGAATACCCTAGCGAGAAAATACATTTAATTATCCCAATTCTAAAAATGCAATGTTTTATAAAAAATTAAATTTCTCATGATGCTTGTAAGACAATATGTTGACTATTTCAAAAAATCGTATTCACGGCATGTACTAAAATTAGGCGGAAATTGAGCAAATGCACAAACCCACAAACTTGAAACAACTTCGCACTGTAGTGTCAAATCAAAAGTAAAAAAAAAAATATTACTTCCGACCAATGAAATGTCAAATTCTTTCTTTTCGTTGTTTTTACGATAGTTGTTTGACGTGAGTTTTGGCAAATTATAATCGAAGAAAATCCGTGGGAATATTCATTAAAATTTACTGAAATCAATGAAAAAACATTTAGAATTTGATTCTGTATACGAACGATTAAAAATTTTGTAAAAATTATGTTTTAAACTAGTGAATTTTTGTGAATTTTCCCTATTGGTCATTTTTTTAACTTCTCTTCGCTTCTATACAGTGCGTGCCATTATGTTGACATATTGCTTTTATCCACAGAAAACAATTTGGGCAACATGAAGTGCAACAAATTTGTGAGTTCCTCCCGCAGGAAGAATCGTAAACGTCACTTCCAAGCACCATCCCACATTCGTAGGCGATTGATGTCGGCGCCACTTTCCAAGGAACTCCGTCAGAAGTACAATGTTCGATCAATGCCCATTCGCAAGGATGATGAAGTGCAAGTTGTTCGTGGTCATTACAAGGGCAATCAAGTAGGAAAGGTTGTACAGTCCTATCGTAAGAAGTTCGTTGTTTATATTGAGAAGATCCAACGTGAAAATGCCAGTGGTACTAACGTCTATGTTGGCATCCACCCTTCCAAGGTCCTTATTGTAAAACTCAAATTGGATAAAGACCGTAAGTCTATTCTGGAAAGGAGAGGAAAGGGTCGCTTGGCGGCTCTAGGAAAGGACAAGGGCAAATATACTGAAGAAACAGCTGCCCAACCAATGGAATCAGCATAAATTGCCTCTTCTATTAAACTTTTTATTAAAACAACATAAAATAAATAATTCGTTTTTTATTTGAAATTTCCGCTTTTTTATAATTATATTCAAGTTTATTTTATATTCTAGTTTATTTGACTAGAAATTTGTTATAATATGGTTCAAAGAAACAATAGGTGACTACTCATCTGTAACCAACGTCATACTTGGTATGGGTCGCGAAGTGATTGTGAAGGAAAGGTCGTACCCCAAGGATATATTCCTCCGGGATTTTAAGTCAATACATAATAATTTTATTAAAAATAATGGTCTTATGAATGATAAATTGTGTTTGATACCTCAGGCTCAGACTGAAAGCTGTGAATACAAGCACATGTTTCCTTGTTGATAAATGGATGTCCTCTCCTGACACACGTCGGTTTCTTTTTTATCATTTCATTATTCTTTACATTTTTTGATTCCCTAACAAACTCTCACCAAAGACCATTTATTTACATATTTACGTGTACATGACTACAGATATGATTAATTATAATGAAAAGTGCAAAAACAAAATTAAAAAAAGAAAAATAATTATGGAAATAGATAGTTATAAAATAAAAGTAGATTTATGCAATTAATTCTTTAATAACACAATTGTTTATAATTAATTTCAGTGCATTAGCAGCTTCATAAGAAAAGCTAACAAGTTTTGTTTCAATCGACTTTCCTGAAATGAAACCGAGTTGGCTTTCACTTATATGCTCTTTTACAAGAAACTGAAACTTATCCTTAACGATTCCTTCACAGACTAGGAAATGCAGTTAGCTTGCAAATACCTCTCAATTTTGTTTCTAAACCCAATTTAAAAATTGGAACCAAGTAGGTAAGACGACCTCTAAACATCTAAAACATCTTTTGGTACTAAAATGACAGTTCCTCTCCTGGAAAGAAGATAAATTCAGTTCTAACTTTGAATTCAGAATCAAAACCAGAAGCACTAACCTATTCAAACACCATAAACGCCATGAACGATAAATGTCATATTTGTTGCGGATGTATTTATTTATTCTTCAATTTTGACGAGATTAGCTGAAAGTTATTGCCGAATTTTACTAAACAAACAATGAAATAATATTGGGTGTAATATAAACATATTAAAATGACCATTATAATTTGTCGTCCATCCATCATTAGATTGGCGGTGAGGCAGTTGGAAATACATATGCACAAATACAACGATAAATACACTACAAATTCAAATGAAATATGTTTGCTTGTTCGATTGCCATCCCGGATCGGAAAGCTCTGCCGGATTACCAAACGAAAACAACGTTAGGTGTTGCTTGAAGTACATAATAACAAATACTTCAACTGCAGGAAAATACAAAACAATCGCTATCCGCCTCGAAGAAAAAAAAAATCAGCCATAATTATATATCTGCACCTTTATCATACCCTTATCACTCTCCGCATACCCCTGCTAATAGGTGCAGGGAAATAAGTTCACGGGCAATAACTTCACTAAGTTCTACAAAATGGACAAAGGATTGAGGAGCGCGATTTTTTAAACATTTTTGAGTAGCAATCTTAGCAACTTTTGAATGATTGCATGGTTGCAATAAAATGCTATTTTTTTTGTCAAAATGCACAAAATAATATCTTCTGTAAAATTTTCTTTTACCGAATCGTCACTTTCATCTGATGAAATGTTTTTTATCAATTTATCAATTGGGAGTAAATTCGATTTGTAGAAGAAAATCGGAAATCATGATTTTATTTCTTGTCAGTTTTGTAGTCAAATTATCAATGAATTGATATTTTTTTTGAAACGGTCTTTTGGGACTTCGAAAAGCTGAAAACTTTTTCCATCCAAAGCTGATATTAAGTCCCTAGTTGTTCCTATGAATTTTGTTTGCTAGTCGGCTATTGTTACCTTACAATGCACTTGTAGTTATCATATTTTTAATGGCCACATTTTTGGGGTAAACATAATAATTTGCATTGCATCTCACTTTTAGGTTCTTAGAAGAAAAGGTTGAAAAAATTGAAATCTCCTGAAAAATCCGTACACACAATATATAAACCACAGCGAGAGCACAACTTTCACAACCAACTAATCTCCAACAAGAGAATTAAAACTAGCTCAATTTAAAAGATACATGAAATTGGATAGCAGCATTAACCCATATGTAACGGCTGGTCGATATATCGACCAGCAATTTTGTCATTTTCCGTAGGCGAGGGGGAAAATCGATCTACCTGGTAGAATATGAGTTTCGATAGTTTGGTTTAATATCTAATCGACCTGTTTTTGCGTTTTTCACGATTTAGATTTTTGCGTGGTCTTTTACGGAAAACTGCAAAACAACTTTTTGGACAATAAAAAGAAATATTCCGGAAAAATAGGAAAATTACAGCAGCGGAATGACCGCCCGCAAACAATAGCTATTCCATGCCTGTTTTACAAAAAAAAATGTTTGGGCACGAATCGCGATCTTTCGTCATGGGCTAGTTGGGCGGAGAAGGTAGCTGGTCGAGATATCGACCAATAGTACTATGCGATATACAAAAATGCACTGTAAATTTATTTCGGTTTGTAATCGGATCAAACTTTATAGCCAAGACATTTCCGCTATTTCAGCTTCCGATGGTTGATGCCACGAAACCCCCTCCAAACCATAGGGACACTTGTAAGACAAACAACATCAGGTCAATTCAAATAAGTATCCTAAGATAATTTTTACGCATTCATGCCATACGGCGGTGCCACGGCGTCTGTAGATCCAGAATATGCAGACTGTGGATTGGAAGAAACCGTCGGTCTGAAGCTGATGAGCAATATGGCGAATCCATTGCAACATTGCGTTGCATTCGACAATTTTTTCACATCGCCTAAATTGATGTGTCGGCTGTCTTCGCTTCATTATTTCGCCACCGGTACTATTCGGGAAAATCGAACCAACGGTGCCACACTTATGGAAGTTCGAACAATGAAAAAGAAAAACCGCGTTTCATTGGACTATTCCTTCGATAAGATGAATGAGATTTTGATGGCTCGATGGAACGACAACTCTGTCGTCACTGTCGCATCCAACCACGAAGCGATCGAGCCAATGCAAAAAGTAAAGCGTTGGGACCAAAAAACTCGAAAAATGACGACCGTGGAAATGCCTCAAATTCTCAAGGCATACAACAAGCGCATGGGTGGTGTCGATCTTTTCAACAATGCAATGAATAATTATGGCATCCGCGTTCGTGGCAAGAAATGGTACTGGCCATTATTGACCAATGCATTTGATGCAGCTATGGTAAATGCATGGAAAATTCATTGTATGTTACGCAGACACGAAGACCACATAAATCAAGACACGAAGAAGAAAAAATGAGTCATCATGAGCCAACTAGACTTCCGTGTTTACGTAACCGAATGCTTGCTGCGCCAAGAGAGAAGTGGAATCCCGAAGACTCCGAATGCAACCAAAATAAGCGAAAAGGTCGCGTTGAACGATATTCGCCGCGATAGAACCGACCATGGAATCATTCACAACGCAAAAAAACTTCGTTGTCGTGTCTGCCACAAACATGCCTCATTCAAGTGCAGCAAATGCGATGTTGCATTACACACAAAATGTTTTAATTCATTCCACAGCATATAAAATAACGATTTTCCATTACCATATTTATTTAATTATTCTATAATCGAATCTATTTATCTAATAAAATATTAAAAAAATAATTTCTGAATTTTTGGTTCACTTTTGCATTTTTGTATATCGTATGGTACTATTGGTCGAGATCTCGACCACCACCTCCACGGTACCCCTGGTCAGGTACGACTCCAATTTTTTTTTTTTGCGGGTATTCTGACTCAAAATTGGCTCGCACACAAAGTTTCAACAATTTTGAATGGACAGTTTTCGAGCCGTTACATATGGGTTAATATTGCTAAATTAATTTGCATTCAGTGATACAAGCCTCATGAAACCGAGCGCAAGCTAAACCAACACTACCAAACCAAAGCAACGGAATATAGAGAAAATATGTAAGTATGTCTAATTATTATCAATAGATTAATTGCTCGCTCTCTAGGACTCAAAAACCGCTCCAGTTACAACAACGCATTATCAAATGTGATTTTTTCCATTTGAAAATGTTAACCAAACACTAATTATTAATCAAAGCTTTATTTTTTCACGAATTATAGACTTAGGCAAATAAATTTAAAACTCATTTAAAATAATATTTGTAAAACGTTTCAAAAAAACAATGTATCAATATTTTTTCCTGCATGAACCTGCACATGGGAGCTTGAATTTGTATTTCCTAAACTAAGATAAGAATTGATGTAGACCCGGCCTCCATGTTTAACAGTCATCCAAAAAAAAATTGAAATTTGTATTTCCATTTTTCTTACTGAGCATCGCCCCATGTTTCCATGTTTAACTGTCATCCAAAAAAAATTTGAAATTTTGATTTGCACAAGTTAATTAGTAAAAAAAAACCTTACAATTAACGAAGTTTGATACAAAAGTTTGTATTTAAAAGCTCGAAAGAAATTCAAAAATCACGACTGCTGATTACATCAAATACTTATGGGCGATTTCTTGAAACGTCGGCCCAAATGTTTCCCACATAAGCAGATTCTTATCTTTAGATTAGTAGTTAGATCTCATTCCCATCGTTGAAAGCATATATTTTTATATTTTTCGCGTTCTCTGAAATTTTTTTTAATAAATAGTGTGGTGCTGAGTGGAGAAAGACAAAAATTTCATCAGAAATTTACTGGGTTGTCAACCCTGAATTTGTACGTCCAGTATATGGATAATACTGTCGATATCTGAATCTTTTATCAACATCTAAGTACAGAAGACATCAAACCGAGCTTAAACATCAATTGATCGAAAGTTTGTTATGCATTCATAGATGAAGACGATTTGAAAAGGAGTTAACGCATAAACAATGAAAATTGTCACCAGTTTAAAAATAGTTTTCTTTATATAATAATTAACCTAAAGATATTGTACAAATGTATTATGCATTCAAAAAATTACTACACATCTTCGGTAGTATTTGATGGTGTTGGCAAGATTTTTGGCTTAAATTTCTCTCGAACGCTATCATTGAAACCTTCACGATTTCTTGCAATTTCGATTGCTAAAAATTGCACACGAACCACAAGTAAAGCGTTGTCAGGCGAAAATTCGTCCGAGGATTTACCTCGCAGTAGTGTTCCATATGAAAAATCTTCGAGTTTATTAAATTTCTCGATAAAAGCCCTCCATTTAATTTTCTGTTCGGGTGATTTAAGATCCTCATCTTTGAGCGATTCAATGTTTAGGTTTGGGAAATCTTGTCTGAAGGTTGTATAAATGATGTCATCGAATGGAGAGAGCCTAACGCTCTTTGGATCAATGCTGCATATAAGCTAATAGATAAAAATGTTAAATAAATTCTATCGAAATAAAAATAAAATTATTTACATTAAAATATACTTCAGCATGTTCCATTGCCTTCATAGCCCACATTTCCTCCACTAGACCATCGTTCCCAAACTCTTCGGCTGGCCTAGTTAGTACATCCTATATTTAAAAAAAAAAATAATAAGATGAAAACAAAGTAATAAATCAAATGTACCATTTCAAACAAATTCGGGAAAAACTGAGGATAACTTGAGCACGTGCAAATCGACAATATATTGAATTATTTTAGTATTCTAGCAAAATGTTACTATAGTACATTCGACTGAACTGTAATTAAATCTATCTTTGCATAAACTTATGTGTACATAATAATAAAAAAAAACTCTGGTTTCTTATTATTGTAATTTTAAATTTATAAAATAGAATCTAATCTAGGTTAAAGATATTTAAAAAAAAGTTATTATTTTTTGCAAAAGTTGCCAGGTTGGAAATGATAAGTAAAAGTTCGATTTGTTATACCGGTAGCTCAAATAGCTCAGTCGGAATGAGTGCGTTTAAAACTGTTTGCAAAAAATGGAAAAAATAGTAAGGTTAAAATGCAAATGAGTGATTTTGGTGTTCTTCCAGGCATTATGTTTGGTTGAGTATTTGATTACTTTTTTGCTATTGATTTGAGTTACAGGTATTATCCATTTTAGATGATATGCGTTTTGTCTTATAAGACCCAAATGGGTAATTTAGTTTTATATTTTTGTAAAAGAAAGATCAATGTCTATTTTACTTACTTTGAGTTAAAGCTGATTGCTAATTTCCATATTTTTTTCTGACCATTAGAACGATCTTATTGGCAGTAGCATCTATAATTTAAATCATGAGTCGTTAGCCAACGATTCATCTGGTTAACTTTTAACGACTATTCACATGAGAGCGAATTGCGAATATGCGAATTGCGAACAAATAAGTATAGATGTATTTATGAATTTAAAATTGCTGTTGGTTCTAACACCAAAGCATTATATTTAGTTGAGTTGATTAGTTTATTTAATAAGCTAAATTTAAGAGTATAACAATTCTACCGCGTAACTGTCACTCTTTATTCACAATCCACATAGTGAATAAAAAGTGACAGTTCGCGGCAAGAATTTTTCAATTCGCGGGAAAATTTTTGTAATTGTAAATATTGCTATTTAAATCAATTTAGACTCCGTTTTTTTTTTGATAATAGATCAATTAAATATAATGTTTTTGTGGTAGAAGCAATAGAAATTTCCTATTCATAAATACATTAAAATTGATTTGTTCGCGATTAGCCTATTCGCAATTCGCTCTTATTTGAACAGTCTTTTACAAATCAGATTCGCGGGTATCTGCGACCAAAAAAATTGACATATAAATGAAATGACAGAATTTACGAATATTCCCTTGTTCGCAATTCGCTCTCATGTGAATGGACATTTACATCCATTTGCTGCGATCCTTAAAACGAAATTAAAATGTTTGAAAAAACAAAAACAATTCAATTCAAACGATCAAAATTACAATCAAGATTTGTTGCTTAAGAGATGAAGATTATATAATTTAATAATTCATAGTAAAATAAATGATTGTACATTAATCACCTAAAAAGCTCAAACGTTGGTTTATGTTGATTTTCATTGGCCTATCCTAAACTCCCAGAGCCAGCGAAAAAGAAACTATAAGGGGCCTTTTTAAGCGCCATTTGCTGACAGTAATTGTCACTTTTCGTCCAAAGTCATAATTCATCTTTCTCTCTTTGTCCGAAATTAGAAAATTTTATTAAATAACAGAATAATTGATTTTGCAACCAATTTCTTACGGGAACCAAAACAAATAAACCTGCTCTTAAGAACGATCGGTTTATTTATATTTTATGATCCGAATTTATTGTTCTTTCTTTTATAATTTTTAATATATTTTTTTCGGTTCTCTTGCCAAACAGTATTATTTTTTTTAATATTTGCCTTTGTTTGTGTTGTAACATATAAAAGACACCAGCAGCCTTATCACTATAAGGATTGTATTCATAACTTAGAATGCTTTAAAATGTCTCTAAACGCAAACACGTTATTTTTAAATATAACTATAAGTACATTTTTGCATAGATGCTGCATAACTTAGACGCATTTGGATGGAGGTTGCTTAGTGTTCGCATAAAAGTGTTTTTGTATGGAAATTCTATTTTCTTTTTCTCTTTCTAATTCTAAAGTCTTTTTAACGACTTTATCAACGACTTTTTCTGTATTCATTTGTAGGAACTTGTGGCTTTAATTAGATGACACGAAATCAATAAAATACATAAATGGAAATAAATTTCTATTGGGAAACTATGAGCAACATGTACCTACCTCTTACGTTTCTTGGATTCACTTGCAGGAACTTTTTGCTTTAATTAGATGACACGAAATCTATAAAATAAAAAAATTAAATTTAATTTATATTGGGAAACTATAAACAACAATGTACTTACCTATTACGTTTCTTGCAGAAACTCTTTCCGCACATTTAATCCCCGAAATCTATTAATTAAAAAAATGCAATGTAATACGAGAATTGAACAACAATAAATAGGAACTTACCTATTATTTTTCTTGTGGTATCTTCGAAGAATCTTTCTTTTTATTACCGAAAAGCTTCGAAATTAGAAATATAAATGTCCACGCTGAAAAAAAAACAAAATGACAGGCCGCTCGAGAAATGTCAAATCGGCTTTGGGTTAGTGCAAATACATGTTCCTTGGGAACCGAAGTGTCATTTTGGTTAGCACTGTTCCAACTGTGGTTGAATGGATAATGGAAATCGACATTAATTTTGTATGTGGCTTTTTGGAACTTTTAGAACAGAAAAGGGCATAATCGCTCACATTTTGGTGTTGAAATTTCTTACTATTTTTAATTCGTAAAACTAATTGTAATAGATTTGCTCTTTTTGGTACCTTATCTAAAAAAGCTGTGAATAACTAATATGGACATTTTTATAAAGGAGAATTTATGCAAAGTTGTGAACGCCCCTTAAACACTTCGAATCAGTATACTCCTGCAACCGCTTAGACGTAAATTAGTAAATTAGTAAATTATAATAAATTAGGTAATTTAAGTGTGTAAGTGATCAAATAGAATGTACTTAGGCAGATTTTGTTAGGGTCAAAGAGCGTAGCTGTTAGCGTCATAAGAATTAATGCAATTTAAAGAACGGGGAACACTGAAATCTGAAACGAAAAATTATTTCTTCTAGGAAGTCTAATATTTTTCTGCTCTCAGGTACCTATGTTTTGGTCTTCACTCTTCCAACGCAAATACTAAATGAAGATTTCTGTCAAAAGTGATACGGTTTGGAATCAGAACGTTCATGCCCACACCACACCCAGAATTCAACTTGCGAGTGAAATCCGGTGGATTCGTGCTGCCATCTACTATTTTCTTTCTAACTCATTGGTGATCAATGTGTAGCCAAGCACTTACAAAATATCGTGTGCAACCTTTGTGAATACACTTCGATTTAAATTTTGCTGAACTTTGTCGCTTTGGATAAATTTTGCTAGTTGAATTGTACCTTTGCGTGTGTGTATTAAGTTTTAAATAGCACTGGACGCAATCAAATGACAGATCAGACAGAATTTCGGTGAGAAAAGACACAGTGACAAGCAAAAATACAAAAATGGTTTTGGAAAGTACAATGATTTGGTAATTTAATTTTCAAATTTTAGTGTAATATAATTATTTAGTTAAGTTCCAGGTTACAAAAACGCAAGTTATTCCTGCAGTTGAGTTTTGTTTATAAAAGTTATTTTTTTTGTTTGTACTAGTCATGTTTTAATGATGATTTTTAATATATCTACTTACACTCTTTATAGTTTTGATAACAGTGATTACCAACGAAATGGGGATTACTTTCCAACACGTCTAAATGTGCAAAAAGATGGAATAAATCTTGTGTGCTTAACAAAAGTTCGATCCAATCCTGAGAACAATGTTGGATTGATGACATATTCCAAGTATTTGCTTACATATATTTCTTTGTCTTCTTTCACTAACCAAAATTTCAATTGCAGTACGGTTGAAGTTTTAGCAACGCTCACAAGTGATGTTGGTCGCATTTTTTCCAAAATGCATCTCATTCAACCGAAAGGTGAAATAAATCTTCTTACAGGAATTCGTATAGCTCATGTATGTATTAATATGACTTAACTATTCTATTAAAGCAATATTCAATCACCACTTCGTCTTTTTAGCTGGTACTCAAGCATCGGCAAGGGAAAAACCATAAAATGCGCATTGTCGTTTTTGTTGGTTCTCCAGTTACGAATGAAGAAGGAGAACTCGTTAAGTTGGCAAAACGTTTAAAAAAGGAAAAGGTCAACGTGGATATAGTTAGTTTTGGCGACCATGGGGACAATAATGAGCTTTTGACAACTTTTGTAAATGCTTTGAATGGCAAAGATGGAACTGGATCACATTTGGTCAGTGTTCCCCGCGGATCTGGTTTATCCGATGCTCTCCTTTCCTCGCCAATAATACAAGGTGAGGATGGACTGGGCGGTGCTGGTTTAGGTGGTGCTGGCTTTGAATTTGGCGTTGATCCAAATGAAGATCCGGAACTGGCGCTGGCTCTTCGAGTTTCAATGGAAGAGCAACGTCAACGCCAAGAAGACGAACAACGTCGAGCTTTGGCGGATTCAAATGTTGCCGGCACAAACGAAGTCGCTAGTGCTGAAAAAACCTCCACAGCAACAACTGAAAGCGAGGTTATTGATGAACCAAGCTCGGAAGAAGCAATGTTGCAACGCGCTCTTGCTATGTCTACTGAAAGCGTAAGTTATAATACTTTTAAACAATTACAAGTGTTTGCTTGTAAATTGTCTTTAAATTAAGTATTTTAGAGATGTCCCATATTTCCTTGATTTTAGTCAATTTCATGTTAAAAGAAGCAACAATAATTTGTTCTCTCTTCCTCAAACTAAAAATATTTACTTCGCGGGTTGCTGCCGTGATAAGTTTCTGTCTGATAGTATTCCATGCGATTTAGTTTTTCAGTCAAAGAGGTCTAAAATTGGCAATGGTTTGGTTTTCAAAACATTTTTTTTTGAGCCCTCTTATAGTTTGGGCGTGGACCGCCCCCAAAGTTGTCATTGGCAGCTGCCGAAAAGCACATACCCCGAGCGTACATAAAATAATTTTAAAGTTACCACTATTGAACAATATTTGTAATATTTATATGAACCGATTTTAATGAAACTTTTTTCATTAATTAACTACACTACTCAAAAGTAAAACTGCATTTTTTTTTAATTTGAACCTACCACTAAAGAAATTTTGGTACCACTTCATATGCCATTCTCCAGACTTTGGAGGCGGGCCACGCCCAAACAATAAGAGAGCACCAACAAATGTGCTGCCATGAAATCTATACTGCATAAATCAGCTACCAAGAGTGCTCAAGTATCTTGAGCATCAAAATGCATATTTAGCACGGAAGAATTGAAAGGATATAAACCTACGAATGGGGAAATCCACATTAATCTACACAGATGGAGCTAAAATAATCTGGGAAATAGATGGCGGTTTATCTTTAGATAAATTAAATATAAATACGCCCTGATCACAGCAGTGTTTTCCGAACCGAGGTCCCGGCAATTTCAGAAGCGATCCGTACAGCAAATGTTGCCAAAATCACGTAACGATATCACCAAGTTTATTGACAGCCAAACAAATAGAGGACAAAGCATATCTCTTGTGAGTTCCTGTAAGTAGGGACGGCATCACAAGAAAAGGATCCAAAATAGATCATGACTGACCAAATCGATCAAACCGCCACTCTGCAATTTCAGTGGACGATTGGAATGTAAGATCAGAATGAAAACCAACAATAGTTGGAAATCGTTAACCACCTTTGATATATCACGAAAATAATGGCCAGAGTACAATAAAAGTCGATTCAATGAGCTATCTACGATAGATTATGGTTGTATAAGCTGGTAGAATTTTTAACTGGTAATTTTTTTTTTAAGAAACCACAATGAAAAGGCTGTGAAGAAGACGAGTCTCATTAGCACACACCTTACTTTTTCTGTCAGTGCTCAGGTATCTCTCACTAAAGGAACAGAATACTTAGAAAATTATTTTTCGAAGATATTGAAACCTATCGTATATCTCACTTTCTAATCCTCGTGGCTGGACTATTGCCCGTGATTGTTCTAAGTAACTGAAAAATGGAAGCCACAAGAGCGACTATACTTCCACTTTTCTTTTTTATCCTTACACGACAATATTCACTTTATGAGCTTGTTATGCGCTAGGTACAGTTTATTAACGAATTGATATATTTTAAATGCGTTCGAAAACCAGTCAGGCCTAAAATCTACATTTGATGGACCTCAGTGATGAAGTGAAAACGAAGAGCCCAGCACATATTTTTTTGTGGTGAAACCGTCAAGCCCCACATCATACCATTAGGGATGCATTAAAGTGGAAGAGTAAAGATCCCTAATTCGTGATCATTGAAAAGGAAAAAGAAGAAATGCGTCCCAACGTTTAAATAGGTAACATTTATTTAAAATCCGGTTAAACTTGATAAAAACTGATTTAAATTAAAGTGTTAAATTGTTTGAATTAAAGTGTTAAATGACCTTTATTTAAAACAACATAGTTTTCGGTCAATGTCGAATGAAAGGATTTGACGAGTAATATTGAATACACTATCTTGCAATAAATTGCCACTAGAAAGGTCCTTGGAACATTTAAAATGTTCTTTGAATCATTCAAAATATTCAAAATATTCATAAAATATGGTGCGACTTAAATGGGCTTAGGCTGAATTTTAAGATTGTAACCTGATTTATTTTTTTCAAAAAATCGGCCAATACTGTGTTCGACTATAATATTGAATTTGACATTATCTGTCGGTTCTTAGCAGTTAAAGACTTTACATAGCTTGGAGTGGGGTCAGCCAAAGATGACAAGCATTTATACCTAATGGTCTATTGTACTACAGCAAGGCTGCCCAAAATGACAACAGAACCACTAGTACACATCGGAATTCGAGGTACTTTACCTCCCACTGATTTTGGCGACGCGAACGAGGTCAGCTAGTTCGATTTTATTTAAATCATCTTCGTACAGGAAGTGTTTGCGAAGTGGTTTAGAATAAAGGCCCGAACTTCAAACTCGGTGATCTTTATTAGATGGTCGTTGAGAGGACAGAAACTAGTGACAAAGCCAATTAAGGCTTTAAAGTCACATCTCCTCATTCCAAGTAGATATTTCGATCTGCTTAGTTTGGGACAAAAATATGTATTAAGCACATGGAGTCGAGTAGTCCTGCCCTGTGGCCAGGTAAATCATCCAGAAATGCTCTGAACCTCGCAACTTTTGCTCCTTCGCCGATACTGATCTGCCGTCCGATGAGCACATACATGGCTTTTCTGGCTTCACTTACAGCAAAGAACTGCAAGGGAGGTAAGCAGAGAAAAACTTCCATAGCAGCGGTTGGAGTTCCTCTCATTGCACCCTTAATGCAATTGGGTCAAGGGTAATACCTCAATATTTCATTTTGCTAGATAAATAGCTGATTGACCAAGAAAACTGGCCACCTAGTGTTAGGTATACTTCTTCTTGTTGTAAACAGCATCATCTTAGTGTTCGATGTGTTGACTGACAGTGTTCAGCGCAAAAGTCATGCGCTCACAGAAATTTGATAAGTTACTTCTGCTATACAGACATCGTCAGCTAATCCGATTAAAGGGTGGCCCACCCTGTCAAGCCTTCTCAATAAGGAGTCAACAAGAAGATTCCTTAAAGTGGCGAAGAGTACACATCCCTGCGCAAAACCGTTGACAGCTCGCACAATACTTGCTTCGTTATCCTATCCTCTCCCTTATGCCAGAAACATGAATGTGCAAATATGAAAATTGCACAGCGCGCGCGCGATTAGCGTTTATTTTTGTTTTTGTGCTTCTGCACACTAGTTTGTTTTGTTTTTTTTTTTTTTTTTTTGTGTGCAAACCGACCGCGGAGTGATTTAAAAATGAGTGTGCACGCGTCGGGTGGCAGATCGGCACTCCCTATCTTTATTGAAATTATATAAAACCCCTGACTTTGAGTGCATCCCGCCAATTTTACTTCAAAAGAACATTTTAATACTTAAATTCTACCACCAGGGGCCAACGCCAAATTAAGTTTATTTTTAAACGAGTTTGATAAGATCAAACTCAAGTAGACTACTAAACTTATTGCAATCTTTAAGGTACCTGTAAATTGGTTCATTACAACCATAATTAACCCTAGTAGAATAGTAACGATTTCTGAATATTGTTGATGGAGCATAGAAACCAATTAACGATAAAAGAAGAGGGCAATCGATATGATTGTTTATTAAATCCCGAATAAACATAAGAGAAACGAATTGTCTACGTTTAAAAAGAGGTAAGATGGCAAATAATAATACAGTATTCAAGATAAGACATTTAAGAATGTGAGGGTCCTGAATTCTGCAATATAAAACCCAAAATTGAATTACTTTTAGCAACCAAGAAGTTAAGTCATCTCAAGTCAATATACTTACAGAAAACAAGTTTTTTATCAAAAGTGATTCCCAGGTCATTTTTAGGGATAAAGGGGAGTTATTGATCACGAACGTAAATGAATCTGGGAGAGGTTACGATAAAACGAAAGGCTTTGACACTAAGAAACATTGAGTCGAAGATCATTATTCTGAAACCTCATATAAAGCCTTCCAAGATCTTCTTGTAAAAGGATGCAATCATATTCAGACTCAATAGGTCGGAACACTTTCAAATCATCGGCAAACATTAAACAATGGGAGTTCACAAACAAATCAGGAATTTCATAAATAAATGGAAGAAAAGGATCAAGATGACTTAACTGAGGGACTCTAGACGTTACATACACAGGTGATGACAGTACGTCATTAATGCGAACATATTGAATACGATCCGTAAGATAGGAGCAAATCCATTCAAGAACATTGGAATGAAATCGAAACCTATTAAACTTGGCAATTAATAAAACGTGATTAACACCGTCAAAAGCCTTAGAAAAATACGTTTTGTTTTCGGGTGCACTTGCTATGGCTTGGTAGGGTATCATTTGGCGAATAGCGGGGCGCGTTGTGTAGATTTTGTTGACAGACCAAAGCAATTCATTGTATGCCCTTTCCGAGAAGATGGAAAACAGCATTTGTCCAGCGCGTCCCCAAAAAAGGCGAATCTTCCTCCCCCTCCTCCTACCGACTAATTGCACTTACGTCCATTCTTTCCAAGGTCATGGAAACGCTGATAAACCGTCAGCTTATGAAATATCTCGAATCCCGAAAACTTCTTAATGACCGGCAGTACGGTATTCGCAGCAACAGGTCCACTGGTGATTTGATGACATATCTAACCGAAAAGTGGAACCAATCTATTCACCATGGTGGTGAAAGCAAGGTCGTTGCGCTTGATATTTCAAAGGCATTTGACAGAGTTTGGCATCAAGCTCTCTTGTCGAAAATGCGTGCATTTGGGATCGATGTTACCCTTCTTCAATGGATTAGAAATTACCTTTCGGACCGTTCAATACAAGTTGTTTTGGACGGTTTCAAGTCTGCAACTCACCAAATAAATGCTGGTGTCCCTCAAGGCTCTGTTTTGTCTCCGACTCTCTTTCCTCCTGTCTGTCACTTCTAATCCAATCCATTCCTTTGCTGATGACAGTACCCTCAGCTTTACATATTCGTTTGTTGGGCAACGCCCCTCATCTTTGGGCGTTGAATTGGAACGGCAAAGTATGTTAAGCTCATTGAATTCCGATCTTGACAGTATTCTTAAATGGGGTAAAACCAACAGAGTGGAATTTAATGTTTCCAAAACGCAATACTGTCTGCTGTTATTGAAGCGAACCCCTAAATCGCTGAAACCGAACGACTTTCCATTCTAGGTTTGTGTGTTAATGACAACCTTCGTTGGAATGACCACATATTCGATGTCGCCAAGAACGCTGCGAAATGTCTAGGCTTCCTTAAGCGATGCAAAAACAAATTTAATAACATATTTGGAGCTTTTTGACAGGATTAAAAAACGTGCGGTAAAACTTACTGCCGATCGAGACATAGCGAAATCACTTGACTCTCTTAGTCATCGTCGTAATGTCTCCTGCCTGTCATTGTTTTATCGGTATTTCCACCATAAGTGCTCAAATAAAGTCGCCAGTTGCATTCCACCTCTACAGCATTTCAACCGCAATACTCGCCATGCTAGGAATGCACATCAGCCTGTTTTCGGACGTACTGTAAAATATAGAGATTCCTTTCTCAACCATACAATACGAATGTTGAATGCTCTACCACGCTCTTTTTTTCCTCTGCATTATAGTTTACAAACATTTAAAACCAACGTGCATCGGTTTCTCCCTTTTACTTCATTCACTTCATTATAAGGGTATCCAAAGTCCCTTTAGTGCGCGTACATTATAAAAAAAAAGATAGAGCAATTTGAACGTCCTGAATGGAGCACTCTAGGTGTAAATTAAGTTACGAAGGTTGATGCATCACTGGTATCATGATGCTCTTGATGTAAACTGTTAACTTTGTAAACTGTTCTTTAATGCAAATATTGGCATCACTCTCGATGTCAAGTGTTCATTATTACAAACTTAGGTAAACTCATGCGCAAACATTACAAACAAAAGCATCACCAAATAGCTTGATGCGTTTTTGATTCGGCAGGCAAACAAATTGAAATTTAGAGTATTTATATAAATACACGATTTTAACCGATGAAATGTTTTTGTTTAATGTACAAATGTATTTAAATAAATAAATAAATTTATTTTTGATCTAAAAAAAAAGGAAAAAACAATTCGACAGGAAATATTTTCCAAATTATGCAAGAAGAACCCCAGAAAATTTAAATAAAAAATTAACTTGATAAAAAAAAATGTTAAATTTAAACTTTTGCGTTAAAAAACTCCAACGAAATGTTCGACCAACAGAGCATCAGCATCAGGTGCGCATCGCATCAGCATTGCAAATAAGCAGTGATGCCGCATCACAGCACAAATGTTTGACGTTTCTGAATTTAGCCTAGGTTCCCAACATTTAAAAAATTGTTTGGCAATAAATTATCAATTACATTTGTAGCTGGGAGAGAACCGCTTGAATAAACAGACTGGAAGTGGTTAGCAAACATATTATAGATGGTTAAAAAGTCGGAAGACGATACATTATTATGACGCATACAACTAGGAATACCATTAGATTGGTTTTTGCTATTGATAAAGTTCCAAAAATGCTTACTGTTGTTTTTTAAATTTGATTCAACTGAAAGAACATACTGTTTATAAAGAAATTTGTTTAAAACATCAAATTCTTTTTGTAGCCTACAAAAGAACCTAAAGATTAGGATAGTTCATTTTTTGGAACAGCTTACACATCTTATTTTACCTGTTATTTAAATGTCCGATCCCGGTTTAGCTGACGATACTTTAGGCGTAAACATATCGATTGCCACTTTATATAAAACCATATATAGGGTCCGCCAAATAACTTTTTTTTTTTTGAAACAATTGAATTGACTGTAACGGCCACTCCTTGTTAGCTGTACACAACCATATTCGTTCAGCGGAAGGATAAAACTAATAATCTGTCAAATCAGACATACGCTAAGTGTTACCATTCGCGAAATAAGCAATAGTTGAAAAAAAGGCGGACCGTTTACCATAAAACTCAAATTCCATAGATAAAGCTACATGAAAAATATAATTATGAAAAAGTGGAATCATAGAGTTGCCGATATAAATACTAAGTTCAGAATCTACAAGGACCAAATCATGAACATGATTGAACTCATTAGCAAAAGGATTTATCTGCCTTAGATCTAAAAGGGCAAGCGTATCAACAACTTCACGCTCATAGTCTAAATTAACATTAAAAGGGAAAAGTCTGGACTCTTCATAGTCAAAAACCAAATTAAATTAGGCAAGTTAAAATCACATAGTAGAATGACATGCTGATGATCATCTAAATTATTTAAAATTATAGAACAATTGTGGATATGCGCTTTATACAATAGATAGAAACTCCTAGGTGGTATATAACTTACAATAACTACAATTCTATTACTCGGAAAACATTTGATTTTTACTGCTACTTGGTCCACATCAAGAGTTATAGGAGGTATAACTACTTCGTCACTGTGCAGAGATTTCCGCACTGAAACCAAAACACCTCCACCCCTTTCTAAATTTCTTTATTATGATGGTCATTAGTGAGCCAGGTTTCAGTAAAAACAATGATATCATATTGACAAGATGAGGAGAATAATAGTTTTGTTCGGAGACCACCAGTATTTTAATAATAAAGGTTGAAGGTAAAAGGAGTTAGCAGTGACATTTTATTTAGTGGCATTTTATATTACTGGTATCGATTCCATTGGTAGCAATATAATCCATTAAATCGCTATGTTTGGTACCATATTCTAGTATTGACAAAAATACCGAAAAAGTGGTGCTACTATTTTCAGAGAACAGTTCATACCAGGAATACCATTCAAAGGCCGTCGTGATTCCACGGTGTCTGTACTGGTAGAAGAGTTATCATTTTTAAATGAATCGCATTCACATGTAACCACTTTATTATCATCGATTTCACAGAGCACAGCATTCCTTGGCAGAGAAGTACTACCAGATTTTTAACGCGTCTTCTTTTAGATGGACACCTTACTGAACATCCGGTTGTAGAACTGGTTCCACAGAAGGTGAAGTTCCCATTTGTTGTTGCTCCAGTTGTTGTTGTATTTATTGCTGTTGATGTTGTTGTTGCTGTTGTTCTTGTTGTTGTTGATGTTGTTGTTGATCTACCAAAGGTTAATCAAACCAGCCCATTAATTCAAAATTAGAAAATGTTCACATTCATGAGGGGTACGATATAAAGTGTTCATCGCTTCTTTCATTAATACCAATTTATGTTCCTCCTAGATCAATAAAACTAAATATTTCTGTAATGAGCCTTATCAATTCCCTTAGGAATACATATACATATTATGTCTTAGTTATTAAAAATTTAAATCTGAAATTTTGTACTTATTTACATTCTAATTTATTCTTGAAGTACCGCATTTCTGTTAGATGAAATAGTGTAATATTCCTTGCCCTTACAATGCATTAAATAAAAAAATAACATTTTTTTAAAATATCCTTAAAATCTTTGGACAATTTGCCGTTGCATTGAATTTTAACTGAAAGGTCCTTGGAAAGGGTGCTTGAATTGTTAAAAAGGACATTTATCAAAAATGAAAATCTTTCATTTGGTGCTCATGTTATGGGTGTGGGAAAGTATAGGCAATTTGCCATTTTCAATTGATGATGACGTTACATACCAAATTTTGTTCTACTCGTCAAATCCTTTTTTTTTGAGGAAAAAAACAGTATTATTGTTTTTTTTTCACACCGCAATTGAACCAGACTGAAATGTTTATATATGGCATGTTAATGTTTGGTGTTGTAAAACTTTATATCTTAAATAATAAAATATATAAATACTGCAAATTTATTATAAATTTCATATTTATATTTTGAACAATAACGACATCCCGACAAACCATTTTTGATTTATTTTCAGCAGAAAGATTAAAGGTTGAGCTTTTCCATTTATTTTTCCGTAAAAAAACTAAACCATTGCTGTTTTTAAAAATAAATCTAAAATTATTTTTTTTTAAATTAACCTTAAATCGAAACCGAAATTTTTTCAAAGAAATGTATTATAATGTATTTCTCTCAAAGAGAAAAGAATTAAAATTGTTTCCCTTCCTGCAATCTTTATTTTGCATAGGAATATAAAGAACTGACCAATGTTCGAAGTCCCTAAAAGCAAATTATTTGCGCGACTAGGTAATAAGAAATGTACTCCTTCTTAGTATTTAAGATGTCCGAATATTTCAAGCAGGAAACATAGCCTTGCACCTTGTTGCAGCCAACGAACGTCTAGGAATATCTCAGAAAAGGAAGTACATATAACGTTGGTTAACAAGCCGCAATGACCATTGCGTATCCCTCAACTAGTCGTAAAGTCCTTTACTTTTCAGAGAAACGACGCAATTGACGGCTGGTTTTCGCCAGATCAGCACCACGAAAGTTTGATGAAGAGTTCCGGCAAGCACACACGGCAAAAAAAAAATGGCAACAGAGCAACTATAGGAAACAAAAAAGAAGGGATCGACATGGATTCGATCAAATCGAAGTGAAAGCAATGTCTGGAGAAAACCCAAAATGTTTAGATTTATACTCACCACTAAGTTATTTCTAGTTTTGTCATACAAACTTGTCTGTTTGTGCAGAATGGGTGTTGGAGAAAAGTGGAACAGGTTCACAATTTCTTAACTCCAGCCCGCAGCATCAATAAAAGACACCGCTAATTGGAGAGGCTTTTTGGTTGAAGCCCAGGTACACCCTGGACTGTATCGCCGACGGCATCAGAAATTCGAATTTAAAAATAAATTTACAATCCATTCCGTATCGCAGTGATATATGATAATGTCACCTTTTTTCAACTACAAAAATAGCATGTATTTTCAAAAGTTGGATAACACGATTTTTTATATGTACTTAAGCAGCCAATTAAATGCATTATAAGATTTTGTATTTTAAGTTTTCACATTATCCTATTATTCCATATAGCCTGAAGATAATATGCCAGATTTCGCTAATATGACTGAGGAAGAACAAATCGCCTTTGCAATGCAAATGTCAATGCAAGATGCCGGTACATTTATTAATTTTTGTATATCCACAAATTTAAATTAATGCCATTCATTTAGCTGATGAGACTGTAACTCAACAAGCTAAACGTCCAAAAACTGATGAAGATGCTCCAATGGACGTGGATGAGGATTATTCTGAAGTTATTGGAGATCCAGCATTTTTGCAAGTAAGTGAATGAAATTATTAAATCTACGAAAAATGTGCTATGAAATAAATATATGAATCTCTTTCCTTAGAGCGTTTTAGAAAATCTACCAGGAGTAGATCCTCAATCAGAAGCTATACGTGATGCAGTTGGTTCACTTAATAAGGACAAAAAGAGTGCCGATTCCGACAAAACTAAGAAGAAGTAATCGTTAATAATGCAGATTAATATTTTTCACACTTATTTAATCACTTGCGCTGATGAATATTTCTTTAAAATTTTTTTGGCACAACGCTCCTTGTAATGAGAAATATATAAATAAAAGATATAAATATTGAAATATAATTACTTTCTTAGTTTTTGAATAAGCATGTTATATGAAGAATTTCCATGAATGTCTAAGTTGAGAAATGTGACGTATATTTTACTGCCTTACCTGATAAAACATCAAACTCTGTCGTTATTTAATTTTATATGTTGCTCAATACTTTTATTTTATTTCGTTTACATAAACGAAACCCGTCGAAAATTATTTAGTTCTAGCTCATATTTGTACAAAAAAAATACATAGTGTATATTTGGTATATTCTAAAATTCAAAAAAATCATTAGAATTGGTATATTGATTGGTCACGTGTTAAAAAAATTATCTTTGTTGCATTCATTCATGCATTACACTCTTCTCTTTTTTATTACTGTCAGTACCGTTTGCGATTGATATTTCTGTAGTCACTACATAAGTTATTAAGATAACATAGATATTAGAAAGATAGATAGATTTTCGATAACATTTAACATTACAATAATTCTGTACAGAATAAAGTATGTATATTACAAAGCACAGCATATTAGCCGTATACCGTGTTAAAGATTGTTGCATTGCAAAAAGAGAGAATACAATCGAATGATTGAAAAATCTGAATTGCAATTGAACAATATTTAAACAAATTATTTAAATTTAAAAGAAAAAGTTATTGAAAACGGTAAGATTTCAGATATCTAATTTTATTGCAAAAAATTAATTAGATACATAGAGATCAATAATTAAGATAGCAACTTAAACCTTAAAGTAGTTATTGTTAACTTTGCAAATATATTCCTATACAATGATTTGCATGACCTCTCTGAGATACGTTTCGTCCATTGTGTTAAGGTCCATCATCAGGTTTACTTTCCACTAATGACCATGTATAACATTTTGTTTATAATTTAAACTTACAAGTTACAAATACACTAACACCTATTTAATCAAAACACAAGCTTTAATTAATGTAACAAAGCAGTAAAAATTTATGATTAAAGTAAAGCCTACACGTGAACCTATGATAGTAGTATTGCATACGTTTCATACACAAATATATAATAACTAGCTGACTCGGCGGCGTATAAGGAAAAGCTACCTCAGTACGACCCCTCCCAACGACTATGCCAGTAGATGTACGCGTTGATACCCTCGTACACTAGACCAAGAATCGCACGTTGAGCAAAGTTGTTTAACACATTCAGCAACTAACAGGCAGCTGTAGCACACCTTTTATTGTCAGATTTAATTTTAATTTATTTTGATTAATTCAGCAAACTATTTAAAAAAAAAAAAAAACATAAGGAAAGGCTACAGTCCGCATGGGGCCAACAGTATGATACCCTATCCATATCCCTATATGCCCCAAAGAAAAAAGCATTAAGAAGATGATGGCTAGCATTTTATTTCATTCTATTATTAAAAAAAAAATGTTTTTATGGTTTACACTTAACCAATTCAGAGCCCTAGGGAATATGTGGTCCAAATTTCAGCTTCCTAGCTAAATTTTAAAGGCCTAAAAATTGCGTACGGACGGACGGACGGACGGACATTGCTAGATAGTCTTAGGATTTGGTCCTGATCATAAATATATATAATTTTATGGGTCTACGACAAATATTAAGGGGTGTTACAAATTATGTGTCAAAATTCGTCCGTCCGTCCGTACGCAATTTTTAGGCCTTTAAAATTAAGCTAGGAAGCTGAAATTTGGACCACATATTCCCTAGGGCTCCGAAATGGTTAAGTGTAAAATTTTTTTGTATACGCCCACTGCCACGCCCACAATTTAGAAAAAAACGTTTTAAAGCTAAAGTTGAAGAGATAGAGTGTTACAACCTTCACAAGATATGTAGGCACTGCCCTCCTTTATAAGTTTGTCATATAAAGTTTTTTGCCATGCCTACTTTTTGTGGGCGTTTTTGACTAAAATGCTGTTTTCTTCGAAAATTTTCACAGAAAGCGAAAAGAACTGTTTAACAAAATATTTACCCAATATTTTTTCCAACATATCGCCCATACAAAGTTTTTGGCCACGCCCACTTTTTGGGGGCGTTTTTTCAAAAACACTGTTTTTTTTTAATTAATAGAACTAAATAAAATGCTATCCATCATCTTCCTAATGCTTTTTTCTTTGGGGTATATAGGGATAAGGATAGGGTATCATACTATTCGCCCCAAGCGGACTGTAGCCTTTCCTTATGTTTTTTTTGGTATTTACTGTGATCTCAGTATTAATGTTAATAATAGGTTCGTATGTCAACCATAACTTACATTCTACATAGCTGCAGTTTTTATACTGCATTCTGGATGTCGTATGTCAACCATAACTTACATTCTACATAACTTATATATATTAGCTATCTAGAATGTAAGTTATGGTTGACATACGACGCTATTTGCAAAAGTCATAACATCTTTCGATAGGGTGATTAATTTTGCGCCACCTTGTACAATCATACGAAAATAAAAAACAACATTTGAACTTTGTACCGTTGCTTTTGTTATGCAAAAGTGAAACAAGTTATTGTTTACCAATGGCATTCATTATTCGACCTTTGTTAAGAAAGGAGTGTTTTTTTCGGAAGTTTTTTTTGTTATTAAAAATGGCGGTTAAGCATCCACTACTTCATACTACGTTAAATAACTTTTCAATATTTTGTTCGTTCGGGAATGTGGTGTCGACCAACGAAAAAAAGAACGCTATTTTAGAACAAATCGGTCTAATCCCCACTAAAACGTCAACTCCTCCACTGTGTTGCAACTTACCGATGAAGGTGGAAAATTTTAAAAATGTTAAGTTCGGTTGGATGTGGCGATGCTCAAAAAAAGCTCGTAAGAAAGTTTGTATTTGTACCGCACGCCAGTACATAGGAGTTAAGAAAATGTTCCCTTGTTCTACGACTCATGAGCCACAGCAAAGGTGAATATGTTTACAAGACCGATGCAACCAACACAATTAATGATTTGGAGAATCAGAACAAGCTCCTGAAAAAAACTATTTTATGCCGCAAAACAACGCCAGTATATGGCACTTTTATTTTATCGAAAATACTGAATTGTAAAAAAATATAAGGACGACTTGGGCTCCCAAATAATGGAATTTTGCCTAGACGTAAAAAAGTATACCATTGTTTTATCGATGGTGAAGAAAGTATGGGTATGCGACTGAAGAACTTTGACTCTCCCACTGTGCACAGTGAACACTTAGATGGTATTCTATCGCCAAACAACCTCGACTTCTCACCATAAACGAAAAACATTTTTATATGGAAGAAAAATACGCGTCTTTTGTTTCCATTCGTCACATTTGATAATGCGTAATTGTGACTGGAGTGATTTTTGAGTCCTCAACATGTTCTCATTGGTGTGGTTTGTTGGGGTGGGTTGGAGATTTAGTTCGTTGGCTTGGATTCTTCTTGGTGTTAGATAGCGTGTCTGTGTTTCCATTGCTTTCCGGCAGATTGTCAACCACGGTTGTATCGCGTTTCAGCAACCACGTAGAAGTCTTCGAATGAGTCTTCTTGGACTATTTCAAGATCTGGTTCAATTAAAGCCATCACGTGGGGATAGTAATCCTGTATTGATGGAGTTTCTGACATGCTATGAATCAAAGGGTTGGGATGGGATGGGATAGGATATTGAGCGTCATTTTCGTTGAAAGCGAGCACAGATATTGGTCAATGGGGATAAGATTGGCGGCTTCATATAGGACTTTTGTTCTATAATAGTGGTTGTTGTAAGGGTTTCGGTAGAGCGAAGAACAGTGACGAAGCTATTTTCGCTCGAAGATTTGTAACTTTTTCATGTAAGTGGGACTGATGGTGTACCAGATAAGAAAGCAGTAGGTTATGATTGGACGTATCAACTGCTTGTAGAGAAGAAGTTTGTTCCTTGTTTCGAGTCCACCTGCTATTCGCATAAGTGGCAGAACTAATGAAAAGGCAAAGTTTGTCATTTGAAGGGTAAGGGCGTGATACTGGATTTGGAGTTTCCTATCCGCACGTAGAACTTTCGGTTGGTCAAAAAGCTGTGAATGATTCTTATGGTATGTGTTGGGAAATTAAAGGGGTTGAGTTTGAAGACTAAGAAGTTTGCTTATTTTTGAGAGCAGAGAGATGGGTCTAAATTTTGAAATGCCATTCGCAGACATTTTTTTTGGGATTGGGAAAATGTCCGCAATTTTCCATTTAGTTGGAAAATAGCAGTTGTTAACACAATTATTGAGAATAATTGTGAGAAAAATTATTGCAAATGGGGGAAGTCTTTTCATGACAAAGTTGGAAATTTTGTCCGGACCTGAAGACTTTTTCGCGTTACCGGTGTAAATTGCTGCCGATAGGTTAGTAGGGCTGGTGACAGACTCATCAACTAGAGTGTAGAGTGATGAGTTTGTTTCTAAAAACTTGGTTATTGGGCTGGGAATTTCAGCCGTTAGTCCAGTTACTTCACCTCTAACGATGTTCAAAAACTCCGGAAGGTGGTGTGGGGGACTAGGTTGAACATTTTTTTCCAAAATGCTCTGCAAATGCATTTGATTTTTGGCATCTGATGAAACCAATGAACCGTTTGATAGAAATGATTCAATGACTCCAACAATTTGGTTTATTTTCTTAAAGGTGTCTGGGCCTGGTTTGATACGGTTCAGTCTGTTTCTGAATTGAGAATTCACAAAGGATTTTGTGTTCTCACTAATCAGCGTGCTAAGACAATTCAACTGGGAAAGAACACTTTGATATTCAGCGCAGTAGGTATTAAGCGTGCGGTGGAATATTCGTTGCAGAATTTTCCGAAGCTTTTGCCTGTGTTTATACATATTCTGAATGTGTACAGGAAGGTCTTTGTATTTGGACGGAATGTTGTTAACAGTTGGTTGCTCTGCTATGCTTTCAGAAATTGAGTTTTCAATTTATAAGATTGCAGAGTCAATTTGGTGGTTACTCAAATATCAGGTAGAAATTTGCGATGTTGTCTCTTAATTTTTCCGTTAAGGACTCTTGAAACGTTTCCCAGTTAATTTTGTTCAGATTGGTGAAATGGTCATTGGGTGCAATTATGGCCTGAATACGGGTTCTTAATCGGATATTAAGTTTAACGGCAAAATGGTCTGAATCTGATAAAATGGTCTCACATCTATAATTCACAAGATGTGGAATTTTACAGACAAGACTAAAGGAACATATAAAAATGTCAATAAGTAAGGGAGTGCGAGGGAACGTAAAACCAGGCTGAGAGACTATCTCAAAAGAGTGTTGGTGGAAATTGGCCTGTTAGCCAGTTGGCTATAGCCATAAGGGTGGTGATATGTGTGTATCCATCCACAAGGGGTGGCGAGCTTTAAAATCACCACCAATTATAAATTGGGTGTAGTTTCGGCAGAAGTTGTGCAGAACGTAAGGTCATGTTTAATGTCTCTGTAAGTAGCCGCACATTGGTTGTAGAGAGACATAAGATTGTTATTATTCTTCAACGGGATTGCTACGCAAGTGACTTCGAAAGTTCTAAAACCCTCTAATCTATGGGGTTTTGCTTGGAAGGAAGACCGGAAGAGAACCGAAGTATCGCTTTCGGCGGATACATGCTTGTCTTTTCTGAGAGGATAATACTAGTCGAAAGATGGCCGGTGGTTAAGCTGTAGAAATACAACGTCTGGGGAATTTTTAGTCAAATCGTTTTGGAGGGCTATGCGGTTAGGGTGTGAAATTAAAGAATTTACGTTATAACTAATTTCTTATTATATAGGTGTTTTTTGCCGATATCATTCTTGGGGCAGGCCTCATAAAGAGGAAGGAAAGATAAGTTCTTTGACATGAGATACAAAAAGATCCGCTGATGACATCTTCGGGAGCGTGTGAATGTTTTTTTTTTAGGAGAATTATTCACTTCCTGTCTTCCATCGCGGTAAATGTATGATGCTGGATTTGCTGAGCCCTCAGGTCCCTTACAGCCAGGTGGTCTTCTCTGCACACAGTCTTGACAATAGATTTGGTTTTGTTGACGTTCACGATCGTATATTTTATTTTGTTGTCCTTGGCTTTAAAGAACCTGTACACTGCCGCTGTAGCCAGACTGAAACAGACTATTGGCGATTGTACAGATTTATATTCCTGGGCTACTTCAGATGTCGTCTTTGGTGTTATCTTCGGTGTTGTCTTTGGACGAAGTTCTTTCTCGGCTTCTCTCCTTCGGGGTCGATCTGGTAGTTTCCTCTTCAGCTCTCAGCTCTTACGTCATCTATTTCGATGGCGTTTGCTAGCAACTCTTCTTCTTCTTCAGTGGAATCGGCGTTGTTTTGGATACCGAATTGTTCACACATATGTTTTAAGAAATCGTACACCCAAACTTCGCCGAAAACTCTTGCGAGTTGACCTCATGCTCGATTTTTTCGATTTTTTCGGATGTCGGGTGGGGTTTTATAACTTTATTTATGTTGTTTGTTTTTATTAGTGAATTCTGGGGAATTCACTTTTTATTGCTCTTGGGTTTTTTTGGTATTTTTTATTACCGTCCGAGTATTGTCTGACCTGTCTTCTGTCGTTGTTGATTATAATAATAATATGATAATATGTGTTGGTTTAGCGCGGTTACATAAGGCTTGCAAATATTAATGCTAATTAATTTAGCAATATTCATGCTGCTAGCCAGTTCTATGTTTATTTTGAATTGATTCACATTTAATTCTCTTACTGGAGTTTGGTTGGTTGAGAGAGTTGTGTTGTCTCTGTGGTTTATATTTTATGTGTACGGATTTTTCAGGAGATTTTAATTCTTTTAACTTCTTCTATTATATCCTTTCCACTTTTCACTTTTAAAGCATCTCTCCAGATCCCCCTGTGCGGTACTCTTGTTCTACTTGAACAAATTTCGTCTGGCCACCCATTTTGACTTAGGCCACACCAAAGTTGTTCGTGTTATTTGTATGTAATCTAGGGTTTTTTAAAGCTGCCTTGATGCATTTGAATTTTTATTAGTTAAACTCGTGTCCGTTTCTTCTTTCTTTAATTTTTCTTTCGGCTGTATGTCATTAAACAGCTTTTCAAAAATGTTTTGAAGGTCGTGTAAACCATTAAAGGATCATTCACATGAGAGCGCACCGCGAACTGCGAACCGGCGCATATTCGTAAATTCTGACATTTCTTTTACATGAGAACTTTTTTTGGTCGCAGGTACCCGCGAATCTGATTTGTAAATGTTAGCAGCAAGATGTGCCAATTTGAAGGTTATGTTCGAAAGAATTTTTCATTCGCTGATTTGTGGATCGCGTCTGTATTATGGATTGTGAATAAAGAGTGACATTTCGCGGCAAGAATTTTTCAATTCGAGGGAAATTTTTTGTAATTGTAAATATTGCTATTTAAATCAATTTAGACTCAGTTTTTTTTAAATAATATGTTAGATCAATTAAATATCAAGCTTTTGTGGTAGAAGCAATAGAAAATTTCGATTCATAAATACATTAAAATTGATTTGTTCGCGATTCGCCTATTCGCAGTTCGCTCTCATGCGAACAGTCATTAAGACTGTTTATTGGTTATTCACAGCTAACCTGCAAGTTTGCAGGCCGATCATTATCCGCCACCTTTGGCCGATCATTATCCGCCACCCCAGTTAGCCTTGGGTGGCCTTGGGTGTTTTTTTTTCTTGGTTGCGCAAATGGATGTGGTAATCTTCTAGAGATGAGGTCGCCCGTGTCACCAATATGCACAATTCGCAACACCCGAATATTCCATGCCAGAAGTGCGCCTACGTACTAATCCACACCACTACTTCGCGGGCCGGTTAGCAAATTATGTTATTCTCTTGTACTTGCTTCTTCAGCTCATCTAATTTTTTCTATTCTTCTAAGCTCGTTTTGCACAATTATCGCAAGTGTGCCGATTTCCATCCAGTGTTGTAGTGTTGGATTGGGCAGATTAATTTTTCACTGCGGAAAACGCCCGTAATGAAATATGGCGTGCTCCGTATCTTTCTCCTCGTTTGAGCATTCTGAGCACAAAGGGCAGCTATCGTGTCGGATTCGGTGCAAGTATTTGCGATAGCCGCCGTGACCAGATATGAACTGCGTGAGGTGTTAGTTGTTATTCCCATGTGCTCGTTTTGTCCAGGTCTTGATGTTCGGAATCAACTTGTAGGTCCTTCTGCCTTTTGTACTACTATCCCACCTGGCTTGCCAGATGGCTGCTGAAGCCCCTCGCTCGTCACCATTTATTCCTGCAATTTCGCCTGCATCTTGTCGCCCTGGGGTTCTTCTTTTATAAATTCTCAACATCTCGTCCACGAGAATGTCAAATCACATTTATTGCACTGAGTCTGTATGCGGACGACAGTTTTCTCTTGTTTGCTTTTATGTCGAGTGCCCCCGCCCAAACCGGTGCAGCGTATGAGAGTACTGAGCGAGCTGATAGATAGGAGAATCCTCCTAGCATATCCAGGTCCACCAATGTTTGGTAGTATTCTAGAAAGTGCTCCTTGCAGCAATAAAGGCTTCTTACTGGAGTACTCTACATGCGCTTTGGACTGTAATCTGTTATCAAGTATACTCCCACCCCTACAATGGCGTATTCCATTAATTAAGACGTTTTCCGTTTTATGGTCCGCTAATTCTAGACCGGTCTTTGATGCCAATAATTGCTTCATTTGTAGCTGACTCTATCTCCTTTATTTCTTTTGTCACCGTAACGACGGCGATATCGTCTGCAAATCCTATTACTTGGACTCCTCGCAGTAACTTAAGCATTAACACTCCGTCATACATAATGTTCCATAGGAGTGGACCGAGTACTGATCCTTGTGGAACCTCAGCTGAAACGCTGTAGTATTTCAACCCTTCATCAGTTTTACACCTCAGTTTTTAGCTGTTAAAGTAGTTTTCTACTATCCTCAGCAAGTAATATAGCGAATACAGCGAATTAATTTTTTCAACTTCTTCTCCTATTATATCCTTTCCACTTTTCACTTTTAAAGCATCTCTCCAGATCCCAGATTCTTTTGCCACCGTAATGACAGCGATATCGTCTGCTAATCCGATTACTTGAACTCCTCGCGGTAACATAAGCCTTAACACTCCGTCAAACATAATGTTCCATAGGAGTAGACCGAGTACTGATCCTTGCGGAACCGCAGCTGAAACGCTGTATTATTTCAACACTTCATCAGTTTTACACCTCAGTTTTCATCTGGTAAAGTAGTTTCTACTATCCTCAGCAAGTAATATAGCGTATCTATCCTCGCTAGTGATCTGCTGATGAACGTCCAGTTTGCCGAGTTAAAGGCATTTTTGTACCATAGCGCCATTTTTCTCCTTGTATCGCTTCGGCCGCAATGTCGACCACAGTTTTTAGAGCTTGGACAGTAGACCGCGATTTTCTGAACACAAACTGATAGTCTGATAGTGTTCCTCTCTCTTCTGCTACCGCGAGCAATCTAGGATACCTTATCCGTTTATCTTTCCCATTGCGTCTAGAAGATTGGACGATACGAGGACGGTTCTCCAGGTGGCTTGTTTTCCTTTGGAAGCAGGACTAGGTGTTGTAGTTTCCAAGCATCCGAACAACTCCTTCTTCTTGATATTTTTTAATTATTTCCATATACATGTCTGGCCTCTAATGGATAGCTGCTTTTTGTTCTTTATTTGGTATGACATCAGGTCCGGACGCTTTACTGTCGTCTATCTTCTTGCATGCGTTTATGAGTTTATCCGTGGGACTATTGGGATGTACTCTGTATTGGTCTCCCTAATGTTGTTACACATAGTAAATGTACTTCGGGGGAAAAGGTGCTATACTATGGAGCTTAGGAATGCTGGACAAGTTATTTGCGACGACCCGCTCCTCTTTATCTGTGCCATGACGATCCTGTATGCTGTCCTCAAGGGTTTTCGTCGGCTTCTTCACAAAGTTTTTTAAAGTTTTTTAGGTCGCGTCTTGCTATTTTAAAACCACTAAGGTATTCCTCAAAGTGATCTCTTCCCCTAGGACTTTGGGCTTTGCGTCGGTTTTTTAAGCACTTTTCTCTAAGCTTTTATATTTCTTCATTCCACCAGTAGCATGGTGTTCCTCCTCAATACTCTGTCCAACATAAATTGGCAGTACACGTCTTATGGGGAAGTTTTTTTTAAATCAGTAGCGTGGCATATTTTTGCGCCATACTAAATTAAAAGAAACCCCTTATAAAAATTTGTTAACTCGTTCAGCTTTTTTCCTTGGGATTCTGTTGAGTAGCTTTTGGTTTTAGAGCTTTAAAAAAAATTCTTAATGGTAAGTGCTATCGTGGGGATTTGTTTTGATCTTTTGCATTTCTCTTAATGTGTGGAAAATACGTTAAAATGGAGTTACAAATTTGTAAGCTGTTTTCTTTAAGGAAAAAGATTATTTATGTAAGTTTTCGTAGCACGCGGTCAGTTTTTGAAGTTACATCAATTTTTATACTTTTTTTTTTAAGTTTCGTCCAATTTATTATTTGTTAGAAATGGCTGCAAAATCATTCAAGGACTTAGGTGCCGAAAACAAAAATTGTTGACGCGACAAAAAAAATTCATCAAAATTTGAAAAATAAAACAGTAGCTGTGAAGAAAGTAGCTGCATTTTTTTTCTGTGGGTAACGAACATTTTACATACTATTTAGCGATAATAGTACCCAGGGCCACAACTCGCCATCAAAGAATAAAAACCAAATTGGTCTCAAAAGTAAACTTCGAATTGAAATAAAACACAAGAAAATCATTTTAATGTCCATCAATTTGGCTTTATTGGAATGGATAATTTTATGCCATTAATGTTTAAATATGATTTAAGGCATGTGACCGCCGCGTCTGGTTCGAATAAAGACAAGTCTAGAGGTCCAAATTTGTAACCACTTTTTCAAGTATTTGGGGCTGCATATCGGCAATAACGCCACGAATGTTGGCTTCCAAGTCCCCTACCGTTTCTGGTTTGTTGGCGATGGTGAGCGAATTCACATATCCCCAAAGAAAATAATCCAATGGTGTCAATTCACACGATCTTGGTGGCCAATTGACAGGTCCATTCCGCGAAATTTTGCGCTCATCGAATGTTTCCTTCAATAAATCGATTGTGACGTGCGCAGTTTGGCATGTAACATTCATGCCATCCAATTCGGAACAAAGTAGTCGGTTACATGGCTCTATACCGGTCTCCATTAAATGTAACTGACTCCAGCATAATTTCGGAAGAAGTATCGCCTAATGAATCCACCAAACAGTCAGTTGTGGAAGTAAAGGGTCTCATGTGGATTCTCTTCCCTCCAAATGCGGCAATTTTGCTTGTTGACGTAGGTATTCAACCCCAAAATGAGTCTCATCACTGAACAAAAGTTTGCGATGAAAATCAGCATCGATATCAATCTCATTTTCGGCCCATACACCAAAATCACGATGCATTGCATGGTCTCGCGGCTTTTATTCTTGCACAAGCTGGATCTTGTAAGGTCGTAAGAAGAGATCTTTGCGCAAAATCTTCCATGAAGTTGCACGGTGGCGAATCGATTCTTTCGGGTCCTCTTTAACACTTTGCTCTACAGTGGCAATTGTTTCTTCGATGCGCACTGTTCGACGTCTCTGCGGATGTGTATTATCACATATAATAAACGTAGTGCAAAAACGATCCATGGTTAACCGAATTAATTGCTCTGATGGACGATTATGTCGACCATAAAATGGACGGAGCTAGCGGTAAACTTCGCGAACAGAACAATTATTTTCGAAATAAATTTTGCAGGATTTGCAAGCGTTGTTCATTTGTCAACCTGTTCATGATGAAATGGCAAACCAAACGGAACATAAATGAAATTAGAGTTGCCAGATTTAATCACAAAATGTCAGTTTTAACTCTATTCGAAAAATCAACCTCTAAAAAACACCGCTTACATGATTTCAGTAAGTGTGCCATCAGACAAATTGTGCATCAGTTTTTTTTTTCAAATAACGAACTTCCGACACTAGATAAAATACTGCAAGAGGTAGGACGCAATGCAACCATCAACAAAATTAGCACGTCTTCTCTGCATACTGTTTTTTTTTTTTTTTAAAAAACATGGTTTTAAATTTGCAAATCGTCAGCAAAAGAGTGTTCTTTGGAAAGAACTGACATCATAACATAAGGCTAAATTATTTTATTTTTTATCACTAAAACCATTGAAAAGAAAATTTCAATCTAAAAAAAACATGGTAACCTCGCATAATATTCTTTCTGGTTTTTGCTAATTTAAAGTCCTTACATTTTCCTCTTACGGCAAACATCCCTATCTTCCCGGTACTGCCAATTTATGTTGGACAGAGTATAGTACCCGTTCTTCTGGGCATTGATGCATCGCACGTAATAGTGAGTTGTTGCATACAGGCTTCAGCTGTTTCGCTTCGAATTATATTGCCGGTATTTATCATTTCTTCGAACGCGTCCAGGTCGAAGTGTGTGTCCTTCCATTTTGGGACCGTTCGTTTGGCACGTTGCACGGTACTCCTCTCCTTCGTCTCAAAAATTATCGCTTGGCGGTCACTGTGCGTGTATTCCTCGCTGACTCGCCGTTTTATATTTCGCAAAAGGGAATTGCTTACGAACGTGATGTCAATAATAGAGCCCATTCCTGCCTTACGATATGTATTTTCACGACCTTGTTTTGCAATGCCTATGTTAAGAGCTGCAAAACATGTATATTACATGTATATAACATGGTTTGTCATATCGCATATCCATAAATTGCTGTCAAGAGTTTAATACTGTTCACTTATCACTTATCCGTTTTTGCTACTCTAGCCGTTTGTGTCAGGATATCCTGTGCAATTCTACAGTGATTTAAGTTTATCGACGGCGGCTCTTCAACTCCATAGGCGCCTCCCTGATGAAAGGCACATACCCCGTGCGGAGCAACGAAGTTCCGAGATGTCGCCTCCCGGTGAGTTAATCGACTGTTAACCCTAAAGCCTGTATTTTGACGTACTGTGAAATATAAGGATTCGTCCCTCTGTGTGTGGAATGCTCTTCCTCACTCTGTTTTTCCTAACTACTACAATTTGTAAACATTTAAAATCAATATGCATCGGTTGCTCCTTTCGTCTAATTCCTAATTTTCTTGATGTTCGTGCTATGTTACTATCAACATTATAAGGGTGCTAACAAACCCTTTTGCAAGTGCTTTGTTACGCATTTCAATTCGATGCAAAATATCGTCATAGCGAAAATATGATTGCGAAGAGTGTCCGAAGCTGATTCGGAGGCGCGGTTCACTTCAAGGCTGTAGTGAACACTCCAACATTTTTTTGATCGATCTGAAATTTTTTCTGCTATTTTTTAAGCCCAAAGGTCAACCATGGGTGAAGCGGTAAACAAGGTCAAAACAAAATCGTTTCGAGAGAAAAATTCTTCGTCAGATATTTGGTCTCGAATGCGTTGACGAGTTATGGAGGAGACGATTCAGCGATGAACTCTACGAGCGGTTCAGCGACAAAGACATCGAACTGGTCAAAAAACTTCGCATTGGGGTTTTGAAATGGCTTAAACATGTATTTGGAGAGGCGCAGGTCCACCCCGAACTGTAGCGCCGCCTAAGTAAGTAAATGTCAACCATCCTATTTACATATGTATGTTTATCTATGAGCAAGCGCTTGTAGAGAATACGTTTTTTTCTTCTCTTATTCGTATAAATGTCAGATTAATGATAAAGCATACGTGCATTAGACTCATAGGCCGGTATTCACCGACCATTCCTAAATCGTTTTTAAATTTAGGTAGCTCATAGTTTTAAATTTTTGCTACGTATTCACCAAGCAATAATAGGGTTGTGTCTACGCTAATTCGAATATGCGAAAAATTTATTTGTTCGCTCTTTTTCGAATTCTCTCTCGAACATGCAACGTCAGAATCTCTATGTGAATAAGCAAAATTATTTTAAATGAATCTGCGTGTTCAAGTTTTTTTTTGTGCCAAAAGATAGACCAGAAAAGTTACAACCATTTCTGGATCAATTGAAGATGTTAATACGACATAACTATGAAAGGTTCTATAGTTATCTTTGAAACATTGCACTATTATTGGTTTTGCTAGTACGCTGCGTTTAGCCTAAGGAGCTTGTTGAAGAAATTTGTTTGCGTGCATTTTAAGTAATTGTTGTTTAAACAAGCTAAACGCGAGGCCTTAGCAAAACCATATACCGTATTACCATTTACAATAGAACCACCAATGGCCGTGATTTATCCACATAAGTTGTCTGGTATTATAAATATAAATTTGATGCGATATTTACGCATTTCTATTGCTGTCTAGGGCAGCTGGCCAGATAATACAGAAATATATATCTCGGCTTTACACATGATTTATAATAGATTTTCCATTATTAGTATGATTGCTCTCTATAGAGTCATTGCAATTCTATTTTATTTGGTGACGGAAACTACGCATACAAAAAAATTAGCAAACTCTTGGTGTATGACAGAGATTTTACAGCTCCAGAATATATCACCATGAGGTTTTTTTTTTATGTATATCCATTGCAAAATATGTCCATGTCCAATATATTTATAATAAAATAAAATTAGAATTTGATATATTAACTGTCACAGCTGATTTCGAATTTTCGAAGTTGTAAAATTATATTACTGCTCTCAACTTATGAGTGGTTGGGACCTCTCGTAATTCTTATGAGCGCTCGTAAATCTGTACTAAGAGGGGTTGGTGAATAGGTTTACGAAGCTCATAGCTTACGAATGTTCGGTGAATACGGGCCTTAGAGCTATCACTCAAAACAAACGCAAGATACACACGTACTCGCACTCGTACATTTCGCTGGTGTCACTTTAATGTCTACATCTTTTGGAGTTGTTCAGTTTTGATGATGTCTATTATATATAATTTTTTACAAGCAAATGAAAATAGTTATTTTCATATAAGATAACAATACTTATGGTTACAAACAATTTCTTATTGTTTATTGCTTTTGTTCACCAGTCATCACAGCAACAACAAACAATTTTTCTGAAGCTTACCAGTGCGTCATAGAGACATTTAAGACACTGTCTACCCAAAAATTAAATAAAACTATAGATCGCATTAATCAAAAAACTAAAAAGAGCCAAAAACTGTTGAAGAGCCAAAACGCATTTCCATCTTGCCTACTATCATTATTCCGCTGTGTTCTGCCTCTCTTCGCTTTACACTAAATAAAACAACTCTTAATTTCAGATTATTCAAATTTTAAACCTGTTTCAAAGAAATATGAAATTGAATCAACTGTTGGTAAACACAATCCAGTCTATCTATCTATTTCCCCTATGCAATAAGTAAACATTTGTATATGGATGAAAAAGACGTGTCTTTTGTTCCCATTTGATAATGCGTAATTGTAACTGGAGTGGTTTTTGAGTCATCAGCATGTTCTTACAGAGAGAATAGTGGAATCTCAACATTCAGATCTTGCATTTTACGTTTAAAAGAGCTAGAAATTAAACTATTGATAATAATTAGTCACACTCACACATACATATTCTGTATATACCTGGCTTTGGTTTGTTAGTGTTGGTCTAGCTTGCGCCGCGGTTACAAAGGCTTGTATTAATGCAAATTAATTTAGCAATATTCATGCTGCTGATTCATGATGTGATGTCGCTGTGGTTTATATTTTATGTATACGGATTTTTCGGGAGATTATTCTTTCCACTTTTAATACATCTCTGCACATCCCCCTGTGCGGTAGGTACTCTTGTTCAACTTAAACAAATTTCGGCCTCCCATTTTGAATTGGCCAATCCAAACTGTTCGTGTTATTTTTATGTAATCTAGGGGTTTTTAAAGCTCTCTTGATGCATCCCAGTTTTTATTAGTTAAACTCGTGTGAGTTTCTACTTTCTTCTGTCGGGATGGAAATAATACATTGAGGATGTTAAGGCGGTTGCAGGTCTTTAAAAAAGGTCGTGCAAACCATTAGGATTGAAAATATAGCCAGAGTTTGCTTATTGCTAACAGCGATCATTTTGACGAATTTAATAACTCCACAAAATTATTGAGCGATTAGGATTTAGAAGGCCACTTGCACCTAAGAGTGAGAGGCAGAGGCAAATCATTATATCTACCCTAGAAATTTTGGTGCCGCACGTCACTGGGTCTTACTACAAAAGCGCTTCCAAACCTTTTCGTCAGTTTCTCTCTACGTGAGAATTTATTACCTCAAACATTTGGTCAATCTTTAGACTTCGTACGAAAAAAGTAAGAGAACAGATATATTATATAAGCCAATACATATGTACATACGTTTAGTTTTTGAATGATTAGTTTGAATTAGATTTTTCAAAGAGCTCTATATTCTGGGTCATTAAAAGTTATAACTTGTAACTGATCTGTGCATTCGTAGCTGTAAACCCTAGACTAAAATTTGAACAGTTGAAGCTATGTATGTGCAACGCAATATATTTTAAATCCTGAATTCGGACTCAACAAACTGAACTCATTATTTGGTTTCCCAAGAACACTGGTAAGTTAAGATTTTTCACTCTGATAACGTCATCAGAACTAAATCATGTAAAGAATTTAACATTCCAAGGTATTATAAGTTTTAAAACAAAGGCGATTCATATAAACCTTTCCTTATTCCATCCTTTCTTTATCTTGCATAAGTAAGTATAAACTTTTTACCCTGTGCACGAACGGGAAGTAAGAATATCCCTGCAGCGCCCGCCAGTGCTTGTCGTAAAAGGCGACTAAGGGGGAGGAATCACTTCTAGGCAATTTAAACATCATGTGAGCCTACCAACACACTTAACGCATTTAAACTGCCCCACAACTGGGCATGCAAATCCGTGGGTTGACACGACTGGAGATCATCGGTGTCATAAAAGTAAGGTCAATCAAAAACTTATATCAGGAGCATGCACTAGTTACATGGTTGTGATTCTGGGCGAGCTATTCGGTTATCGGGGGATAGCAAAATAATGCAAAGACTTAAGCGAAACCTAGGGGCCGCGAGTTGGAACATCTTGTGTGTCCAAGAAACGAAATGGCGAAACAACGGAAATTGGGCGCGTTTCTTGGATGGGACGAACAGGGTAAGAATGGTATCGGTATCATCCTTGAGGCAGAGTTATTTAGCAACGCATTGACCATTTCAAAGCCCAGTGACCGTTTGAAGTCTCTCAAACTGGTGATTCAAGGTGACGTGTGGAATATTGTCAGTGCATATGCTCCCAAAATCGGGTGCGAGCAGAGGGAAAAAAATACTTTCGCGCTTGATTTTAAAAGAATATATTATTCCTACAGCTAAGGAGTTGGGAACCTGTTTTTTATTGATGGCCACATATTTAAACATTTTGCGTTCTAACCTGCATAGTAGCGCCCACAAATTTGGATTTGATTGCGGTGATTGCACCAAACACCGACATTAAAATTTTATCAGGACAATGATCTAAAGTATAAGGCGCATACATTTAGGATGTGACTGCTTTACAATTGTACCAAAGAGTTCAATACACCTGCCCAGAGTCTTGACTTTTATCCTGTAGAGAATTTGTGTTTGTGTGCACACATTAATTAAATTTATACAATAGGAATGCACAAAAATACCTAGCAAATATGACATTGAAAATTAATTAGATCGATGAAACGCAGCTATGCTTGAAGCTGAAGGCGGCAACACAAAATATTGAATAAAAAAATAATGTGATAAAATGGACTTATAAATGCTTACGGAAAATATGTAAAAAGACTTTCTTGACACTGTAATTTTGTGAATGTTTTAGTTCTTTTCGTTTGTATAAAAGCGAATAAATTTTTTTTGTGTGTGGTCTCTTGAATATTTGTTTAAGTAGTGTAAATAAAAAATATTAAAAAAAAATTACATGAGTCTTTATTAGCAAGGAAAAAATAAACTTAAGGAAAATTTTCGCTTGTAAAAACAATTTCGTGACAAACTGTATATAAAAATATTTAAGCAAAAATAAGGAAAATCGATTAATATGGATATATATTACATTGAAGTAATAGAAGAAGATTCGCAGTCAAAGTGAGTTCTTAGAATTCTGCAATTAATTTTATTTTTAGGTGCTATTTTTTAGTATAACCATACGTTCAATACTATGCTATGCAACTGCAGCTAATGATTGAAATATCTAAGTTTGAAGAAATATTTATATTAGCTGAAGAAGCACGGTGAGATATACTAGCTGCAGTGTAGTCGTTCACTGCTAGGTCAGGCTGGGCAAACCTATTCAAATGCTTCTAGTGTTTGATGATCTAGACTATTTTATTATCATCGGCTGATCCTTATAGATCAGTTCCGAAAATAAAAAACGGCTATTTAAACCGATGTGGTTAATATTTGGGAAAAGTCACGTGACATACGTGATATACTTACGCCAGAATGATATACTCTGTATGAACAATTCGGATTTTTAGAAAAAGTTGTTTTTAATACTTTTTTAAATGAACATTTTTATATTTATATTTTTGAATAAAGGAAATCGGATGTCTGAAAGATGAGATTAATTTATCACAAAACAAAAAGATTCTTACAGCGAGTTCTTAACTAATAGTCCTAGACTCAAGAGACTACCACCCTTATTATGGTTGTCAAAGATTGATATTTGATATACGATAAAATTTATCAAACAGTCGAAAGTTTGGTATTATGCGTGTCAATTGATAGATTTTACTTCGATTGTGAAAACTGTTAAAAAAAGGCATTGTGAATCTGTGTTAATTACATTTGACGTTTGAATTTGGCAATTGTTATTTATTATTTTTATAATATTTTCTTCGTGGTTGATCACAGACCTTAAAATTAAAATTTAAATTAATTGTCAACTGCAATATAAATGAAACTTACAAGCATTGCATTTATACTATAAAATCCTTTTCTGTTGTAGTACACATGCCGTAGGTTTTAATCCTCGCCAATAATTTTAATATGTGTTCCATCAACAGCTCCTATTATATTTGGGATACGATATTTTTCAAAAAGTATATTTTTGCCTGTCATTCTTCCTCCCGTGTGTATTTAAATTTTATCCACTTAGGACAGAGGCACCGTTCTAAGACTATAAGCACTTCTTTAGAAATGATCGATACTGTTGGCTGCGCCGATCCAATTTTATTATCGTTTCCAACGCTTAGTTGATAACTTCCTTGTGCTAAAAACCTTAAAGCAGCAGCTAATTTTAGAATATTCGGGATGGATTGCTGTCTTTTGAATGGCTTCAGATCGCTGTTAATATCAGTTAATACCTCTAAGAAGACATCTTTCGAAAGTCAGAAGTTTTGTAAAAATCTGTAACCAAACCATTAGGAGTGCTTAATTAAAAAAAAACTTATACCACTTACATCACAAATTCAGCGAGTTTGATGTATCTCGTAATTTTCTTCGTTTATTGGCTTGCCCCACTATATTTTCTTCCTCAATACCACTTTCACAATTCGATAGTTGACATTTTGCTTCTAAAATATTGCTTTTCTAATCAAAACAATTTGTGACTGACTGAAAATATGTCAGCGATCAAAATTTTTGACAACGATAATAACAATTTTATCGATAGAAATGTTCACAATAGATCTAAAAACTGTATACAATTCACATCTGATCAAATAATTTGATGTTTGACATCGATAATACCGAGTCAATGAATTTGTTAATAATTGTTATCTATCGTGTTGGTATTTGACATTACGTTTTAATTACTTTGTTGAAATGCGTAATTAACCTCACGGCAAGATTCAAGTTTCCAAACAAAAAAAATTATAGAAAAAGTAGAAGTACGCCCAAGAAGTTTTTTTCTTCATCTCCATTCATTTAACAACTATCAAGAAAAGGTAATTTAATTAATTGAACAAAGAAATTACGTTATTGGCAGGTGGGCTAACTCACTAAATTTGAGTGATTTTTTATGTTTTTTTTACTCTGTATTGTATAAAACAAATATGTTTATAAATGCCCTACATTTTAAATAAATTTATGAAATAAATACATGTTTTTCTTTTGTCTTTAACATTCGAATAGCACTGCGTTCTTAATTCAGTCGTACAGCGCTATAAGAATAAGAAAATTCTTAAATTAATCATTTAATTTCTAAAAGTAAGAATGGTATGTTACTAGTTTCGACGAATATGAGTTGAAATTTGTATAATTTAAGCGTGCTTTAACTTACTACTACTCTAGGTGTAAATTCATAAAAAAAAGCAATTTGAAATAACGCCCTCAAAAAGTGGGCATGTTGTGGAATATTGATAATTGTTTTGCAACTCCCCCAAAATGTAGTCAAATTTGTTAAGTAGGTTAGTGACTACATATATTGTGAAGTACTTAGTGCATTATTCTATCAACATTTTTCTTAATTTTGGGCGTGGAAGTGGGCGTATCAAAAAAAACCCTACCATTTCGGAACCTAAATCTTCTATTATTTCGGAGTAAATGTTCCAAATTTAAGCTTCCTAGCTTAAATTTAAAGGCCTAAAATAAATTTAATATTCGAAGGATATTGCTAAATTGTCTAAGCTTTTGATTCTGTTCATGAATTTAAATATATAGACAATTTATTTACAATTATATCATCTGCAATTTGATGAAAACAAATTACTATGTTTTAGACAGAAATATTTGTTTTTTGGATTAAAAATTAAAAATAGCATAAGTTACTACCGCAACTGACAGATAGTTGACGTAAATGTTTCTGGAGAATCCAAAATGCTGCTTCATCCAAATAAATAAATAAAGAAACAAAATAAGTTTTCTAAATACTATTTTCTAAAAATTTGATTTCCATTTTATTTTCATTTTACAACTAAAAATATTTACAAAATATAAAATGTGATTTGTTCTTCGACATAAATATCATGGCTTTAAATTTTAGGTGCTTACAATTTACGGGCTTGCACCTGTTCTTAGAGGCTAATTACTATTTAAATATAATCAGCTCAATAATACAAATAAAATCACTATTTAACAACAAAGAATATTTATACAATACTACAGATAAATAATAGTAATAATACAAATTACAAATAGGATAATTAACATTATATACAAAAAAATAAAAAAAAAAAAAAGAATGATAGTTTGTGGAATTTGGTTTAATCCACTTAGGCTTTTACGTAGTAAAAGATTGAGGACGCGGGAGGAACAGGAGATTATATTCATAAACTTCCTCGAATACAGTTTGTTCACACACATTTACGATTGATTATTTTATTAATTTTATGTAGTTGATTCGTTTTTTTTTTCTTTTTCCAACTTAACATATACATTATTAATACATATTTATTTTAGACTTTCTACTGTTTTATTGCTTTATTTTCACATTATTATTTTTTGTTCACCATGTGTATATATATATATATACATATATATACTATATTTGATATCTTCGCACCTACGAAAGTATGTTAGGTACTAAAAATAGTAAACGATATATATTTATAAATATAGGTTCCTGTATTTTCTACAACTTCGGTACTACCTTTTCACAAATTGCTATCCTTTTTATAGAATTTATTTTTTAGACAATTCTACCTTTCACAAAAACAAAGTTATTTAGATTCAACAACAAAAGATTGGCATAGAAAAATAGGTTCTTCTACTTTGATTTTGCGATGATTCTAGCAATTTGTTGATTTCTGCTGTAAGTATACAATACAATGCCTTTTTCGTAAAGCTATTTTTAACTAAAATTATTAAATTGAATTGCATATATGCAAGCATGTCTTTAACTGGCCAGATTAACTTTATCCTTTTCACGCTACTAATTTCATTATGTATACATACAAAATTATTGGCTGCTTCTGTTTTTTTTTTTTAAATATATTGATTTTTGGTATAAAAAAACTTCGAGCGTCTGCCCTATACTACTACAGATTTTTTAATTTAAAGCGAGAGTACGTCTTTATTTTACGTTGAATATGTGTTAAGGTATACATTGTATATAACTATTGTATTGGTTGGTCGTCACTAAAAATAATTAGCTCATAAATATTGCAAGCAAGGAAGGCGTTACTAATCACATAATTCGCATGAGAATCGTTGGTATTCTTCAAAACCACGCCATTTTAGTTGTAGTAGGGTATGATAATTAGTTTTTCTCAAACTATCGTCTCTCTCATATCCATATCCTCTCCTGGCCTATGGCATTTTATTTATCGGGTTTTACGTGGTTTAATATCTTGAAGAATTTGCTCAATGTTATGTGATAGTCACTTTTTAACTTTGGTTTTATTTTATGCGGTATAGAAAAATTGTCACATATTTCGAGTGATATGAATTTGAGCATCACTTTACAGTACCGAAAAATGTTGTATATGCTATACACATTTGAGCTTGTTTAATGAATGAGAATCAGTCGGCGTAAAAAAATGTTAGATCAAGTTGGAACAGATAATAACAGCTCCGATTTTTATGAGATTGGTATTCACCTATCAGTTGAGAATTTTGAACAATTTAATTTATCTTATTTTGGTAGACTACCGATAAAACAGGGGCTTGTAGTGTTTAATTTAATGACGCAATGTTTAAATAAAACCATCAGCATACCAAAAAATAATAAAGCTTATAAGAGACCACAAATCTCATACAAAACGAAGTTATACTTTTTGTTCTTTCGTGTGAGTTTTAAATTATGTTATTGCTACGTTTATAGAAAAAGTAAACCAAAACAAAAGAAAAGGCTCATTTAAATCTGTATTATAGGGATCATAACCTTAGTAGTTAGGTAATGTCTGGTTAGACATTACCTGTACCTGACTGAAAAATTTAATGCCTTAACATATATGACATATTAGGTGTAAGGGCTAAGGTTGTCGTCCTTCATTTCACATTTACAGTAAATAGTACGGTCATGTTCTTTTTTGACGTAATATAATAAATCATTTTTAAAATTCCACCACAACGTATAAAGTGCAATATTTATGGGCTATATTATTTTGCTTTATATACATATACACTTTACACGAATCGTAAAACGCTCATCAAATGTCTCTCTCTCTCTTTCTGTCTCACTTGCCTTCTCTCTACTTACAATTACGCAGTTCATCTATCTACAAATAGTCCCATGGACTAAACTATGAATAGCTTAAAAAACTATACAACTACATTACTTGCCTTTAATCCATTATGATGTATTCTATGTAAATGCTAAACTTGATCTTCAAAACATGTACTTCTACGCAAAAATAGTTGATCATACACTAAATTTATTTAGGTATGTATTTTCTTTCGCATCATAGAAAGAAAAAACATAAAACAAAGAAACACAGTTCACATAATAAGAAATACTAATAACAATAACTAAACCAGTCTCACGTCAATGACTCCCTACTCAGTCGTTTCAAAATTATTACTATACTCGTATACCAAAAAGTTGTAGAAAATTTTCTATTGAATCCTTGAGCTCTACTTAGACCTATCGCTTCCGTAGCAGAACTACGGCTGCTTCTTGCAGCACCTTCAATAATATTGTTGTTATCCAGTTCATGTAAAATGGGCAGCTCTAGCTCTGGAATAGTTTCTGTGACAAATAGGCGCTTCGGTTTGCAACGACGCGGTTTATTCCATGTTTTTGTGACATTGATGTTATATCCTTCAAGATATTCTGATCCCTGTAATACATAAGAATAAATTAAATCATGTAAAAATAAATGAAATAAATGAAAATTTAAAACATTAACGTTTTCGTAAGGACTGTTGCACAGCGTGCAGTCTTAACCCAATTGTGAATATCCTTTTGGTAGGAATTGCAACTAACAAGACTAATTGCGGGTATATGTATGTAGCTATAAATTAATAGTTTCAGATGGCTTTCATGAATCTGTGGGTTTCATTGGCTAACTAATTAATGAAAGTATGTCATTGCTACGTTGATAGAAAAAGTAAAACAAAACAAAACAAAAGTAAGGGGCTACAGTTTAGGGCTCTACGTGACAAAATGAATATACCCTTACGATATGGTATAAAAACAATACCCAATAGTTAAAAATTTGCACGGAAAAGACAAAGGGAAGCGGTTTAAAAATGTAATATCTCAAGAATAAAATAAAATACTCGTATTCGCCTTGATTACCGTTGTCAATTGTTGGTAACGACCTTTGTCGTTTCCTGAATCGTGTCGGGTCTTTAACTCTAGGTATGACGTGACCACGTAACTTACACAACGCGCAAACTCAATACGTGTAGGACTGGCGCACAAATGGAAGAGACCGACAATTAAATGTTTTTTTTTAGAATAATCTCATGGCAGTTCTTACTTTTGGATGTCTGTCAGACTTTCGCAAAAGATGGGGCTTAGTAGTTCAATACACTTAATAACTGAGCCACTGCACTCTCAATAAGTAACTAAATTTTAAAGTTAATTAAATGAATTCAGATTTTCGAAAATATCATTGTTTTTTGGTTGCTTTACCTCAAAGGTAATTTAAAGAAATCAGTTTTGGGACTAAAATAATGAATTTACTAAATGAGATTTAATTTAGTCCTAAATGTTCAGTCCTTTGTTTCAATACTTTGATCCTCGATTAAATAAATAATAATTTTTAAAATCCAAAACTATGTATGTACTTATGAATGAAAAACTTACCGGTATAAAATGGTTTTTGGCCCCCCAACACAAGGGCTTAAACGAACCACGCCTAGTTGCTTGTTGGAATTTTTCAAACTGATTTTCCCAGTCATACGATACAAGTCGTGATTCCAATGTCATACCAGCTAAATCCGGTGGCGCCGAAATCAAAACTGGATTCGAGTCCCTGCAGATAAAAAGTTAAAAATTAGTATAAAATTATTTATTTTATGAAATACAATTATTGATTTCCTCTTTTAGGCAGGGAAGATATTCAAACCGCAATAAAAATACTTGTTAGCTGTAAATTGGCAAAGGGAACAAAGTCTAAAATACTTATGACCAAATGTGCATTTAAACTGCTGCTACGAATAGGTAAGGAGAACTTACCTTTAAGTGCACAAATAAATCGAAAATACTAAGCCAGTTATTAGGAAGCCAATGTATAATATTACTTTTTACAATAAATAAACTGCCTTTTAAGCAGAATATAATACACATATATAACGTATGAACAAAAACGATAATATTTAAAAAAAAATGTCCTTGTAAAAGAAAAACGCGTTTATCTCAAAATGACACAAATTTAAATATTCTTAGGTACGTCGTTTTAAGTTAAGTTATGCACTGCATATATTAATAATTATTTACAAAATTAATGAACTTACGTGGCTAACTGTTCAATGCCTAAAGAATGTAAAACTGTTGGAAGGCTCGGTAGTGAATGGCAAGTTGTTAATTTTTTCTGGCGAGGGTAGTAAAGAGTCAACACAGTACAACTTTCTTCCTTCATTGTAAGGCCACCTAAGGAAATAGAGTATGTTTAATATATATATATGGATAAAATAATGTATATAAAGTTAAAAACTGTGCATTTCTAAGCGTAAAAGGGTGACACTATAATTGATAATTAATTGCAAATTCAAATTGTAAATGAATAATTTACATACATTTTCATTATTCACAAAAAACGAATCTTAACACAAACATTAAATAAAAAATAATATTTGACTCTTAATTCCCAATTATTAGGAAAGTGTTTTTTGCAAAACTAGTGGAAATATGAAGATGTGCATATATTTTTATATACTTACCCAAAGTAATAGCTTTTCTAGAAGAGCTATCATATATACACTCTACAATTAGCCTATCACCAGGAAGAGAACGCACAGACTTCGACAATCGTCTAAAATCCTGATAATTTGGATCAATATTGGTATCCTGAGCAATGGGAGTCAGTTCTTCATTTCGACGTAGCTAAAAATGTATATTTAAATAAAATAAATAATTACTATAAATTGGGTCAATTTACAAACCTGACGAAGTCTAATTTGTCTGCCGATTTGATGAGTTCGCATCATAACAGCAAATATATTAATGCCTTGCGGTGGAAAAGCATAACTAGTACAGTTCTCAATGCATTGACCTTCTGAAAGTACATGCCTTTGGCCCGGAGGAATAATATGTCGCCAATTTGGATCCATTCCTAAAAATGATGTAGTCAATATTGTTTAAGGTGTCTTTTTCATTTAAGTACATATTAAGATTTTTGTACTTTAAAGAAACGTTTTAGCAAAAATAATGTATGTCGCATATATAGCTCTTCTATTTTTTGAATAAAACTTACCAATCGATAAAACCCCAGCGTCATTTGGCCGCAGGACATGGGTAAAATAAATTTTTAATCCCGAATTATCAGCCATTTGCTTCGTCTGCAACTGTGAAAAATCAGGCTGCAAATTACTGTAATGCGTCTCCATTAAAAAGTATTTTGCCTGTCGAGAGTCCACTGGGTAGCCAGCTTCATCAGGAAAAGAAAATCCCTAGGTAAAATTAAAAGGATTATTTAATTCAAATATTTTTCGGTTTTTTTTGCAAGTCTAAACAAATTTACCTCAGATCCTCTTGACCATGACGCAACTATTGCATTGCAAGCCAAGGGCATGTCTCTTGCTCCTAAGCACTGCCTTCCTTGTTCTCGAGCCATTAGTTCAAGGTCTGAATGGGAGCCTTGACATTCGTGTAATGTAACGTGCTGTAAATACTGTATACTGGACGATGAATCCAATATAGGCTCATACTACAAATTTATTGATTATTTCTTTCTTTCATGTAAAATTATATTTTATTAATTTATACCCGAATTAAGTGATGTTTTCGATTGATGTCCTCTAATTTAAACATTTTGCACCAGTAAAGTGTATCATCACCGCTTGGAAGTTCTACGTCTTCATTTCGTAGTTCCAATACTCTTACTCTGTCATCTCTTTGAGATATTGTTTGGGATTTTTGGGTAAGTATAAGTGGTCGATATGCTCGAAATGCATCTTCTATTTCCGGCAAAGAGCCAGGTCCCATAGATCCATATTTCGGGTCGGTATCACTGTACATATATAAAATCCTCATCGTATCATCCTTGAAGTATGAAAGAAATTAATTAAAAAGATTGGACGATTAATTATGTTGTGAGCTTTTGTTAAAATAATTAATAAGTCTTGTTGCTAATGACAATGGATAAACATCGATTTTTAAGTAACATTTATTTTTAAAACGAACTGGTTGTTTGAAATAATACAAAAATAACTTACAGTGATGGGTATATCATGCGCAGAATCGCAGGTGTCCAACTTTCTTCGAAATCGTAATACTGTATGCGTCATATTCTCGTAACCTAATATAAGTATGTAATCCTGGGATGGATCTACTATCGGCTCCGCATTTCCTCTGCCTGAAATATGCCTGTCCTGAAAAAGAAAATGAATTGGTTTATGTCAATACATGCTTGTAAAATTATAGTATACAATGGAAATTAAGTCTCTTATCGCGCAATCGTCAAAAATCGGAGTGAATACATAAACAGATTTTAAATGGCAGGAGAATGCTTTTTGTTTATTATATTAATTATATGTATATATATATTATTATAAAGAGTTTTATAATGCTTATGCAAAGAATTGTGCCCTAAAAAATTAAATAAACAACACCTGCCTAGCTTCTCCAACCATTGGTGCGACGATATGTTCTTGAGAAGCTTCTCATGGCAGTTCTAACTCTTAAATGTTTGTCAGAATTTTGCAAGAAGTGGGGCAGAGAATAAAAAAAACTTTAAGGTTTTACGGGACGGTATTTTAAACAGCGACCCCTTAGCTTAGTGGTCAAACGCACTTAACCACAAGGCCACTGGCCTCTAAACTTAGAAACAAAGGTAAATACAATACATTTTACTGGGTATGCGCATAAACTATGATTGGTGCTAGGTAAAGTTACCTTATTTCTTGACGATTTATATAGCATAGCATTTGCATAGCATTTATTGTAAGCAATATTTACCATTTTTTTTATTAAAAATGGAAATCCATATCCCGGAAGCACTTAAAACTCGATAATGGTCCATTGTGCTTCCAGGTAGCAATCGAGAAGTGATTTGGGCAACTCGAATTCGTTTCGTATTAATAATGGTTGGCGTTCATCGTTTTTCGCTGTTGGGTATTGAAACTGTACCTCCCGTGTCAGAAGACAAACTACTTTATTCTTTCCTATTCCCCGTTTGTTATTTTCCTTGGACTATTTTAACCCTTTAACGCCCAAAGGACGCAAATTCGACATCTAAGTTTAAATTGTTGGCATATGATGAATTCGAAGAAAAAAAAATGCGGGATCCACTGTTGCTTTTACGAAATCCTAAGGCAAAGAAGCCTTTCTTTTTAGCATAAAATAACATAATTGCTTGGTTAATTCTCCTAAGTACTATAAGAAAACTTGACCTAGGTCAAGCATAAATTGTGTAATTTTAAATTTTAGATTAAAACATTGGCCGTACAATGGTCAAAGTTGGTAGGCTGCATCATTATGTACATAAATGGCGATTAAAAAACAACACTAACCAGTGTTTAACTTACTGCTGATTTGTGTCGACAAACCTAGGCGTACAAAAAAAAAAACAATGGTACAATGGTCAAAGTTGGGGGGCTGCATCATTATGTACATAATTGGCGATTAAAAAACAGCACTTACCAGCGTTTAACTTACTGCTAATTTGTGTACAAACAAAAATTATCCCGTAACCCATGAATATTGCTCACGTCGTAAACTAAAAATTTCATACATGCATACCAAAAACAAACAAAAACATAAGGAAAGGTTACAGTCCGCTTGGGGCGAACAGTATGATACCCTATCCATATCCCTATATGCCCCAAAGAAAAAAGCATTAAGAAGATAATGAATAGAATTTTATTTCATGCTATTAAATTAAAAAAAAAAATTATTTTTTGAAAAAAAAACGCCCCCAAAAAGTGGTCGTGGCCAAAATAGGTATAGGCGATATGTTAGAAAAAATATTGGCTAAATATCTTGTTAAAAATTTTTTTCGCTTTTTATGAGAATTTTCGAAGAAAACAGCATTTTAGTGAAAAACGCACACAAAAAGTAGGCGTGGCAAAAACTTTATATGACAAACTTATAAAGGACAGTGCCTACATATCTTCCGAAGGTTATAGCACTCTATCTCTCTAACTTTAGCTTTAAAACGGTTTTTTCTAAATTGTTACACTTAATTATTTCGGAGCCATAGGGAGAATGTGGTCCAAATTTCAGCTTCCTAGCTTAATTTTAAAGGCCTAAAAATTTCGTACGGACGGACGGACATTGCTAACTAGTCTTAGAATTTGGTCCTGATCCTGATGATGTGTCAAAATTAATATACCCTTAGGATAGAGTATAAAAACAACACATCTATGACGCAACCTTGGATACACTTTAAAACTACCGAATGTATACGTTATTTAAGTTTCACTTTCACTGGGGATATTGTACGAAAATATCCCCAGTGAAAGAAGCTAGGATTTTTGTCCTGAATGGGCCGTTTACGCCTAATATTTTTTGGCTTTTATTTTAATTATATTGTATCCAGATCCAGAGTAGAAACGAAGTACGTACGACAAAGACTTTTATTTTATTTATGTTGTAATTACTCGTTACAACTTATAATAAGTTTTATAAGCACTGCGTAGCATCCTATACTTAGACGATTGTTAAAATAGTAAATGATTTAAATATGACGTTGAATTACATAAAGTTATTCAACTACAAATAAACACGATTTTGCGAGCGTACTTATTTCTTAACGCTGCAGCCCCTATTGCGTACAGCTACTTTTAGTGAAAGAATTTCAGTTGTGTAATTCTCTCATATTAAAAAGTTCCTAATGAGGGGAGCTACAACACCTGGAGAGCAATTAACGTCGTAATTTTATTCTCCATGCTTCACTGTAGAAATGCTAGTGCAAATGGTTCGTTGGACGTAAAAACATGTTTATTTCTGGTTTATCTTTTATGTCAGTGTAGCTCGTTTATCCAATATTGAGGATTACGAACAAATAGCAACATTCATGCTTTATGTCCGTATTGATATGTTGTTTTTATAGCGTTATGCAACATGTCCTTGCATTGAAATTGTATTTGCTTTAGCTTTAACTTATTTGACAGAGACAGGTTAGTGTGGTTTTTCTCAGTATCTACTTTAAAATATATATATCTTCTTATCTAAATCGATTTTTTGTTATTTTATTATTATTAAAACTCCAGAACCCTTAATTTTGCTAACTAAGGAAAATATTGCAATTAATATCCAAGTGTTAAATTTAATTCTGTAGCTATGAGGAATCGCTACTAATTTTCTGCAGGTATATACAGACATAACAAAAATACGTTGACCTTTTGCTCGCAAAAAGAAACAATATTTAAATGTATGAGAAGTCGCTTTTCCTTTACTACAGCAAATTTCTTCGTTTTTTACAACTCCATAAGGTACTTATCTACGAAAATAAGCTTAACTGAGAATAACCTATTGACATTGCCTGTTATGATTTCATATATACATACAAATAGGTAGATAGCTAAAAAAGCAATTTGGATAGTCCACGTTTTCTCTATTCTTACGCTTTCTTTTGGCTTATACAAGCGTCACTGTTTGTGCCACTTTTATTAGTGCTGTATCGTGATGAGTTTTTGTGAAACCTCTTGGTTGAATTGCCTATAACTTTACACAGAATTGGTGGATCATCTTCTATACACAGCAATGAACACGCTGAACATGCAAACGGTTTACTGCATCTTACAACCTAATTCAATGCGAATAAGGAAATACATACTTGGAAGTGCTTGTGTCGAATAGAAGAAGACTGTGGTCATATGAGGTCAACTTTATTTTTGATGCATTACCGTTTACTAGAATTGTTATGTTTAATGGGGTACACTAGGTACCTACCTTGCACTTGGGGCACATTTATCATTTTGATTTATTTAAAATAAATGTAATTTGGAAGTCTCATTTAAACAGCATATGACTTTACCGCTACTTCAATAAAAAAAATGTGTCAGAGTTTGCGAAAATCCAAAAATACGTGTTTTATTTTTTTATTTAAATTTGCCTCCCACAAAAACTGGTAGCGGGACATGAATAATAATACGGGGAAGATTAACGTTCCCGATCCCGAAATTCTCGAAAGCTAAATGCTGAAAAACAATGGTATACTTATGAAAATATATCAGAAAGACTAAATCAAGTAATAGCCCTAGGCCTGCATTCTTCGTTCTGCAAAAAAGGCGTTTTGCATGACTTTGAAGTAAAGGCCTTCGAAATTACTTCACTTTACTTGCATAACGGGCTCCAGACCCGTGAAGTGTCCCTGACTGAGATACGGCAGCCTTCCATCCTCTGCGATCCCGAGCACGCTGCTTCCAGTTGTCCAGACCAAGCGGTCTGGCATTCGCGATGGCTTGGTCTTTAAAAAGGAGGTTCGGTCTTCCTTGTCGTCTCGAACCTGGGGGCTGGGATTCGAAGATCCTCTGGAGCGTTGTTGTCCATTCGCTCGATGTGGCCGAGCCTCACATCTTGGTACATCTTGGTACGCGGTTGTATCTTCTCCTCCATTCGCCCTCCTCGCACACAGGACCAAATATCTGTCGAAGAATTTTTCTTTCACTGGATCCCAGTATTAACTCTCCTTTCCTGCTTATCGTCCAGCACTCGGCGCCATATAGCAGAACTGGCGGGGTAAGGGTTCTGTAGAGCATGCACTTCGTCCTTCGAGTTAGGAGTTTTGAACCCATTTGTTTTGCCAAACCGAAGTAGCAGCGGTTCCCTAGGGTAATTCTTCGACGGATCTCCAATAAGATGTTATTTGTGGAGTTGATGTTTACCCCGAGGTAAATGAACTCCTTAACTACCTCGAAGTTGCTGCTATCAACAGTGACATTTTGTCCTAGTTGGTGGACAGATGATTGTTTGTTTGTTGATAGTATATATTAAGTCTTGTCCTCATTCACTTCAAGGCCAACTAGTTTCGCCTGTTCTTCAATAACCGTGAAAGCCTCTATCACGGCACTCTGGGATCGACCGATGATGTCTGTATCGTCCGCATACCCCAGCAGTGGATCTGTTGAAAATAGTGATTTCCGTGTTGACACCTGCCCTGCGCACTATCTGCTCAAGAACAAGATTGAAGAAATCACACGACAGGGCATCTCCTTGTCGAAATCCGGTGCATGTTTGAAAGAATTCAGATGAGCTGCTGCCAAACTGCACATTGCATCGCGTGTTATCTAGTGTCATGCGACACACCTGGATCAGTTTTGACGGGATCCTGAATTCGGCCATCGCCACAAAAAGCTCCTGACGATGAATGCTGTCATATGCGGCTTTAAAGTCGATGAAGAGATGGTGTGTCTCGGAAACTCGTTGGCCTTTTCCTAAGTGTAAGTGTAAGTGTACGTGCCTAAGTGTGATGTTTTGGTCTACAGTTGATCTGCCGGGCTGGAAGCCACACTGGTACGTGCCGAATAGTGTGTTGCAGTGAGGTTTGAAACACACACACAGTACGTTGGATAGGATCTTATATGCGACATTAAGCAGGGATATGCCTCGATAGTTCTTGCAATACATAGGATCGCCTTTCTTGTAGATGGGATATATGGAGCTGATGGTCCAGTCATCGGACATGCTATCCTCCACCCAAACTTGATTGATGATTTGGTGCATGCGCCCTACCATAACATCACATCCATATTTGAAAATCTCTGCAGGTAGACCATCAGAGCCGGCGGCCTTGTTGTTCTTTAGCTTTTTTATAGCTAAGGCAACCTCTTCTATACTGGGCGGAGGGACTATTTGTCCGTATAGCAGCTGCTGGAAATGCAGCTTAAATACATTTACTATTCCCTGCGCGTCGGTGACTAAGTTTCCATCGCTGATACGAAGAACCTGCGTTCCGGTCTTAAAGCCAGCAGCCAGTTGCTTGTCTTTCTTATAAAACTTTTGGATGTTGCTTCGGTCGCGGGACTCTTCGATCTCCTGGGAGCTGGGAGATTGCGTGCTCTCTTTTCTTTCTACGCAGTATCTTCTTCTCCTCCCTTCTCCTGGCTCGGTACTCATCCCTTGCTGCCCTTGTTTTCCTTTGCAGCGTTCTAATGCGTGCATCTTCTGTCACTTTTTCCGGTATACGCATACTTCATCATACCACGGGCTTTTTCTCTGGGGTGGCTGGTATCCTAGGGTGGATTCGGCTATCTCCTTGATGATGTCGCGATACTGGGACCACTGGTTGTTGGCGTCTGTGGTAGGTGCATGAACGCTGGTGAGTTTCTCACTCAGGCGCTCTTTGTAGACCCTGGCGACTCCAGATGTGCTAAGGCGTCCAACGACGAATTTCTTCTTTTGGGCAGTTCGCAGCTTCTTCTAGTTGGACAGTCGAGCTCTGAATCCAGCTGCAACAAGAAAATGGTCAGAGTCGACGTTTGCCCCTCGGTAAGTGTGCACGTGGTCGATTTGGTTGGCGGTTCGACCGTCTGGAGAGCGCCAAGTTGCTGTGGGGATCCTTAGTCGCTGTGTTTTTCTTGCCGACTTTAGCATTGAAGTCCCCGCGTGCAATTTTGGCATCGTACTCCGGACGGGCTCCATCCAGGAGGTCATAAAATTCCTCCTTGATAGGGTCCTCAGCCTCGTTGGTAGGGTCGTGTGCACGTTTTAGGCTAATGTTTTGTAATGTAGCTCTGATGCGGATCACAGCCAACAGATAACTTATCGGCTCGAAGTCCATTACTTTGGATCTAAGCCGATATCTCACGACGAATCCGCATCCTAACACGTGCAAATCTTTTGTTACAACTGTAATAAATGTCGCAATTTTGCCTTTTCATAGTTCCTGATCCTATCCATCGTATCTCCTGGATCGCGGTAATTTCGACCTTGTACCGCGAGAGGACAGACTCAAGTTTTTGAGTAGCACCTTGAGTGTAGAGTGTCCGCACATTCCACGTACACACTCGCATGTCCGTTAACGTTCCGGGTCTATTTTGCCTTTGAGGTACATTTATATCCGAGGCTGCCATAGTATCTCCTATAACTATATGTTTTGAACGTGGTCGGGAAGTTACCCCGACGGCACAACCCCCAACCTGGAGGGCAAGACCCTGTTCTTGACCCAAGGACAGTAGGCCGGTAATTCCGATGCAAGTAACCCACTTCGGGAATGTGAGTGCTGCCGTTGACCCATCAAGTCGAGGTACTGGGCACCCAGCAGTCACTCGGGGAGGTGAGAAGCAGGAGTTGATGGTGTTTTGCTAAAGTGAGAACGCTTGTGTTCTCATATAATCGCATTCACTATCCTTTTCAAAATTACCTACGCTTCACTAAAAGGAAAAGAAAAGAAAACTGGCTTGATGGCGTGGACTTCATGTTAAGCTTTGAAAAGTTGAAAAATATTCGAAAAATATACGAAATTTAAAACAGATGTTCGTTTTTAAAGTTTCTATAAAGCTTAAAATGATTTTAGTAGTTTGTGCATTTGAGCATATTCTATGCCTATTTGTCTAGATGTGTAGATGTGTTTGGTACAGCACAATCTATATCCCTAATAAAAATTACGCCTTGAATTTGTTTAGGAACAGAAAGGTTAGCCCTAATCGAAATTTATAATATGGAAAATAATATGCAACATAAAAAAAGTGGTCAAAACTAACCGGTGTGACGAAGACCTAGACTCGTTTCTCAGTGTTAGCGGCCAAGGCTACAATCACATCATCAATACAGAACCGCGTCGAGTTAAATGTACTGGTAAACACTTATCGCAAGCGTGTGATTGATAGAAGAATAGAAGCAATTTGCTGCAACACTCTGCAAAAAAACGTGATTGAATAAAGAAAAGATCTTTATTCGTCGCAACCATAAAGGGTATAGAATATAATAATACCTGAACGACGGAAAGAGCCTAAGGCACGGGGTCGAACATAATTAAATTATAGTAACAAGAATTTTGAACAGCTTTTGCAAAGATGAACGAGCTTGATGTATTCATTCACAAAAATTGTATTAACATATGCTTAATTTCTAAACCGCATCTGATAAAGGAACCAAGTACAGAAATGAAAGGATTTAGCGCCTATCACCCTTCGGTAAACGGTAAAACTTATTTTATGAGTTTCCTTGTATCACTTGGACAAAATTTCGTAATAGGTGAAAACACAAATTTTAGGATTCTAGATGAAACCTCTTCTTAATAAAGAGGCAGATGTCTACACAAAGCCAGTATGCAATTCGGGTTAGACTTTTGTCGCCAGGTGAACCGACGTAATCAGATTATTCTAAATTACCCTACCTATTTTGATAGACTCCGAACAAATTCAGTACAGAAATGAAGCAAAATATTTGGCAATTGAAATCGGAAATCGGAGGTAAAGAAGAAATACTATCTGAATGCCTGGCTTAATTAAAATTATTTATAGCTTATAGGTACTATCCAACTTTTGGTGAACTTGATGCAAAAAAATCCCTCATGCCAAATCAGTGCCGTGTGGAATTTTAACAATTCTTTTCCTAAATGGGAATACCTTGAACGGTGCAGAGATTTTCCGTTCCGACGAATACCTCGCTATGGAGGGTTGTGTTCTGCGGTTTCCATACAATACACGTTTTGAAGAAAATTATGTTTTTCAAACGATATTGTTTTGATTTCATTTTGCCCTAAGTGGATAGTCCTTATAACCTACATCCCTACAAATAATACCAAATTACGACAGGAATGAACCTATTACCCGCATAACGTCATTCTTTTTTTGACGTCGAATTTCTGGTATACTCTGTCCAACATAAATTGGGAGTACAAGTCTTATGCCGAAGCTTTTTTTAAATCAGTAGCATGTCATATATTTGCGCTATACTAAATTACAAGAAACCCCATCTGACGTAGATCCAACATCTTTTGTTCAGCGCACATCTGATTGGCTGTGGCATGTGGATGTTTATAAATAAAACAATTTAAATGAAGATTTTAATCTTAAAAAAGAATGGTAAGCCTATATAATATTCTTTAAGGCTTTTGCTGATTTAAAATCATTACTACGGAAACCCTGTAAGACCTTACGAAAAACAAAAGAGTGCGAATGAGAGGCAAATATCCCTACCTTCCCTGTACTGCCAATTTATGTTGGACAAAGTATAGTGGTAGTTAGCGTCCGACTGAGGGTCAATTTTTTGGCCGAAGTCGAACTTCGGGTTTTTTTATCACCTTCGGAAAAAACCGAATGTAGTGCAACCTGAAATACCAAGAAACCTAAAATAAATCATCCGTTAAATTAATTTGACTAGTATACAATTTATTAGGGAAATGACTCATAATCATACCAAAATGTATTTTACAAAGAAACTAAAGGAAAAATAACCTGTAAATGAATCCGTTTGATTGTTGTAAATAACTACAAATGCAAAATATCATTTATTTAGATGCAACTTCCACTAGGAAACAAACAAGAAATAACATGCTCGAAATCGCTCATGAGAAAAATTCTCGGAAAAACGTTTAATCAATTCAATAGCTTCAGCTAAACTTTTCGTTTTGCCGTAGGTGGAAAATTTGACCGAATGTAGCCGAAGCCGAATGTCGGTCGAAATCTAATGATAGTTACTTGCAATAATAAGAAGGTAGAAGGCATGCTCATTATTTAATTAATATATAAAGGCTGTTTATTTTCTTTCAACGGGTATCTTTACTACGCACCCTCTATTTGCTCTAGGGTTTAAAATTAAAAAAAAAATTAAAAATTAAATTTTAAAATTAATTGCTAAGCAGTTCGCCATCCAAATTCTATAAAAATTTATAAATAGGTAGCCCAGGGTAAAACTCTGTAGTGTCTGATATTTAGTTTGTTGGTTTAAGGACTCGCGTGTATACTTGCGAGATAGCATTAATATTAATAATATTTTGCTAGACTCACCTGGATGTTGAAATTGCATAGATGTGACATCTCCACTTATTTCGCTGCATATAAAGGGTGATTTTTTAAGCGTAGTTATTTTACAAATCAAATAAAACACTCAAATTTGCATCAAATATTCAAAATTTTTATTGTAATCGATAAATAGGCCTTTGCCATTTACGTTTAAAGACAACTTCATGTAAATGTTGTCCGCGACTCCGTTTCAAATGGTCCATTCGGAAGGTCCAATTTTGCGTCCCTTTTTCGAGCATTTCTGCCTGTATTCCACGAATTACGCATGTTATGTTATCCTGTAAGGCTTCAATCGTGTTCGGCTTGTCCACATAGACTAACGGCTTTACATAACCCCACAAGAAATGATCAAGAGGCGTTAAATCGCATGATCTTGGCGGCCAACTCACAGGGCCATCTCGAGAGATAAGCTGCTCCCCAAATTCATCCTTCAACATTTCCATTGTTTCACGAGCTGTGTGGCATGTGGCACCGTCTTGATGGAACCACATGTTAACCAAGTTCAACTCAGCCAACTAGGGCAAAAAAGTCGTGTATCATGGCTCGATATCGTTCACCGTTGACGGTAACGTTCCTTCTTTCTTTCCTTTCTTTTACACCACACCACATGCATCGGTAATTCTTGTATGGTATGTGGCTGTTCATCACTCCAGATGCGACAGTTTTGCTTATTTACGTATCAGTTGAGCCAGAAATGAGCCTCATCGCTAAACACAATTTTTCGATAAAACAACGGATTTTCACATTTTTCACAGAGCACGAATTTTGATAATAAATTTCAATAATTTGCAATCGTTGCTCGTTTGTAAGTCTTTCCGTGATTAAATGGCAGAGTATACTGACAACTTTTCATTTTGACAGATGATTTTTGGACGCCATTACTAACCAGTGCTGCCCACCTAAAAAACTTAACTCTTAAAAAATCACCCGTTATATTTATATCTACCTGAGATTATTTTATTTTAGTTCTTCCGAAACAAACAAAATGTACTAGGTCCATCACACAAAAGTAACAACACCAGCTTCTGATGTCCGAAGTGTTGAATTATACCAAAACAGGAGTCTAAATAAAAGGCCAAGCTAATAAAACTCACAGGCTAAACAGTAGGAAAGCAGTAAAAGTGCTAAATATATGATCTGTATGAAGAATAAAAAAACATTTGTTCACTGACTAAACTCATTGCAGTAACTGTACGCCTATATTTCTGATCGCTGAAGTCTTCTGGAACGCTACTTGTGAAGACAACAAATTCCTTTTAGTCAGAAATCGCAGTTTGTTCTATCCTTTAAATTTGTTGTTTGATAGTGTTATACATTTATTACTGAGTGCAAATTATTATTTATATTACTTGTTGGATGAAAACATTATGTACATTGTGAACTTCATATATTTGATGTATTCTTTACTTGAACTCATGGTTTTACTTTAAAAGCTAAATTTGTTTGAATCATAATAAATATAACCACTAACCTGAAAGTACGTCTGACCTCTGTCGACCCATCCTACCGCCAGATCAGCACCAGGCAGATTACCGTCGGTGGAGAAACCGAATCCAACATATCCTAGTGTACGTGCTTGAATCTCGAATGTTATATCCTGATTAATGATTGTCCATAAAACTCGAAAATCCTCATTTAAATCGACGGTATGATCCCAGTTAACTGCATTGACAGCGGTTGGGCACATTATGTTATTATAAAGCAAACTGAGGGCTAAACAGGATACAAAACGTATGATTAACGATGACAGCGCTGGGCTGGAATGTCTCATGGAAAAAACCATTTTGTGAAATCGTTATTAAAATTTGCTTGTTTCCAATATTATATAATATTGTATATGTATATGTATATCAATAATTTTTGTTTTTCTATTTTGTTTGCCGTCGATTTTGTAATTTGTTTATATACAATTGTTTGCCAAGTACAATAAAGCTATGCGAAAATGTACTACGTATGTATATTCAAAAATGTTAGTAGTATATTTCTTTCATATTGCGTATATTTATATCACAGATGAAAGTAGTTTTCTTCCTTTTGCTTCCGTTAGTTAAACTAAAAATAAATAAAGGAACAAAATGCGAGCGGATCAAGTGCAGTTATTTTTAAAGTATTTCACTCGAGTTGGAGGACTTTATTTCAACTTTGTTTTAAAGCTGTCATCAGATGTACATTTCTGATGGGATATTTCGCATCCTTAAGCAATATTATAGTTTGATTTCATAATTTTCCTTGTGCTTTTATGTATTCGCATTTTGATTTAGTCTGAAATGAAAACGAAACAAGTAAAAATATTAAAAACATGTTTGTTGAAAGTGTTTACAAAATAATAATGTTTGAGTTTTGTAGAAATAAATTTACTAACTGAATCGCACTTGAGGTAGTATATAAAGTGTCGTCTCACAAACCACATAACATACAGTTCGTTCAACTCATTATTCACAGAAACTTGTTTTTTTTTATTAATGCAGTCGTTCACTGACATCCATTTTACTGGCCCTTCCTCTATGTTAATTAATATAAAGCGTGTAAAAACAAGTTCCGTTCATTTTTAATTGGCATGTTATTTGTGAAGATGTTTTATTTATAAAGTGAACAGAAGCTTGTGCTATTAATAAACCGGAGCATTTTTTGTATCAAATCATTGATATGTAATTTTTATTAAAATCGTTGTTCTATTTATTGGTCCAAATTTATTGATTTCAAATATAAATTGCTAGGGATAACACAAAAAAAAAAAAAGAAAAATACGGGTATACGTATGCACCCGTATGTACCTACGAAATATGTAACTCCAATCTTCGATAATAATTGAATACAAAGCAATGCCTGTACATAAAAAATAAATTAAGGGCACGACTGGGCTGTCCTAAACAAAAATATTAGGTAAAAGACATAAATATTAAGAAAAGAGAAGGTGCGCTTTTTTAAATCACATCAGGAGAAAATATTATATTATTAGTATTTAGAAAGTGTATTAGTATTAGAAAGGGCTTTGTAAAAGAAGGTTTTGAGTCTATTTTTGCTTATATATTTTTTGCACACTATAAGATTGACTATAAGATTGATTTTATTTGATCCCCGAACGTTGTAGCTTCTGTCGGTTTTCTAAGTGGTACCCTCTATGCTTGGTCTCTTTTGCATTTATTACCAGAACCATATCATGGAACCGTTCTACAGTTTCGTTGAACTCTTCCTGCATTATCGATGTTGCTGCATCCAAAAAACATATTTTGAACGATAATTGCCGTGTCGTCTGCATATGCAAATGCACTACTTTTTTTTTGAATATTTTTAGCAATTCGTTAGTGTACAAAATGAACCAAATTGGGCCAAGCTTAGATCCTTGTGGTACACCATACCCTAATATCTTCCACTCGCTTAGTTCCTTTCTTATTTTTACCCTAATACCACGGTCGATTGGGTAACTATAAAGCCAGCCTGCTAGCGCTCTCCTTATTCCTACGTTCTTCAAGACATGCATGAGTCTTTGATGGTTTAGAGTGTCAAAGGCGTTGCTGAAGTCTATGAATACAACCAGCACATGCTAATTTTTTTTTGAGAAGTTCATTCACTATACATATGTGCGAATCTACGAAGAAGCTTTTCCGTAATTTTTTTTTTCTTGAAACCAGTGCTTTTTTAAAAAACTTCAATCAAGCTTCTAAATAAAGACAATGTTTACCATTCGACGAGTTTGTTCAAAGTATTCGATGTTAATAACCTACAGAAAGGCATCAAGGAGTATTTGCTTTTTAGGTCAGCAAAGCAAATACTCCTAAAATTGTCACTTGAGAATTTTAGATTAAAGGAAAATGAAAAGTAGATTTAAAGTGTTATAAAAGCTACTGCCGTATATATTATTATACAATTGAATTATTAATTTATAACAAAAAAAATATATCTATCTATCTAAAGATTACCCTTAAAAGCTCATCTAGCGCTTACAACCTATCTTTTCCAATTACTATTATTTCCTGATGGCGTAAATGGAAATAATTTACAAATTGAAGTAAGATCGTGCGTTAATTGAATCTCTAGGCTTTATGACCGATGTATTACGAGTGTTGTTTTTTAAAGCGCAGACCGGGTTTTCATGCTACAAAGCAATATTTGATTTGGTTTTTCATCGATGAGCTTGATTTAGTTTCTAATGTCACTACAACTATAAGAACCTCTAGATCACACTTATGTTACAAAATTAGATTTTGGATGAATTATCTCATCATAACCTCGTCGTGAAGAAGAAAAACGTGGTACTAATTGTCCCAAATATTCGTTGCGAAGATTTTTCACAATATTGATACGAAAACTTTTAACGCTTTGACTTGTTTCAAAGCAATTTTCATAGCTGGTACTAGATGCAAAATATACGGAGAAACATTTATTAAAAAAAATAGGTAAAAAGTAGATTGAAATTATATTCAAAAACAAAAAAAGGTAAAAGCAACAACACTGGTCCTGGGAAGGCTGTGGAGGGCAAATCGGAGGAATCTGCTTTGGACAGCATAGCCATGTTAGAATTTGCAATATATATCGATTCGCTTGCCTTTGAATTCTTCCGTATCTTTGCTTTATAAAAGAACTTAACTTAGCTGGATTTTAATAGTATTAATTTGAAGCTGGAAGAAATCCTTGAGGAGTTCGTGTATTTTTATCATTTTCATTTAAATCGATTATCTATGAATGCAAATTTCAATCCAATAACAGAATTGAACAGTTTTTTTTTTGTACAAAACTAGTTTACTCTAAATCAGTTTAGTTTCATTAAATTCATATTCTTTAAGGCTCTATTATTCGCGTCACTCCAAGTTTTACATTAAAACTTAGAGTGAAGTAAATATAAAGGTCATATGGGTCTGATCAAAAAAATGTTTTTATAGGTCGTCTAAAGCTTCGATATAACTATTTCTGTTTGTTGTAATACTTCAAGGATAGAAAGAAAGAAATTACCTTTGAACATTTCTTGAAACTGAAAACAAAGGAAGCACGACCTATACTGGATGCTCTAACATGCCATATGCGATATGCCCCAAGTTTCACTCCAATCTAAAGTTGTCGGTAACTACAGGAATTTATAAATCATTTTAAATTCACTAACAACGGCCAAAGAAACAATGGCTTCCTTCGAATGTGTAAATTGCAAAACGTGACACGTTCTTATCGCCAATTTTGAATCAGAAAATATGTAATAGTAGCAGTAATAATGCTCGACTGTGCGACCAATCGTGGACTCGCTCAGCACAAGCAAGATTTTTCATCATAACCAGAATAAAATGTAGGCACCTATCTACAACCAACTATAGGTACATGCATAACCAGCATGGGTGGCTATAAAGGCTGCATAAGTAGAATATGAAGATATTCTTCGCGAAATGAACTTTGCTACCAACACTTGACAAGAAGAAATAACAAATAAAAAAAAATACACAAAATATGGCGTTGTAAAGGTACATCAGAGTATTTTAAAATGTTCACGAAGAAGAGTGAAGAGGAATATAAAAACACAAACAAAAAACCAAACGACCATCTTTTAAGTGGCAACACAACAGTCAACCAGCATACCTTTTAAAATACATTGGCGATGCTTCTTCACTGTCTACTTCATTAGGGTGGGCCTATATTTTCTTCGTGCAAAAAAATTACCCTTTATTTTTTAATAAAGTAAACGACAATAAGATACAGTATTTCTTATATGTTTAAATCGATATAAAAAATATAATAAAATGTTGAGTATTCTTCAATTGATATCACTTTCGGCTGTATGTATGGCAATTGCTTTTGAACCTTTAAAATAGTTTAAAGCTGATGTGACGAGTTATATTTCTATTGAAATTAAATCAACCAGTATGCGGTCAAATTATATAATCACGTTCACTTAATGTCAGCTACGGTACGGTATCATGGCAATGTAATCATTTTATTAATGCACTAACCTCATTCTCATAGATTCCCATCGACCATTTATTTAAAGATCACCCTGAGAACAAGAAGTATCTACGAAGCACATGTGCAATTTTAGTCAAGTTCGCCTTTATACATTTCACTGTATATTCTGATAAAAAACTTATTGGTAAACCGTATAACTGAAGTTAGTTTTGAGACAATTACGACTAGAGATTGAATGCATGTATTTTGCATTAAGGTTTAAAACCCTTCCGTGTACATTTTAGGAGTTAATAAGGTTATTTTTGTATATACTTAACGCTTTCCGAAATAAATTTTCCTGGCTAGCTGCCTCAAGAATCTGGAGCCAAATTTTTTTATTACATCGGAATAAAGTTGGTTTTAAATCCATAAAAAAAATGTTTTATAAGACTTTATATTTTTTTATATTATTTTCATACGAAATTTTCACAAAGGAACATATTTCATCCGATAAATCAAGCAGCTTCTGTCGTTAAGCTTCCCTTTTAAAAAAGTGTTCCTTGCTTCGTCTGCTGGAGTCTCCACTGACAAGCTGGACTATTTACTCAGCCGATATTGTGGAAAATGTATTGGAATGAGTATGAAGAAGTACATAGTTTATTTTAACGTGTTTTCGGCTATATCTCTGATCATCATTCTCTGCTTGCAATGTTCTTGCTACTGGCTTTTCATGAGCATTAACGCCTCATCGATTGCCGTTCCCACTCTTATTTTCTCCTTTTTGTCGTTGACTTATTTTCTTTTCCGATCGGTTAAAATACTGGGATTAAAGGTAAAACCGTATAATTGCAAAAGGCTAGTTTTGAATTATATTCGTTTGAAAATTGAAAGTTTCGGACAATATCTTTACATTTTAAGAGCAAACGCAACACTTTTATGCAATAATATATAATGTAATAATCCATAATAATCCTGATACACCCTATAAAAGAATAGTTTTATTTGCTTCGGTGACGAAACGTGTTAATTATAGTAAATTTTTACGGTTGCCTACGTTTTAAGTAAATGTTGGATATTTTTGGACCAGCCATTTGTTTCAGTAAAAGAAAAAGTTTTATTTATTTGTGCAATGTACATCTATCGGTACAGAGTTGTATTCTTTGATGTTCATGTTTTCCTTGTATGTCTTTTTAGTTAAAAGAAATGAGGCCAAATACATTGCTATGTTATGCTCGATGCAGGTCTGTGGAATTTGTTTGATTTTTCAGTTTAACCTTTTGGTCGGTTACATTCTCAAACAATAAAACAACTACATTTTGCCTAATAATTGAGCAAAATATTCGCAGGCCGCTACGTATTATTCGACTGTATACGAATGGTTAAGTATAAAGTAAATAATTAACATTTTTTAGAAATATAATTATGTTCAAGCCACTACTATATGTATAATTATATTTAATTAAGACAATATACAATAGTTCATGAATGCATGATGAAGTTTATGATTTTTAGTCACGTAGGTATGTTTTATGGAAATTTGTTCATATCAATTTTTGGTAAATGTTTTTATGTTGTGAACGTGACAAAATATTGAAAGCCCGAATTTTATTTATTCATTCAATCGATAGGGGAGCAAATGAGGGAAGATAAAATATTGAATAAAAATGAAAGTAGCAACAAAAATGTTTCGCTCTGATGCAGCACGAAGACGTATGACTTACTTCATTATATAGTATGAGGTCGTATGAGTTGATAAACAAAAATAAACGAATATATCAATAAAAATTTCACATGATATGGATTTGTTTCTACTTTAAGTAATTATACGTTCTCTATATACTCGCCTAACGTGCGATATGTTATACCGTGTATATATGCTAGTTAATTGATTATACAAAATAATTTTGCAATATTCTTTTTTCCAGGGGTTCCCAAATCTGGAAAAACATTTCAGTTTAATTGTAGCAAAATAAAAGATACGTTATTTTTTTTATTTTATATGAAAGGTATATTGGGGTATTTATTTTATGCAGTTCTTAATCTTTGATTAAGGTGGTAAAATGCAATGTTCCAAATAACTCGGCATCAACATTTCCCGAAGAAATAGGGAATCTGCAATAATTTACAAAGTTTGTGTGGACATATCTTCTTTCATTGGTAGGTGCATTCTACCTATATACATATATATGTGTAATAGCTTACTTAACGTAGCGCTACAGTCCGGGATAGACCGTTGCCTTAACCAACCAGCGTCTCCGGCCAGCTTGATCTCTAGCCTTTGCTTCATAGAGAAGATCTGGGATGCTTAAGGTCACTTTAGTTGTTCGAGAGAAAGCTTTTATTCTCAACTGTTTTTTTTTAGTCCAAAGATGCAGCGGTTAGCGAGCGTAATTCTTCATTTGATCGCAGGCTGGTATCGTTGTCTGAGTTAATAGTGGTGCAAAGATAGACAAATTCAATAACTACTTCCAAGTTATATGTGTTTGTGGCGACCTTCTGTCCGAGACGTCGGTGTTGGGTGTCCTTTCTTGTTGACAACATATACTTGTCATATGGTCTTACCCTCTTTGACCGCTAACCCCATCTTCTCCGCCTCCGTCTCACCCTACACAAAAGCGCAATTGACATCACGCTGCATACTTACAATTATGTCAATGTTGGCGGCGTAAGCGAGTAGTCAGAGAGACTTTTGATGTTGTGCCTCTTTTTTTTGTTCCACATAGCTCATCCCTATAAATGTTGTCATATGCGAACTTTAAATCGATCGTGATCTGCCATAGTGTGACAGACTGTGGACTTTCCTGGCCTAAAGCCACACTGATATGGATCATTCGGGTTGCTGACGAAAGGCTTCAGGCTTCACACAAAACAACAGATAAGATATTACATGCGATTATAAGGATACTGATACCTTTGTAGAGTTCGTTCCTTCCTTGCCAATTTCCAGGCACTCAATCCTTCCAGTTTTAAATTCAAAGTCATAAAAATCGAGTGAAAATATGGGATAGCCTGGAACAGAACATGTAACATGTTCATCGGTCGGTTGACTGATGAGCACTGATTAGCCAATCACACTTAATTTAATTAGGGTTATTTTTGCAGCTTGTGCTGTCTGTTTCTTTGCATAATTACGGCACTTCCAGTTGCCTTTCAATAGTTTGAGTGTTTTCAAATTGTCAAAGCCAGTTAAAACAAACTATATTTGACACCTATAGTCTATAGTCTTTAATAATATAACAATATAATCTATAATCTATAGTCTAGTTTCTTGAGGATCGAGTAAACAATGCTGACGTTTCCGCCAATTGGTCTCGTAGAATGGTCTATTCTTAGTCGCCGTTAAACAGCCTGTATAAATTGTTGATGTATGTATATACACAGCAAAGACTATTTCTAACCTTTAACTTTAAGACATTAAACTAATCTTGCGTCGTTATTTTGTCTTACAGAGAAGAGAGAAACAAACAAATCTGTCAACCTAGTCTATCTAGACGTATTTCATCTTTTTGAACTACGTACGTTAACATTTCGAATCGCGCGATACAGCTGGATGAGTTATAGCGAGATTTCGAATTCTCATATCTCCATTAAGAGCTATTGACGAAGATTAAAGGTCATATGTGTATTCGTTATTGATATTGTATTCGTAATATGATGTTTTTGGGTCTTACCAAAATTTGCTTTTGTGTACAAATTATGTTTACGGCCAATATGTTGACATGTCGACAGTTCTTGCGAGAGATAGAATAGTCTATTATATATTAATAACACAAAAAAGGAAAAAGTGCATCTTATGTAATTAGTTGACTTTTCCATCTTTTAAGTTCAAGGCCAGATTCAATACTCAATTCTATTTCGTGATATCTACAACATCCCGATAAACGGGCAGTCTGAAGAAGCGGTAATGAGCTTCTTAAATTCTGTGGTTGTGAATGATTAACATAATAATAATCAATATTCTTTTACATTCATCCATGTCTTTTCCACTGAGCTTATGTTGACCATATGATCTATGTTTTCTAACCATCTTAGATACTGAATTCGCAACTTTTACACCAGACAACGTATAAAAGACCGTAAATGCAATGCAAAATATTACGCGAAGAATCTTCCTGTCGAACCAACTGAGGGAATTTGGCAATGTCATCGCATGGACCGAAATAGACCAGATTTTCTATGCTTTTTTGAGAGATCGTTTTACATTCACTTTCCTAGCCAAAGGAAACAGCGAGTGGCAATATAATTTCTTTACTTGAGCACTGATGCTATTTTGCGAAGTAATCGCCCCAACGACGAAATCGTTTACAACTTCAAATTAATAACTGCTCACGGTGACGTCCTATGTTAAAAGCTATCTCTCGTCCTTATTTTAATATTAATGTTTATCATCCGTAGTTTATTATACTACAACTAAATACGTTGTTACCGGTTGAATTTTATTTAAAATTCCTAAGTGCGTAAGTTAATCTTGTTAATGTTAATTAATGTTAATCTGTTTACCCATAGCAGTGGGATGTTCTTTCTACCCTTTCGTAAAACTTTCGAATATCGCCCACTTCTCGCTATTCTTCTATTTATGTTATATTCTTCGAAGATATCTATATTTCAGTCGATGTTAATGTCGTCACATGATGGACATCTCCAACACTGATGATATGCCAAGCGTTGATTTCAATGTGTTGTTTATATGTAGGGGGTGTATCTATGAATAAATCCGCCCTTCGCGGAAATAAATCCTTATTACGAAATAATTCACTCAATATTGTTAGAAGTAATCTCATCACCGTAGGATTTTTTCGTGTTTAGTAAAACCTCATCAAAATGAGACATAAGCTCTATGGAATTATCTTTAATCTAACATGACATGTCCTACAAATGCGTTCCGTAAAACGTAAAACTTTAAGAAATTTGAAGAAAATCCATCGGACCTCTTGAGAAACGGCTTCTGGACCTAATTTTTTTTTTTTGACGTATCTATATCGTAATAAGATAGAACCTTAAATTGGACGAAATTTGAGAAACAACAATATTAAATCTTTTAGTAACAAAAATATGTTATAAAAAAATAAAAAATAAAGATTTGCCTGTTCAATCGCAATAATAATATACAGAGTTTGTTTATTTTGTAATTTGTAATGCGGTCAAAGCCCAAATTATTCAGTATATTAATTAAAAAATGCTGATGACGTATAGACCAAATTTGTGCAGATATTATAACTACGTGTATCCATTAACAAAAAAAAAACATCTGCAATGGCTACCATTACCCGTTAATTAAATTAATTGAGTTTAATGATTCGCACAACACGATGAAATGGCGACCTGATTTTCATGGAATAAAACGCAATGAATGCTATAAGAAAAAAAAATACTATAGAAAAGAAAACTATTTACACTGATAAGTTAAGAAGTAATGTCTACCTATGTTTTTCTGATGTTAAAACAAAAATACATAAGGAAAGGCAAAAGGTCGCTGTGGGCGAACGGTATGATACCCTAGCCCTATCCATATTCCTATATGACCATAAGAAAAGGCGTTAAGAATGGATACATTTTAATACAATACAAGAATATAAGAAATCTAGACGATTTTTTTTTTAATTCTTCACCTATACACGGTTTACGACGTGGACTAAGAAACACCAGTGTTTCCGAATTAAGTGTTGTAAGTATAACCATGATAACTTTTTTGTGTTACTCGACTTTGCAAAAAAGATTTAAAAAGAAACCATACTTTTACCAAAACGTGTTGACATTTCTTGTGTTTGCAGTTCGCAGTTTGTTGCGGGTCTAGCGGAATTCGGCGGTATTATCTGTCAAATCGTATCAAAACTTGTGTCTCGAAATATAAAAATAAATTTGTTTAAGTATAAAATGATATTTACGAATTTTAATTGGTAAATTTAGGAGAAGAAATATTAAAAGGTAAATTAATACCAAAAGGCAGTTATAAAAATAAGCTTATCAGTGCGTTTTGATTCTTTAAAATAATTTGCGCTCTCAAAAAATTATTTCTGCCTGCCACTTGTGAAAATAATTTGGAAAAAGTACGTGATAATTAAAATTAAATATTTTGAACTATATGAATATTTTCTCATATCAAATAGATTTTGTGGTCAAGTGCAAGAATGATGTCAGAGTAAACTGCATTAAAAACTGTCAAAAAATACTGGTAGGGAATACCGTGAGGTACCATATTTCAGATCGCACAGGAATACAAATATATCAATGCAACGAATCTCCAAGAATGCTTATAATGATCGCAAGGAGGTTTTAAATGGAAAATTGATTTGAAAATAGGAAAACCTTATCCAAGCAGTTTTTTAAGTTGCAGTCGCCATTTGAAAAGAAAACATATTATTTATAATTTTAATAGGAACTTGTGTGATGACTGACAGCTGACAAAAAACTAATTTTGGGATTGGGGTACATAAAAATCGTGGTAGGTGGCGTGGAAATCAATTTACCGAGTGATAATATAACATATGCGGTTTCCCATCGGCCAAAAGATAAATCACTCACTTCGTCCTCTGCTTGTTTTTCCTAAGTTTTTTTTTGCGACTAAAAGTTCACTATTAACAATTTTTTTTTAAAAATGTAACTGATTAGCACTGCGACCAAGAATAGATATTTTGTGCTTCATCAACAATTTTGATTTACTTGTAATGCATTTAATTTAATAGACATCGTCAAAACTTAACTTGGTTCTAAAGTCACACTAAATGCTAAATTTTGTTCAATGGGTTAGTTATAAAGTCTCCACAAAAAGATTTCGAAACCTCATTAAAGCATTCACACCGAACACTACATAGGTTTTGTTTGACGTTTTAGTCAGCCATCTGAAATATTGCGTTCAAGTTGCAGTGCACTTGCATTCCATTCTTAAGCTAACAATGCCTACATGTTCGAATAATTCACGCGATAATCGTTCAAGTAATAGGTAAGTTGACTCTTAGGTTACTTGCAGTTAACTTATAACACATTGTGGAATTTGTAGAATGTGTTAAAAGGTGCGTTTGATTCGACAACCTTACCATTGCAAACCGATTCTGAATAGGTTTCATCGAAACCTGCAACATAGTGGTTTTGAAATTTGAAAAATGTATGGGAAACCTCTTGATTTTGATTGTGGTTTCAAGAGTTTTCGCTATATCTCAGAGCGGTGTGAATAAGGTATATACCGCTGTATTCGTCAGGTGCGTAGGTATGCACATTTATTATCCATTCCTTTGCCTTTGCATACTATTGAAAGATAAGATTGATAAGATTGAAATTAGGGTTCATTCAAAAAAAACATGTTGATATTGCATGTTCGTAGCTTAGAAGTATTTGGGTACTCAAATAATTCCTTTAAAAAAAATTAAATTCTTTCATAGCCAAATAAGCGCACAAACACAGAGTGTAGATCATGTTCTAGGTTTCACACACATTATTATAATTATATGTATATAGTATAACAACTGTTGCCATGGACTCCTACGGAGCGGACCAAAGAAGTTGGTGAAGCATTTCTTAGAGTGTACGGAAACTGATCATTTAATCATTTCACTGCCCATCTATTTATAGGACTTTCCATTTGATTATAATTTTACATACTGCTTTAATTTCGTAGTTGGCCATATTCTACTGCTGAATACATATAAATACCTTATACTGCTATTTTGAATTATAGTCGTAAATAATTACAGAGTTTACTAATGAAACAGGTTTGTATTTGTTGTTTGATTTATGGGTGCGAATTTATTTTTTTTCTTTGCGTATCTATGCATTTTTAGCAATAAGAGGGCAATACAGTAGTCACCATTTTGCAATGTTATCACTTCAAATCAAAAAAAAAAAAAAAAAGTGCAAATATCAAGTTCAAAAAAAAATATTTTCACCATGAAAAGTAAGGTATGCTATAGGAGTTAATAATTTCCCACGTGTATTCTATTTTAATTTTGTTTGTTAATTTCTATAACTATATTTCCTCGTAGTAGGTACCTACATTCCGGGTGACACATTAATAGTAAAAGTTAGAAAGAGAAGACAAACAAAATCTGGATGATTTTGATTTAGCTAAACAGCGAGAAAAGGGTCTTTCCACTCTGACCTGCCTCCTCGACTGCTATCGAACGGCAAAGTGGAAATAATGGCCAAAAAGTGACGTAATCTCATAGAGGTTTCATAATAAAATTCGATTTTCAAACCTTGATTTCTCCTAGCAAGACTGTTGAGAGGTATCTTTTTAATGCAGCACAGCCTGGTTGAGCAGCTCGTACGTTTATAAGATGTGCATCCTAATGAGAACTTATTGGTCTATGTAGAATTTCAAATATCTGTAACTAAATGCTCATTCTTATTTCTGTTTTTTTTTTACTTAATTTAAACAGCCCTTTTTCTAACAAATTTTCCCGCAGCATTATTCCGGAAACATTTATTTACAATACGCCTTAATATGTAAAACGAAGTAGGTATATACCGATTTTATTTCATATGAAGGTATATAGAAAGAAAATAGAAACTGTCTGAAATACCGATGAATTACACTGGACAACAGTTAACTTTATTGGTTATTATTTGTACCAATATTGACTAATTTTGGATCTGCTTTTTTCTAAACACAGTTTTATGTTATTCATATTAATAAGCCATTTCATGCAACCAAGCTTTTTAGTTTTTTTATTCAAATAAATATATTTAATTACTACTGCCTAGGCAGTAATATTTTTTGCCGCCAACATCACCTATTCATTATTACTTTATAAAGACGGTAACCAATACTGATTTTTTTTGTACTCGCAAAATACACCAAAACACTATAAATAAACTAATTTTGACAAACACAAAATTGATTTTAATTGGTTTGTCTAATGTTATGAACCTATTAACATTGCAGTTATTCAAAAAACTAAAGGTTATTTATTTATGCATTCTTTTCTTTGTAAACTAGTTTATTTACCGAAACCAGTTTTCTACGATAGCCCGCGTTTTTGTTTGTTATCTAATTTATTAAAAAAGGATTTATGCAGCGCTAGGAAGCAAGCAATTTCGCTTCCAATTTAACATAATTGATTTTCCATTTAAAAATACCGGAATCATTATTTTTACCTTATGTTGGTATCTTAACTGAAGTAGGTACCAACATAACTTTCTAAAATGAAGGACACTTGCAATGAGATTCGTAATATGTAAATAAGTACCAAATATAGTTGTGACTTAACATGTAAATATAAAATTGTTTACATACCTACGGGATTTATCCAAAAAATACACAGGTATTTTTAAAGGATACAAAATTGACCACACTCTTTCTGCGGGATCCTCTGTACCAGTATATGTATCTATGTGTATAATACAGTATCTTGCTGTTAGATACATTAAGCAGGTAAGTTAATCTACTATGACCTTAAATTTAAGTGACGTCCAATGCATCACTATGAGATGAGTTCACATGAACACAAGAATTTTCTTAAATAAAAAAATAATCCATGATGTAAAATCTACGTGCGGAATTTTGGGGCCTATCGGAATTCCTATACATTTCTCATAAAATCAAATTGTTGGTAGGTAGGTAGGTAGGTATTTTCAAGTAATGTGGGAAATTATTTTCTTTTTCCCTGTCACTTAGAAACATAAATCAACCAACCACTCACCTTGAGTTTTATTCCCCTTTCGAGCTGTGCATACCAGATGTCTTTGTTCCTTTAAAATTGTAATCCTTTTGAAGCTTAAATAATCCTCATTGACATTGGAATATTTAGAACACTCTCGTTCGCTCACAAACACATATACACTTTTCAATTTATTATTAATTTCAATTTTTTACACATTTTTCATTCAACAGAGATTAATTTCTTTGATTTTCATTCACTTTGTAGGTATTTATGTATAGAGAAACCATATCTTCATGCACTGCTGTTAACTGCCTCACACAAACAAATTATAATTGCAAAAACGATATAAAATCAGATTACACTTTGTTTAAGACTTTTAAGAGTAACAAAATTTCGCAAAAATATTTAAACATAAATAACCCCCAAACCAACCCTTCAGCATCATATTCACGGAGTTACTGAATTGATATTCTGGAATACCTGGATTAGGTCACCTCCGTCGCTTCGTTCCATGTTCATCATTGTCATCGCTTGCGTCAGTGTAGTTTTCAGTGTATGTGCACAAAATATGGACACATTCATTTGCCGAGCGAGATGGTGTATTTACAAACAGACAATGAGACGGCGAAACCGAAACGAGCTTTGCTAGATTTTAAATTTTCTAAACATCATCGACATTACCAATGCGCATGGAGCGAAGCAGAAGAAGCACTCTTATATAGCTTGTACATATTCCATATATTTTATAAGAGATTGGTTTAAGCATACACATATACAACAACAACAGTAGAGTTACAGTTTCATATCGTTCTTCCATTGGGAATACGGTATTTGCGGTAACGGAACGCTACGGTTCTTTTTCATACTTCCATCCTACTTCCAATTCCAATTGCACTCAACCATAGAATGTGATTCTCTTAAAAATCTGTGCGTGACCGTGGTAAATGGAACGATAGAGACAGACTCCTATTAAATTGTGTATAAGAAGGATATGTTATCGCTATGTTGTTAGAGCTAGATTGAATTGCATTGCATGAGCAGAAGTATAGCATAGTGTGCGGCAATTCTGCAGCTGTTACTCATTGAACAATCCAAATGGCATTCTTTATCTTACATAACAACTATTTATGTACATGTGCACAACTCGCTCTTAATTAATTAAGATTCGTGGGTATATTATTTGGGCAGGTACCTTCCTAAATTAATTAATTTAAGGTCTTAAAGTCGAAAAGCACCTAACCAGGACTTAGTTAGTTTAGCTTGAGTACCTATATATGGTAGACTAGGTAGAGTATATGCATATACGAAATTTTTATTTATTTATTAAAGTTTTTATATAAATTTCTTCGCCATTCTGGTTTAGCTGAATTTTTTGTCACAAAAGATATATAAAAATTTGTAGTTCAGATATCAAGGTCGCGATTTTAGTTGAATTTAGGCACGAAGAAAAATCGAACCAAAAATTGTAACCAAAAAATTTCATAAAAAACAAATTTTTCTGCATATTTTCATTATTGTGCTCTGGTTAAATTTTTAACTGTCTCGTATGCATTAATATCCTTGGAGAAAGTTATTGCAATCGTGCGGAAATTTTGAACTTACACTGAGTATGAAAGAATAATAAAGAAGTCCAAAGATGTGGGTGCGCCAATGCCGTCCATTGGTCTGTCTATCTGCCTGTCCGGGAGTCAATGGCGAAATCTATCTACGGATTTGCTTCAAAGTTCTCACATAAAGTTTTTGGGATAACATCTCAAGGTGTTTATACCCTATCCTAAGGGTATAAACACGGTGTATATATGTATGTATATAGGGTATATTAATTTTGACACATAGTTTGTAAAACCTTTTAATATTCGTCGTAGACCTATAAAGTATATATTTATATTTATGATCAGGACCAAATCCTAAGACTATTTAGCAATGTCCGCCCGTACGCAATTTCAAGGCTTTTAAAATTAAGCTAGGAAGCTGAAATATGGACCACATACTGCCTAGGGCTCCGAAATGGTTAAGTGTAACCAGTTTTTGAATACGCCCACTGCCACGCCCACAATTTATAAAAAACCGTTTTAAGCTAAAGTTAGAGAGATTGGGTATTACAACCTTATAAATTTGTCATATAAAGTTTTTAGCCACGCCTACTTTGTGTGGGCGTTTTTCACTAAAATGCAGTTTTCCTCGGAAATTTTCATAGAAACCGAAAAAAATGTTTAACAAGATATTTAGCCAATATTTTTTCCAATATGTCGCCCATACAAAGTTTTTACCCACGTCCACTTTTTGGGGCGTAATGCTTAAAGTGTGTTAATGACCACTTTGCTCTCTTGCAAGAAAGTGTTCGTTTTTTTAACCATATGCATTTATTGTTTATGCGAAAAAACATGTCTGCAACGAAAGCCTAAGGTCAATAACCCTTCTAAAAGAAAATTCCACGTTTCTTTAAAATAAATATTATATAAATATTTCTTTTCGATTATTTGTGAATCGAATATTGTATTTTATTAGCTTAAGATCAACAAGGCCGCAGGCTTTGATGGTCTACCTGCAGAGCACTTCAAATACGTGATGTTTTGGTAGGGCGCATGCACCAAATCATCAATCAAGTTTGGGTGGAAGGAACCATGTCTGATGACTGGGCCATCAGCTCTATAGGCCCCCTCTACAAGAAAGGCGATCCTTTTTTTTTTTATTTATAATGTACGCGCACTAAAGGGACTTTGGATACCCTTATAATGAAGTGACACAGTGCGGGCATTAGGGAAATAAAGGATTAGAGAAAGGGAGAAACCGATGCACGTTGGTTTTAAATGTTTGTAAATTATAATGCAAAGGAAAAACAGAGCGTGGTAGAGCATTCCACATTCGTATTGTACGGTTCAGAAAGGAATCTTTATATTTCACAGTAAGTCCGAAAACAGGCTTAAGGGTAAACTGATGTGCATTCCTCGCATGGCGAGTATTGCGGTTGAATTGCTGTAGGGGTGGAATGCAACTGGCTATTTCATTTGAGCACTTGTGGTGGAAATACCGATAAAACAATGACAGGCAGGAGACATTACGACGATGACTAAGAGATTCAAGTGATTTCGCGATGTCTTGATCGCCAATAAGTTTTACCGCACGTTTTTGGATCCTGTCAAGTAGCTCCAAATATGTTATTGGTGCACCAGACCAGATATGAGCGTTGTGCTCAAGTTTTGGGCTAATAAACGCCTTGTAGATTCTAGCCAGATCAGAAGGGGTGAAATATTTCTTGCATCGCTTTAGGAAGCCTAGACATTTCGCAGCGTTCTTGGCGACATCGAATATGTGGTCATTCCAACGAAGGTTGTCATTAACACACATACCGAGAATGGAAAGTCTTTCGGTTTCAGCGATGCAAGTGCCATTCATGGATAATGGCAGAGAGTTAGGGGTTCGCTTCAATGACAGCAGACAGCATTGCGTTTTGGAAGCATTAAATTCCACTCTGTTGGATTTACCCCATTTAAGTATGCTGTCAAGATCGGAATTCAATGAGCTTAACATACGTTGCCGTTCCAGTTCAACGCCCGAAGATGAGGGGCGTTGCCCAGGAAACGAATATGTAAAGCTGAGGGTACTGTCATCAGCAAAGGAATGGATTGGATTAGAAGTGACAGACAGGAGGTCATTGATAAAAATGAGAAAGAGAGTCGGAGACAAAACAGAGCCTTGAGGGACACCAGCATTTATTTTGTGAGTTGCAGACTTGAAACCGTCCAAAACAACTTGTATCGAACGGTCCGAAAGGTAATTTCTAATCCATTGAATAAAGGTAACATCGATCCCAAATGCAAGCATTTTCGACAAGAGAGCTTGATGCCAAACTCTGTCAAATGCCCTTGAAATATCAAGCGCAACGACCTTGCTTTCACCACCATGGTGAATAGATTGGTTCCACTTTTCGGTTAGATATGTCATCAAATCACCAGTGGATCTGTTGCTGCGAAAACCGTACTGCCGGTCATTAAGAAGTTTTCGGGATTCGAGATATTTCATAAGCTGACGATTTATCAGCGTTTCCATGACCTTGGAAAGAAAGGACGTAAGTGCAATTGGTCGGTAAGAGGAGGGAGAGGAAGATTCGCCTTTTTTTGGGACGGGCTGGACAAATGCTGTTTTCCATCTTCTCGGAAAGAGCCCTGAAGAATAGTACAGATAGAAAAGCTTACGCAGTGGTTTTGCCAGCGTGGAAGAACACCTCTTCAGAACGATAGGGGAAATACCATCTGGGCCAGCGGATTTGTGAATGTTGAGATTTTGAAGTACTCTTGCCACAGTACGGGTGCGAAAGTGGATTTGTCCCAGACTTTGTAGTATTTTTTGCCTCAACTTTTGGTCGTAGGAGAATTTGACACGATTAATATGGGCATTGCAGTCATTTCTGGCTCGTTTGAACTTTTTTCGGTTTTCCTCAGTTGGGTTGGCCTTAAATGACCGAAAAGTTGCCTCTTTAGCCCTGATAGCTTCTTTACAGCTCAAGTCACACCACGCGTTTTCCTTAGGTCTGATACACTTTATCCTGTTAGGGATAAAGCGTTTCATACCCAGGTGAATTTAATTTGTAATCATATCGGCAGTGGCATCCACTTCGTTGTTGAGGAAGCACAACGACCAGTTAAAACTCCTAAAGAAACTGTTTAAAGCTTCCCAGTTGGCTTTCTCGTATTGCCATACGGTTCTTTTAGGAGCTTGTTCTTTAACTGTGTGGCTGGAGTATGAGAAATTCGCCGATATGATACAATGGTCTGACGAACCTAGAGGCGGTAATACATTTAAAGTGTATTTATCAGAGTGAGAGGTAAGAAACAAGTCCAGAGTGTTGGCGTTTTGACCGCTAATGTCCGGTATCCGTGTCGGCTCATTTACAATCTGGGTTAAACTATGAACCTCAGCAAAAATCTCAACATACCTTCCTTCGGGTGTTGTCTATCCAGAATGTCGAAGCCAACTTGAATTGTGTATTGTTACAATTCTGGTGATGGAATCAGACAGTGCATCAAACTCATTATAAGTTGAATGCCTGTCTTGGTTAGGGCTTCTGTAAATAAAACAGTAGTGGATAATTTGCCTACGGACATGGAATTTTAGCCAAACAAAATTAAATTCCGGATTGAAACATTGGCCATATTGAGGTAGAAGTTGGTAGGCTACATCACTACGTATATAAACGGCGATACCACGATGGGAAAAGAATAATGGCAGACAAAACTCCGTTAAATCGGAATCTATGCTGACCTGTGTTTCACTTAGTGCCAAAACAGCTGGTTTATTGTGAATCGCATGAGCGTACAATGAAAAAAAATTGGATCTTAACCCACGAATGTTACTCACGTCCACTCTAAAATTCCCACGCATAACAAAAAAAAACAAACACAAAAAACTCAACTCCGACGCAGACTAGGCTAGGCCGTACCGTGTAGATCCTGACGTCAGCTTTCCAAAACAAATCACTGCAGGTGTTATGCCCATACAATGAATTGCTTTGGTCTGCCAACAAAATCTATACAACGCGACCCGCTATTCGCCAAATGATACTCTACCCAGCCATAGCAAGTGCACGCAAAAATATACGGCACATAGTGCACGCAAAAACATACGGCACTTGCTATAGCCAAGCAAAGCAGCAGCAAACGATTGGGAGTGGGACCAGATGGAGTGCCCACACACAATACTTTTTTTTTATCACTGCACTGTACACTAAACTGGTACACTTAAAGCGAGCTACTCTGACATATTTAGAGCAAAGGTCGGTAAGGTTTTTTTTCAGCACTAGTCAGGGTGCTGAAATAGAGATGGTGGCGGATGAGCCCTTTATGGGCCAACGGCAGCGCTCATATCCCCGAAGTGGGTTACTGACAACGGATTACCCGACCCGCTGTCCTAGGGTCAATTTAGGGCCTGGTCCTCCAGGTTGTGCGTGGGGTTAACTACCCAACCACGGAAAAACCACATGGTTACGAAGCAACCAAAACCCTCGGATACGGACGGATTCACTGTTGACGACCCTGTAAAACGGAAAAAGGACAATGACTTTCGGATCTGCACGATCTGAACCCTGAATAGACCACGTGCAGCCGAACAATTAGCGGAGGCCCTAACCTGATACAATGCAGATATCACCGCCATCCAGGAAGTGCGATGGGATGGACCGGGCAAAAGACGAATGAAAAACTGTGACATCTACTACGGTGATTGCTATAGGGAACAGAAGAAGCGTCTATTTGGATGTGGATTCTTTGTAAGCGGCAGACTTAGGCAAGAAGTCTTGAGCTTTCGACACGTTAGTGAACGCCTTACAACCGTCCGCATCAAGGCTAAATTCGCCAACATCAGCCTTTTATGCGCTAACGCCCCCACAGAAGAGAAAGATGATGCTACCAAAGAATGTTTCTACGAGCTCCTCGAGAAAACATATGAGCAAGGTCCTAAATACGACGTTAAAATCGTCCTAGGTGATTTTAACGCCAAAATAGGAAAGGAGGACGTCTTTGGTAGCACAATCGGAAAGCATAGCCTACACGACACCACGTCTGGAAACGGACTTAGGCTAATTGACTTTGCTGCGGGACGTAATGTTACTATAGATAGCACACGGTTTCCTCACCTCAATATTCACAAAGGAACATGGCGGTCACCAGATCACCAAACCGTCAATCAAATTGACCATGTTGCGATCGACGCAAGGCACTCCTCCAGTATTCTAGATGTCCGAACTTTCCGAGCGGCCAACATAGACTCGGATCACTACCTTGTTGTAGCCAAGGTACGTATGCGGATATCCCAGACACCACAACAGCGAAGAAATACTGTGAGGAGATTAAACGTTGAACGGCTACAAGCGCAACAAACCGCCAGAATTTTTGCCGATCGCGTATCCCTCAACCTCTCGAGAAGTCCTGTGCTGCCAGCATCAAGTGCTGAAGACCAGTGGCATCGATGCCAAGAAGCCATCAGAAGCGCCGCAACTGATGTGCTTGGTTTCACCAAACCACCCCCACGAAACCCCTGGTTCGATGAAGAGTGCCGGCAAGCGCATGCAGCAAAACAACGTGCCTACGAAGCGGCGCTGAACAGAAGGACGAGAGCCGCTGGTGAGCTCTACGAGCAAATGAGGAGGGAAGAACACCGGCTTCTCCGGAAGAAAAAGAAAGAGCATGAGAAGCGCGCGATCGAGGAAATAGAGAAGTGATACTACAGGAACAATGTTCGGAAGTTTTACCTTAAGAGCAGATACCTGTAGAGACGAACAAGGAAACCTAGTAGTGGAAACACAGTCGGTGCTGAGGGTATGGAAAAACCATTTCTGCAGACTGTTAAACGGCGATGACGACACAAATTCCGCTGTCAGGCAGAATGAATCATTCAACATGGGTGATGAAAGCCAAGACTCCCGCCCACCAGACCAAAATGAAGTGAGGATAGCAATATCCAAACTGAAATCCAACAAGGCTGCCGGGCCGGACGGCTTAACTGCCGAACTTTTCAAGGCAGCGGGAGATGATTTGGTAGAGAGCATACACCAGCTCGTCTCCAAGATTTAGTCAGAGGAAAGTATGCCTAATGAATGGAACCTCAGCATTGTTTGCCCGATCCACAAGAAAGGAGACCCTCTTAACTGCGCCAACTATAGAGGTATAAGTCTCCTCAACATCGCATACAAGATCCTGTCTGCCGTGCTGTGTGAACGCCTGAAACCATTCGTCAACGAACTGATTGGACCCTATCAGTGCGGTTTTAGGCCCAGTAAGTCCACAACTGACCAGATTTTCACACTTCGGCAGATCCTGGAAAAAACCCAAGAAGTGCAGATCCAAACTCGTCAGATTGTGCAGGATGACGATGGAGAACTCTCGCTGCTCCATTAAGGTCGGAAACAATCTCACCGAGACCTTTGATGTCAAAAAAGGATTTAGAAAAGGCGATGCGCTGTCATGTAACTTCTTCAACATCATACTTGAGAGAATTGTGCGAAACTCGCAAGCCAACACCAGGGGCACAATTTTCCAAAAGTTTGTGCAACTACTTGCTTACGCCGACGACATCGACATCATTGGCAGAACACAGCGAGCTGTCACTGGTGCGTTTGCAAGTATCAGTATAGAGGCGGCAAAAATGGTCTATGATGGCTGGGACATGTAGAGCGAATGGACACCAACGCTCCGGCCCGAAGAGTCTTCGAATCCAACCCGGAGGGACAACGCAGTAGAGGATGACCTCGCCTAAGGTGGCGCGCACAAGTGGAAGGGGACCTCAACCAACTTGGAGTGCGCAACTGGAGGCAGTTAGCCAAAGATCGTGCTAACTGGAGAGGCGTATTGGTTGAGGCCCAGGTCCACCCCGGACTGTAGCGCCACCTAAGTAAGTAAGTAAGCAAAATATGTTTCAATAAGTTTGCTGAGAAATACAAAGGAAAAACATAAGGAAAGGCTACAGTCAGCGTGGGGCGAACAGTATGATACCATATCCCTATATACCGCAAAGAAAAAAGCGTTAAGAAGATGATGGGATCAATTTTATTTCATTCTATAAATTTTATAAAAAAAAAAACGCCCCCAAAATGTGGGCGTGGCCAACCACTTGGTATAGGCGATATATTGGAAAAAATATTGGCTAAATATTGTTAAACATTTTTTTTCGGTTTCTATAAACATTTTCGAATAAAACAGCATTTTAGTGAAAAACGCCCACAAAATGTAGGCGTGGCAAAAAACTTTATATGACAAACTTGTAAAGGTGGGCAGTACCTACATATCTTGTAAAGATTACAACACTCTATCTCTCTAACTTTATCTTTAAAACTGTTTTTTCTAAATTGTGGGCGTGGCAGTGGGCGTATCAAACAAAATTGTACACTCTACCATTTCGGGACCCTAGGGAGTATATGTTCCAAATTTCAGCTTTCTAGTGACGTACGGACGGACGGACATTGCTAAATAGTCTTAGGTTTTGGTCTTGACTATAAATATATATACTTTTGTGGGTCTATGACGAATATTAAGGGGTGTTACAAACTATGAGTCAAAATTAATATACCCTTAGGATAGGGTATAAAAAATGTATTGATTTAATTTCATAAAATGTTAGGTAAATTTTCTTATCTGACATGAAGTCTTAACCATGTAAAATTGCATGTTATTAAATCAATTTACGAATTTTGGAACTATGGACTTTCTCGCTTAACACGACAGAATAGCAAGAACGCAATAGAATATTCTTTAACAAATTAGTATTTTAGTATGATAATTAAATTCGGTTTACTTTGTACTATACGAAACCGCGAGACGTAACACAAAGAAGCCTCAGCCCTCACAAACTGTATTTCAAAATTATTTTACAAGTTATGAGATATTATAGTCATTTGCAATTTTTATATACATAATCGGTTTGTGTATACATTCAGTTAGATGTAATGTATACAAATGGAAATGTACCAAAATTACATTTTGTCTCTAATGAATCCTCATCACTCAGCATTATATAGATAAGAAACTTCTTGGGTATGTGTTATTTTTAGATTAAATTGATAATATTTTGTTTTAAAATGTTTGCCACTTGTAGGGATGCATACAGATCTTCACTCTTAAAGAAAACTGTTTTCAATATCCAATTACAAAACAAAACAAAAAATGTCTATCTTCAGAACGTGTTTTTATTAAGGATGCCCTACCTGCTACATTTTGTAGAAGAATTTCAAAACGTTTCAGTGTATCGGAGTTAAAATCCATTAAGGATTAGGGAGAAAACCAGCCGCTTGATAAGTAATTGTATTTTGCTTTTGAAATATGATATCTTAAAAGGGTTTCTCTTTGTGTTAAAAATATACATTATTGGTGTCGAATTTCTTTAGGTATTTTGGTTAACATTAACGTATTTGTAATGCGATAAATCTAAATATTGAAATTGAACTTTGAACAGTAAATGCGAATATTTTCACCGCAATTGCTTCTCAATATACACGTTAACCAATTGGCCCAGTTTTTTTTTATTTTTCTATGTAAAGGTACATATTATGATATATAAATCTTTAGAGGAATGCAAAGGTGCATGTATGTTGCTAAATTGATTTTGTTGTTATTAAGCTCAAGAATTAATGGAAAAGAAGTTGTTGCAAGTTTATATTTCTTATGTTAGATTCTATTTAAGAGACCTATCTACGTGAAATGCATAGTTATAGGTTTATTCATAATATCCACTATTATGCCTTATTTATAAACTTATTTTAAGCGTAACAATACTTAAAATGCCCTTACGCAGCACAGCATTATTTACAGAACTTAAGCAATGTTGCATAAGCGATGCGTAACCTAAACAACAAAATTTGCGTTTAGAGGCTGACCTTACGCAGGTCATTTGTGTAAAATTTGTTTTTGATTGCAAATGTCATTTTTATATATTCAATCAAACAAAAAAGTTGTAAAAAGATATAAAAATGCCATTTGTTTTCGTGGCTTTTGCGAAGGATATCGATTTAATTAATTTTTTCAGCCAACAAAGTAACCCAAGACAATGCAAATCGTATAATTGATTATATATATATGTGTGCCTTTGTAACATACATATTTCATAAACAAATTGTAGTACCTAATCAGTGGAATCCCATTTTTCCGACCTTTTTCTTTTATTTTGGGAGTTCATCATGCTACGCAATATAATATAGATAAATAAACAAAAATCTGTCAAATGCAGCTGAGTTTATGCACTCTTAAGGCAAAATGTAGTAGAATCTTATGTTTTTGGTACTAGTTTTTTAAGTGTTCTTACATATTTATAGACACATACCTAGTTTAGTTAAGACACAGAGGAAAATCGTTTATAAATCAGAATTTCAGCAAAGATGCGTAAGGGTTGCGTAAATACTTACGCATTATTGAACTAAGCAACCACTGAGAGGTGTTTTAAGGAAATCTAATAAATGCAGCTGCAGTGTCTATTTAAAATCTTATAATTTTTCTGAAGAAGAAAAGCATATGGGCTAGAAGTCTAAGTCACGTCTTTTAGTACTCAGTACATTTGTTGGCTCATTTGTTTTGCAAAATAATATTTTGCACAAGAAAACTTGTCTCTTCTTGAACACACTAGTTTTACGTAAAATCTACTCGGAGGAGACTAAGTTTGAGAATACCATTCAATAGATCTAGATGAATAAACAAAACAGAGAGTAGGGGAAGGGTGCGATTGCTTAAACCCTATCCTAAGGGTATATTAACCCTCGATCCGTATACTGGGCACTGACTGGCAAAGGAATTTTCAAATCCAATTTTAACATGCATATGATATTCAAGGAAGATATGATTTTTTAGGGCATACTATGCCTAAGTTTACGAAAATTTGTATTATTTTTTGAAGTAGGTATATGTTTATATTTTGGTATATGTTTACTTTATAGGGCACTGAGTGCCCAAGTACACGATAACATAAAATTTTACAGTACATTGGTCGAGGGTTAATAAACATAGTAAGGGTATATATATAATATTTTTCGCAGACCCCTAAAACTATATATATTTATGATCAGCACCACAATCTAAGACTAAATAGCTAGGAAGCTAAAAATTTGGAACACATACTCCATAGGGTCCAGAAATGGTAGAGTGTTAATTTTTTTTTGATATGCCCACAGCCACGCGCACAATTAAGAAAAAACTGTTTTAAGACTAAAGTTCATGGAATAAAGCACTAAGAGCTTCCCAAAATATGTTGACCCTGACCTCTTTAACAAATAGAAGGTTTTTGTCACGCCTACTTTTTGGGATGTTTAATTTAACAAAATGCTGTTTTCTTCGAAAATTTCCTTAGAAACAAAAAATATGTTTACATAAATTTTAAGACAATACAATTTGCAACATTCTACCCATAAAAAGTTGTTTGCTACGCCCACTTTTTGTGTTTTTGTGTTTAACAAGATATGTGGCAATTTTTTTCTCTTTAAAATGCTATCCATCATGTTCTTAACGGTTTGTTCTTAGGGGCATATAGAAAATCGTTTATAAATCAGAATTTCAGCAAAGATGCGTAAGGGTTGCGTAAATACTTACGCATTATTGAACTAAGCAATCACTGAGAGGTGTTTTAAGGAAATCTAATAAATGCAGCTGCAGTGTCTATTTAAAATCTTATAATTTTTCTGAAGAAGAAAAGCATATGGGCTAGAAGTCTAAGTCACGTCTTTTAGTACTCAGTACATTTGTTGGCTCATTTGTTTTGCAAAATAATATTTTGCACAAGAAAACTTGTCTCTTCTTGAACACACTAGTTTTACGTAAAATCTACTCGAAGGAGACTAAGTTTGAGAATACCATTCAATAGATCTAGATGAATAAACAAAACAGAGAGTAGAGGAAGGGTGCGATTGCTTAAACCCTATCCTAAGGGTATATTAACCCTCGATCCGTATACTGGGCACTGACTGGCAAAGGAATTTTCAAATCCAATTTTAACATGCATATGATATTCAAGGAAGATATGATTTTTTAGGGCATACTATGCCTAAGTTTACGAAAATTTGTATTATTTTTTGAAGTAGGTATATGTTTATATTTTGGTATATGTTTACTTTATAGGGCACTGAGTGCCCAAGTACACGATAACTTAAAATTTGACAGTACATTGGTCGAGGGTTAATAAACATAGTAAGGGTATATATATAATATTTTTCGCAGACCCCTAAAACTATATATATTTATGATCAGCACCACAATCTAAGACTAAATAGCTAGGAAGCTAAAAATTTGGAACACATACTCCATAGGGTCCAGAAATGGTAGTGTTAATTTTTTTTTGATATGCCCACAGCCACGCGCACAATTAAGAAAAAACTGTTTTAAGACTAAAGTTCATGGAATAAAGCACTAAGAGCTTCCCAAAATATGTTGACCCTGACCTCTTTAACAAATAGAAAGTTTTTGTCACGCCTACTTTTTGGGATGTTTAATTTAACAAAATGCTGTTTTCTTCGAAAATTTCCTTAGAAACAAAAAATATGTTTACATAAATTTTAAGACAATACAATTTGCAACATTCTACCCATAAAAAGTTGTTTGCTACGCCCACTTTTTGTGTTTTTGTGTTTAACAAGATATGTAGGCAATTTTTTTCTCTTTAAAATGCTATCCATCATGTTCTTAACGGATTGTTCTTAGGGGCATATAGGGATATGGATAGGGTATCATACTGTTCGCCTCAAGCGAACTGAACACTTTAATATTGTTTTTTCATTTGTCTTTAAAAATACACGCAAAATGCTTAATGAATTTGCAACCAACTCGTTTGAAGGTGGTTGAATCAAATCATCCCCCAAATCTTTCTCCATTACATCACTTTCACTGTCATTGTTATTGTCGAGCAGTGCAGATTCGGATTCACATTTGAATATCTCGATAATATTTTCATCTGTGGGAAACTCCGAAGTAGCAATATCGTTATTCAGCTGTAGAAAATCATTATATGAAACATCTTGTATATTGTTGGTCTTTTTTCAGTTATAAATATTAAAAGAATTTCATCCTCTTTCTCTCACTCAAAATATTCACCAAAATCGGCCTTTATAAAGCAATTGGAAATGTTCTCAGACTTAACGTCGAAATTCCACTAATTGGTTATTTCATTAACACAGTCTAGAATAGTAATGATATTTTTATACCCTATTCTAAGGGTATATTAATTTTGACACATAGTTTGTAACACCCCTTCGTCGTAGACCCATAAAAGTATTTATATTTATGATCAGGACCAAATCCTAAGACTATTTATCAATGTCTGTCCGTCCGTATCAACTTTTGAGGCCTTTAAATTAATGCTAGGAAGCTGAAATTTAGAGCATATACTCCTTAGGGTCCCGAAATGGTAAAGTGTTAAAAGTTTTTAAATCCGCCCACTGCCACGCCCACAATTTAGAAAAAAACGTTTTAAGGCTTAAGTTAGAGAGATAGAGTATTGGAACATTTACAAGATATGTAGGCACTGCCCTCCTTTATAAGTCTGTCATATACATTTTTTTGCCACGCCTACTTTTTGTGGGCTTTTTTCACTAAAATGCTGTTTTCAGCGAAAATTTTCATAGAAACTCAAAAAAAATGTAAAACAAGATATTTAGCAAATATTTTTTCCAATATATCGTCCACTTTTTGGGGGCTTTTTTTCAAAAAATATTTTTTTTTTATAAATTTCATAGAATGAAATGATATCCATCACCTTCTTAATGCGTTTTTCTTTGGGGCATATAGGGATATGGACAGGGTATCGTACTGTTCGCCCCAAGCGGACTGTAGCCTTTCCTTATGTTTATACCCTATCCTAAGGGTATATTAATTTTGACACATAGTTTGTAACACCCCTTAATATTCGTCGTAGACCCATAAAAGTATATATATTTATGATCAGGACCAAATCCTAAGACTATTTAGCAATGTCCGTCCGTCCGTCCGTCCGTATCAACTTTTGAGGCCTTTAAAGTTATGCTAGGAGGCTGAAATTTGGAGCATATACTCCCTAGGGTCCCGAAATGGTAAAGTGTTAAAAGTTTTTAAATCCCCCCACTGCCACGCCCACAATTTAGAAAAAACCGTTTTAAGGCTTAAGTTAGAGAGATAAAGTTGTAAAACCTTCACAAGATATGTAGGTACTGCCTACCTTTATAAATTTGTCATATAAAGTTTTTTGCCACGCCTACTTTTTGTGGGCGTTTTCCACTAAAATGCTGTTTTCTTTGAAAATTTTCATAGAAATCGAAAAAAAATGTTTAACAATATATTTAGCCAATATTTTTTCCAATATATTGCCCATACAAAGTTTTTGGCCACGCCCACTTTTTGGGGGCGTTTTTTCAAAAACAAATTTTTTTTCTTTAAATTTCATAGAATAAAATAAAATTCTATCCATCATCTTCCTAATGCTTTTTTTCTTTTGGGTACATAGGGATAAGGATAGGGTATCATACTGTTCGCCCCAAGCGGACTGTAGCCTTTCCTTATGTTTTTTTCTTAAAAATCTTTTATGTTTTTTTCAAAATCCTACGACGGTAAAGACATTTTTTCCATGTGTCCAAAATGTTTATCTTATTGTACCACCCATTTTTCAAGAAGTGCCCCTGTCACCTACGACTTAGTATTTGCCTTATAGTCTAGAGGTAACCATTTAACACCTCCAAAGAAGCGAGGTGGATTGATTTTACCTATTAAGAGCAGCTTTAGTTTTTCTGACCCATCCATGTTTGCACCAATCATCAATGTAACTCTTGGTTTACTGTGATTTCACCAACGGCACTTCTCCTTTTTATGACATATGCCGTTGCAAAAAGACTTAATCTGAATTTGAAAAAATGATTTTTGTTAAATTTTTTCTCATAGAACGATTTTTAAATCAAAATTAAATTCGTTTTCTCAAAAACAGCAGTAACGATTGTGATAATTTTTTGTATTTTGAATAATTATGGTTAAAGTGTCCAATGTAACATAAAAATCGTAGTTGCCGTTTTTGATAAAATCGAATTTTTCATTTGCAGACACTGGACTTTTTCCAAGTTTACCACATTAAGTTGTTTATCACGCCTACTTTTTGTGGGCAATTTTTTGCAAAATAAAATTGTATTCGATAATTCATATGGGAGACGAAATAATGCGTTATATTTGTTAAACCTTGTATTTGAATAACGATACGTATGCTCAATTTTGTTCCTACATATGATCTGATGAGTGGTTTTACAACAAATCAGCCTTTATAGCTGGTTAAGTCATCACTTAGATCAACAAGGTAGAAGGTTGCTCCGGTGTCCACCTGAAACTACATCGCCTTTCTAACCTAGAGAAAGGCAACATTTTTTTTACCGTTTCCTCTACTGTCCTTACCGTTGCGATGTCTAATTTACTTCCCCCCACAATGCTGCCTTTTGTCAATTATACATACAGAATGATATGGAGCTTATCAAAATAATTTAGGTAGGTACCTACCTAGTCCATTGTCCTGGCTTGTGTTCACCTAGCACTCTAAACTTAACTTTATCATTACTTCTATGTAAGTTTATTAATTAAATCGACTTATTTCATAAAACCGTAAAATATACATCTATTTAGAAAGTTAGGTTCGTTTTCGTATTTAGATACAAAAAGGTTTTTTATTAAAATAAAATATTACTTGTCGGAACGTATCAAAGCATACGGATGTCAAAGTGAATCAGTGGTGAACGAATGTTATTACTCCTTTGTTCAGAAGTAATTCTCTGAACGTCTGCACAACGTTGTCTAAAATGACAATAAAGAACGCTAATAGTGACTAATTGCATCTGCATGGTCGAGGATATTGACATGATGGCTTGACTCAACGAAGCGGTCGTTTTTTATACGCTCGAATTGGAGGAACATACTATACGAGGTAATGAAAATGATACGACGGATGGTTGTCGTATACAGATGCATGATACTAGATAGTTTGGTTCATGCAAGTGCAAGCGATGTCAGTCAGTACAAAGCGGCAACGACTACTTGCTTTACACAGGAAAATAACTGCTGGTGAGTGGTCTGACTTGTCTTGGGTTAATTGATCTAAAAACCGGTTTTTTCACTTTACATCCATTTAATAGTGCATGTGCACATGTACATGTATATGCATGTTGACATCTTCTCCAGATTGAAAGAAGCCAAACTATAATTAGCTTTGTGAATCAAAACGACGCAATGAAGCGATTTACTCATTCATGTGAATCATATTATGTGCTGCTTAATTTCTATGTACAAACAACATATATGGAAATATGGATAAAATATATACCCATATACATACATAGGTCATGTACCTAATCTACTTAATGTTATCGTCAGTGACATATGTATATAAATTAGGAGAATGTTAATACTTAATAGCAACCTTAATCGTTTTTATAAAAAAATATTATTTTAAAAAGGAAGTCAGGGATTCAACGGTATCTGCGGTCCCTAATATTTTAAACGCACCTTAATACAAATAAACAAAATTAATGAGTAGGTACATATTGGGCCTATATTAGGGGATATAAACGTTTGAAAATTCATAGCTTAAGGTACGATCAGACGACCATCCAAACTTGTCATCCGGATGACATGCTGACGTCAGAAAACTTGTTTATTTTGACGACTTTAGAATAGATTCTACGTCATAGTGACGTCAGGATGTCATCCGGATTTGGATGACCGTCTGATTGCACCTTTAGTATGGAATCCTATATTTCATATGTAGGTATGTATTTTTTAACTTTCTAGTATACATTAGTTTAGTAAAGAGAAAGTTATTGCGATCGTGCGGAAATTTCGAACTCAAATTGAGTATGAGGAATGATATTACGACTCTGGGCCCCGTATGGGGAAATGGTTCGACGGATTTGCTTCAGAGTTCAAGGTTTTTTGGGTTACATCTCGTGGCATCTTTCTATTTTTGGCTTTATCGTTTTAAATAACGATACCTGCCATACAATTCTTTTGTAAAAATCACTTATTAGTAATTTTCCCGAAGATGGTTCGAAGGATTTCGGACTTGATTTTTTGGATTATGGATACTTGGGATGGGGCCAAAAATACTGCATATTCAGTTTTTTGCAAAAAAATCATAAACTGTAGCATATAGATAGATAGATATTTTCATTTCACAGAAATTTTACAGAAATTTGATAATTGATATTTTATCTTTCTACTGGAATATTATTTGAATGTTTATTAAGAATTTATGGTTCGAGAAATAACAAAAAATTGAAGGAAAATACGAAAAAAAACCTTCAGTATAGTTACGAGAAAAAAAAAATTATGTTATGAGGAAATTTAATAAATAAAATAAATAAAAAAATAAATAAATATATAAATAAGCAAATAAATAAATAAATACACAAATAAATAGATAAACAGATAAATAAATAAATAAATAAACGAATAAATAAAAAAATAAATAAATAAAATAAATAAATAAATAATTATAAGGTGATCAAAAATGGTTAGGCTTACTTACAAACTAAAAGTAAGAACTAACATTTAAAATAACAAAAGGCAAAAACAATACACATTTAGTATATAAATAAGCTTGGGCAAGTAAGTAGTCTTAGGTATATAATTGAGTTACAAGAGAATTATCAGCAAAACTGCATCTTGTTTTAAAAGTATTATTAAGTTTAAGTATTCTATTAGCTATCAATTCAACATTCGCACTTTTGTGTAAATCGAGAGTAGAGTAGTGCCAAGGCAGATTTAACATCATTTTCAACAGCTTGTTTTGTGAAATTTGCAATTTTTTATATGGCACGCTGCAGAATCGCCCCATACCTGCACCCATATATTAAAATTGCTTTTAAGATAACTTTTTGTAAATAACTTTGTTTTTAATGGAAAGCAGTGATTTTTTATTAATAAATGGGTACAACATTAATTGCTATTCCAATTTTTCTGATTGCCGCATTAATATGATATTTGAATGTTAGCCTGGTATCTAGATATATGCCGAGATATCTTCCCTTCATTTATTTTTATTTTCATTTGTGGTAGTATTTTACTAATTTTTCCAAACTATATTATAAATTCCTCTCAAAGTTAAGAGGAAGTATGGAAGCAAGTATGAAGGAAAGTTTAAACTGATCATTTTGTATATCAGGCCATCATGGCATACGTAATCAAATGCTTTTTCGATGTCTAAAAGGACCATCCCAGTAGATTTTCCTTGGGTCCGGTTTCTTTTAACGCTGTTGCATTTTCGCAGTGCTTGATAAGATGTACTGTGGTAACGCCTAAATCCTAAATAAAATTCAATGGAAAAAGTAATGCGCTTTTTAGAAAAATTCTTGTGAAAATGTTCATTTCGGCTTGATAAAAAGAACCGTGAGTTGAGCAACGTAGAGTCATGTCGTGAGCAGTATCTGCAGCAGGGGGAAAGAGATTAAGTTATAATAATTGTTTTTCTAAATAAGTTAATCTGATAATATATAACAAATATATAGGTATTATTTATTCACGAGTTTTTATGTTCTAATTTTGGTCCGATATCTTAGAGTTATTCAGTTTGGTTTGGATTTTAATAAAATTCTTTGTAAATATACATCAGTTCAGATTAGTTGCGCTTTCTTAAGTACGGGAAATTCATTCAGGATGGGTGTTACAAGAAATATAACTTCTATAAAAAAAACTCGTTCCCCCAATGCATAAAGCATGAATTTGCTAATTTTTAAATTTTGAGTTAATTGGTTGGTTTGATTAATTTGTGTTAGTTCTGTATTACCATAATATTCTATAATATTTCAAACACCAAACCATCTTATTCCACGAGAGCAATTAACATTCAAAGTGATTTCCCAACATATGAAATTTTACACATTCGTGTTTCTGACATGTGGAGGGCGATATGCTAATTATACCCTATCGTAAGGGTATATTAATTTCGACACCTATGTTTGTAACACCCCTCAATATTTGTCATAGACCCATAAAAGTATATATATTACTGATCAGGACCAAATCCTAAGACTATTTAGCAATGTCCGTCCGTCCATCAGTACGCAATTTGTATGCCTTTAAAATTAACATATTCCCAAGGGCTCCGAAATGGTTAAGTGTACAAAAATTTTGAATACGACCACTGCCACGGCCACAATTTAGAAAAAACCGTTTACAGCTAAAGTTAGAGAGATAGAGTGTTACAACCTTCACGAGATATGTAGGCACTACCTCCTTTATAAGTTTGTGAAATGAAGTTTAATGCCACGCCTACTTTTTGTGGGCGTTTTTCACTAAAATCCATTTTTCTTCGAAAATGTTCATACAAACCGAAAAAAAATGTTTAGCAAGATATTTAGCGAATATATTTTCCAATATATCGCCCATACAAAGTTTTTGGCCAGGTCCACTTTTTGGGGGTGTTTTTTGAAAATTAATTTTAATTTAATTTTTTTTTTAATTTAATAGAATGAAATAAAATCCTACCCATCATCTTCTTAACGCTTTTTTTTGCTGCATATAGGGATATGGATAGGGTATCATACTTTTCGCCCCAAGCGGACTGCAGCCTCTCCTTTTGATTTTATTATATATTTATTTTTGGCATTTTGGCTTATTATGTTATTTTTATATCAACATTTTTATTGACAACAGTTTCTTGGATGGCACGATTCATGGGTTCAAGGGATTTTAACTTCTTCTTAGTAGGTGCTTCTCGTTCGACAGAGGCATATTGCAACAGTTTTTGGGTGTCACGCTTCATGGGATTAAGAGATTTCGACTCTCCTTACGTAGACGTTATTGTCCTTATTTTGCTTTTAAAAAGTGTAGGAAGGCCAACTTTCAAAATTTGGTTACATCACTCGCATAATGTGAAATTGTTCTTGTTTATATAAAAAGTTTAACCTACACTTTGCCTTAATAACGGTACCGGGGGCCCGCTTCGCGGAAAAAAAGAGTTCCACTCTGATCTATCTCCTCGACTTCTGCGATAATGTGACTATACATACATCCAATAACGTGAACCCACACATTTTTACATTAGTTGTCTAGTAACGATAATATGAATCTCTCTATAATGTGAACAGTTGCTCTTATTGAGAGCAGAATGTAATTTTTTTTTTATAGTGTGTAAACAAAAGAATAAAATTGTCTGTGCAAATCTAGCATCCATATTGTGACATATTTTTTTTAATCAAATTGAGTAAAATAAACTCATGTTCTTTTATATATGTTAACTTTTCTGTTTCCTTTTGCTATATTTATAAAAAAATGCAAAAAAAAAATGTTTTATTTCAATTAAAATAAATAGTTCCAGCAGCCAATTTCTGCTAGGCAAAGCTTTAAGTAGTAAGTAAGCTTGCTAGGCAATGTTCAGGAGAACTGTTTTCAAGACTCGAACCTGAGTTGGGTCTGCCTGCATGTCATCATCCAATCATACTTGGGTTCCTCGTGAACACAAGATTAAGCGGTTCGATTAGGATGGGAAAAACAATTCAAAAAGTCAGCATCTTTCCGATCCAACAAACTTTTGCTAAACACTTAAATTTGTTGGACTTGTAGTTGTGTCTGAGCTTTATTTAATTAACTTTATCTTTCAAGTGCTTCGTATCGTATTAAAGTGGTTGCGTATGCAAATGTCGAGGTTGTACTGGTATCGGGGATATTTTCCGATGTGATAGGTAAAATCATGGAGAGGGCGCTGGGTAAGATAAGCGCTGGGGCCGCAAGCTGCGGTCTTGAGTCTGAGTCCACTGTCACACTCCTCTATTCCAAAGACCTCTTGAATGGGGGTATCAAAGCGGAGCAAAAGCGCTAATTGCGTTAAGGGGTAAAACTGAAGTATTAACGGGTACATATATGTTTAGTAATATGAATTCTCCAAGAAACGATAAAACGGCGACTAAGTTTGGTTATGCTAAAAAATGGGAAATGACTGAATGTAGGGAGGTATATAGGTCGTCCGTATATTGAACGAAAGGCATGTTAATTAACAAATAGCACTTGGCACACCCTCTATGCATTTGCAACAATTCCTTAAAAGATTTAAAAAAATTCTTACTTAAAGAACAAAATTAGCTTTAAGTGCCTAATAAGCAAAATGTGAGCGTAGTACTGAACTCGACGGAACGTAGACATGAGTGCAGGAAGCAAATCTTTAGAAATATAATGAATAGGTACATGACAATATATCTTTCTTAATCTTGGCATCTGCATCTATATCAATAGAGACCTACCTATGTATGAATGTCACCTTCCATAGGGCTTAGCCGCATTGGAAAAGTGTGTACGACTATCATAGTAAAAAAAAACCAATATGTATCACTCACGGGCAAACAAATGAAAAGTTGGATTTCAACCACTCTTTGTTAGAAAAAAATTTGATGACCGAATTAGTTTGGATTCCCTTTAAACTCTTAAACAATGAACACTTCTTCACGTTGTTAGTGTTACCTGCTGTAAAAAGAAGATGTATATATAAAAAGGATATAATTTATGGTGTGATTTTGAACACCTTTTTCTGCCATTGTCACTGTCCCGATACTTTTAACACGGCATTCTTTGTTGAAAAGGTATAGGTAAGACTTGAAAGGACATGGTGCATTCATCGTGCTACAGCTGCCTGATTGTTTCTTTCTATTACAGAAAGTATTATCTTTAGTGAATTCATATTGTTATGTACCGCTCCTATTCTTATGAATGATATAACATGTACATAGTGTATTTTAAATAAAAATAATAAAATCTCAATTTTTAGTCATTTCTTTGAATGCCTCAATCCGAAAATATAATAAATAGTTCCTAATATCAACCTGCGTCGCTATGGTAACATACCAAAGTTTATTTAAAAGTATTTATTGGAAAACATGTGGATATGGAATTTAGGCACATTTTTTTTGAGGAAATGGAAATCTTTCATGAGATATTATGGGGATCGGCCTCACGTGATCATAGTAGTGTGAGATTCTTACTCACTAGAAACACCTCCCTTCAAAATGTTTGTTACTACAACAAGGTTATATCATATCTAGTAGTTTTTTTCGTTTCTATACGCGTTTGGCAGGCAGCCTCCCAGCGGAAGTACCTGCTAATACCGCCAATTGCTCGCGGTTACATCTTATTGCTATAGTTCATATCCGCTGAAGTCGGTGCACTAGATTGGTTTCATTTAGAATTTGTAGCATAACGTTATTGCAATGGCCAAGGAGCCGAGTCCGTTGCGTATGGGGAAATGATTTTTCTCGTCTTCGACGGTAGCCATTCTTTCAATTCTTCCTAATACTTTATTTTGAAAAGTTTGTTAAATTTGTATGTTACTTGTTTTGGTACAACCCCAAAGTTGTATATCATACGTTCAAACCAGTTTTAGAACTTTTTTTTTTTTGTCGGAGGTTGCTGCTATCCGATGGAGCGCTCAGACACAACTACAGGTCCATTGTACTACCATTCAGACACCTAACATTAATGTTCTTAGTTTTCCCGTCTTTCGAAGAAAAACGAGAAGGAGCTTCAGTGATAAAGAGCTTAGATGTTCGGCACTCACCACGTCAGTCCCGAAGATCCGCCACCTGATGCGAGCATAGGCCGGACAACTGCAGAGAAAGTGTTCTGCTGTGTCATCCTCCTCACCGCAAGCAGGAAAGGTAGTGGTGTCGCTTAAGCCCAACACATTTAAGTGTTTAGCAAAAGCTTGGTGGCCCGAAAGAACGCCTACAAGCAGCCTACAGTCGATTCTCCTCAGAGATAGAAGAAAAGATGCTGACCTTTTGCAAATGTCCGGGCGCAGTAGTTTGGTCTGTCTACATCCACCGCAATCGCGCCACCGAATCTTGTGTTCACGAGAAACCCAAGAATCGATAGACGACATGACTAAAGACGCAGGCAGACCCAACACAGGTTCGGGTCCTGAGAAAACTTCTTCTGAACCTTGCCTAGCAAGCTCATCCGAGATCTCATTTCCCTGGATGCCAGTGTGACCTGGTACCCAGACAAGATTCACTGTGTTCAGTCTTCCGACCAAATTCAGAGAAAGCTTGAGTTCTAGCACTAACTTGGACGAGGTAAGAGGGTTTAGAAGCGCTTTTAATGCAGCTTGGCTATCACTGCAGATGCAAATGCCTCTGGCCCTCCACCTGTTGTTCACAATATAGCGCATTGCCATTAGGACGGCAAAAATCTCCGCTTGGAAAACGCTAGGGAAGGCCCCTGTGCAGCCGAGACAAGCCGTTCTTTGGAGTTTGGCAAAAGAAGCAGTAACACGTTTCCGCGAAAGCCTGTTCCACCAAACAACTGATGCGTATGAGAGTATCGGTCTAATCATGGCCGTATAGATCCAAAGGACCCGTTTTGGAGACAAGCCCCATGTCTTACCAAAAGCGCCTTTGCACTGCCAGAAGGTCGACAGCGCTTTATTGGTTTTCGATTCGACATGTTTGGACCACAGAAGTTTTTTATCAAGGATTACACCCAGATATTTGACTTCTTCGGATATAGGGATGGTGACACCTTTAAGCACGAGATGGGACAGGCCAGTGATGATTCTCCTTCTTGTAAAGAGAACAACCGTGGTTTTAAGAGGATTCACTGAAAGCCCATTACTAGTGCACCATACATCAATCAAATCCAGGGATCTCTGCGCTTGAGAGCAGACAGCCCCTAGATTTGAACCGACAGAAAGAACGGCGACATCATCCGCATAAGCTTGAGTGTAGTTTCCAGGAAAGTTGAGAGCCGTAAGCAGAGAGTCTACCACCATACACCATAGAAGGGGAGACAGAACACCACCTTGAGGGCAGCCCCTATTTACCCCACAATCTGCATCCGCTACCAACGTCCTGTACATAAGCATTGCTTTAATCCACAACACCAAAGTTTCATCTACACCATGCTGTCTGGCTGAGTTACACATACTGTCAAAGGTCGCATTATCAAAAGCACCCTCAATATCGACGAAAATGCCCACTTTAACCATTCGCCATGGGGAAGGTATATAGGCCAAGGCCAAGCTCGCGGTGAAAATTCTTTTCAACATTGGCAAAACCTGACTTAAACCTTGTTTCAGCAAAACTGGATGAATTCCATCCGGACCAGGTGACTTGAAACTCTCAAAAGATGCAATGGCATATTTGATAGCATCATCAGTCACGACTCCCGATGCAAAATACCAGCTGTGCCGCGTGGTATTAGTCGGTTCAAATGTAGCCACAGTCGTTTGAAGGGCTGAAGAACACGTAGTAACCTGATTACCCGGAAAGTGAGTCTCAAGTAGAAGACTGAAAGTCTCCGCCTTTGTCTCAGTGTACGTGCCATCAGGTTTAAGGATTGCATCCAGTTTACTTGGTCTGTTCCTTTGGAGGACTTTAACAAGCCTACTAGTTGCACTTAGAGATTCGACCTCTTCACAAAACTTTTTATATGAGTCATTTTTCGACTTGCGAATAAGCCTCTTAAAAACTTTTTGCTTCGATCGATAAAGATTCCAGTCTTCCACTAAGTTGGTTTTTAAAGACCGATTTAGCAGCTTCCTAGTTTCTTTACGAAGACACTGCAGTTCGGAGTTCCACCAGGGTACCGATTTTCTGCGGGGGGGTTTAGAAACAGGGCACGCAAGTTTAAAGCAGCGGGTGAGGACGTTGTTCAGATCCTGAGCAGACCTCTCCACTCCCTGTCTTGATCTAAGTTTGAGTGGAACTTTGACAGAGTTCGCAAGCTCCTCTCTAAACCGTGGCCAGTTCGTTTTTCTCGGATTTCTCCTCTCTAGCGAAGGTGAAAGTTCGCAGTAGATTTGAAATTCGATGTATCTGTGATCCGATAAGTTGCTGTCTGGCGATACCTTCCAATTTATGATAGGCTTCAAATGCCTTTTAGACAGGGTAACATCAATTACTTGCTGTCTTCTGGCTGTAACAAAGGTAGGTTGATGACCTACATTGTTGATGGTAATATCAGACGGTAAAATGAAGACCAAAAGTCGATCTCCCCTTATGTTGCATTTGCTGCTGCCCCAAACAGTGTTCTGAGCATTAGCATCACAGCACAAGACAAGACCTAACCTTTTGGATTCACAAAACTCTACGAGCTCTACAACAGCCTTTGGCGGAGGAGGGGTTAGAGAGGCATAGGGGAAATAAGCCGATGCAGCGACAAAGGTTTCCCAGTTATCATTTGCATGGTAAGTTATAGAAACAGCTACCAAATCTTGGCTACAAAAGCTTTTGATCATAGTAGCTGTAAAAGATTTCGATACAATAAGACAAGTCCTAGGTCTTTCGGATTGCTCATCATAAAGAACGTGGTATAAATCACTCAAGCAACCAAGACCACAGATGCGACTTTTCCACACCCATGGTTCCTGGATGGATATTATGTGTGATTTTGTTCTACAAGCCACAAGCCTGCTACTTAAAAGGGCGGTAGCAGCCTTGCAGTGCTGTAGGTTAATATGAGTAAACAAGATTGATGAATACTCTGGGTAACGTCCACTATTAGCACTGTTTGACATTGAAATGCAAATGGATCCTGCCAAGATGCAGATAGGGACGCATGTTGTACCTAGAATTGATGATCTCGGCAGCAGCCATGTCTATACTCACAACAAGAGAACTACCACCTTCATTGTGGCGGTTTTTACTCTTCTTGTGTGAACGGACAATCCAGGCTTTTGTGTCGAGACCAGGATTTGCTGGGTTTGCAAACGCTTTAGCACATCCGCCGATTTCTCTAGTTTCCCAGGGATCCAGCAGGCAGCCCGCGTAAGCTTGGGTGGTTTGTAGACCTCAAAAGATGAAGTCCTAAGTGAAGGGATTTTCGGCCCCATACTGCTAATCCATTCAGAGGTTTTCTGTGATGAGGTCTTCACCATGAGGGTTCCGTCCTTTAACACACAGCCCTCCACCTGAATGCAAGCAATTGTTGCAGCAGCCAACTACAAAAGATGAGTTTTGCAGTGTTCGGACATCCATTACCAGTGCACGGGCAGCACCAACAATAGGTGCACTTCCTCTACTCATACTCAAGGGTGAGTCCACTACAACCAATATCCGTCCATCAAAACTACTACCTTTGCTGGTAGAAGCACGGACTTCATTCGGAGACAGGGCGTGGGCAGACACAGGAGCTTGAGGAGGATTGTATCTCTTAACGAGCTTGGGTCGCTTCTTCTTGTTTTTCGGTTCAGCAGAAGAGGAGGCACAAGAACTTGCTTGTATAAAATCAGCTTGTTTTGAATTCTGAGTTTGCCAAATCGACCAAGCAGACAATGTATTTGATTATATTTAATAACGAGCTCTTCCGGTTTCTTCTTTACGTGCAATTTCTATTTAAGTTTCGCATCTCCATCTAATGTCATTCCGAAATATTTAGCTTCATTTGCGTTCGGAATTTGTAAAAATGGGTAGCGTATTTACATTTTTGTAAGTAAAATTATCGTGCATAGGAAAAGTCTGTCCGCTAGATAAGAACTTAGTTGCTCATATACTTATTTTCATACGTGTGCCACTGAATTTTCTCGGCATTGAGCTTATGGGAGACTGCGCAGCAGCTTTCGGGATCGATAACGTCAATTTTCCACATTTTATTGCTCATAGATGTGACTTTGAATGCGGATTTTGAAACTTCCTTGAGCAGTATATATAATTTTCTATAATCCGTGACTCCAATGACGTTTATTGAGGGCGGAAGGAATACCTGCCACGAGTCTCTTTGTCGTTAATATCATTTTCGTTGTTTATGTTTAATTTCTTCAATTATCTCGATTACGGGTGAGGAACCGACTTTCCTTTTTTTGTTTGGTCGCCTCTTCGCATTGGGATCTGTTTCGCGCTCTAGCTCTTCTTCGTCTGTAAAGTAATCGAGACGAACTGTAGTCATTTTTTTAACTTCAGACTCTTTTCTGAGCCTAGATTACTTCTTTTGGTGTTTGTTTTTGTCGCAGATCCCGTTGGTGGTGATCTATTTAGTAACCCTTTTACTAGTTCTAAAAGGGTCAATTAATTGCAATAAATGGCTCTCCCCAGAATCCGTACACCCTGTCCCCGAAGAGTGTGGAATTTCCAGTAAAACTGGGCTGCCACCTGGGGTATTCAATTGACAAACAAAATTCAATTTAAAAGAAATGGCACGATTGTGTCATACAATATTTGTATTCCACTTCAGTATTATTTTATTCCATGTTTATATTTCACTTGGTCATAGAAATAATAGTTGCATTATAAAGGAAAACTACGAAATAAAATACGTCATATTAACAACTGTGATGGTTACTATAACAACTGAGTTCGTCTATATGAAGATGTCATAAGTTTGTCATGTAAAGTTTGCCCACTTTTTGAGGGCGTTTTTTTCATAAATTATAAAGAATGATATAAAATGTTATCCAGGCATATAGAGGCATATAGGGATGTGGCTAGGGTATCATACTTCCGCCCTAAGCGGACTGTAGCCTTTTCTTATGTTTTGTGTTATTATATTATTATTGTCAGCAGAAGGTTGTTATTAAATAAAAAAATGAAGAAAGTTGCGTAGAAAATTAAATAGTTTAAGAAAACTTAACGACCATATTAACTTTTCTTATGTTACCTTGGTGCTTTTGTCAATATAAACTTTTTCAATGTAACCTTATGGCATTTGACAATTTACCATTAGATGGCGAAGAAAAAAAAAATGTTTGTTTGGGGTATGGCGGTTTAAAACTCGAGAACTGCTGGACTGATTGAGACCAAACTAGGACAATAAATTACTTTAATCTGTTTGTAGGTTAAGGTGTCACACGACCCTTGCCGAGAATCAGTTTGGTTGGGGCCCAGTTCAAAAGAAGCTCAGCCCGAAAGCTGGCGACCTCCGGATTAACTAGCCTTAGCTGTATACTGCGGATCTCTGTACAGATGGACCTTTCTTTCTCTGCTACTCGTGGAAACTTTATCTAAATTCATTATGCAAAAAACAAAAACACCATATAAAACATAAGGAAAGGCTACAGTCCGCTTGGGGCAAACAGTATGATACCATATCCATATCCCTATATGCCCCAAAGAAAAAAGCATTAAGAAGATGATGGATAGCATTTTATTTCATTCTATTATTAAAAAAAAAGGTTTTTTTGAAAAAACGCCCCCAAAAAGTGGGCATGGCCAAAAACTTTGTATAGGCGATATGTTGGAAAAAAATATTGGGATTGTTAAAAATTTTTTTTTTCGCTTTCTGTTAAATCTTTCGAAGAAAACAACATTTTAGTAAAAAACGCCCACAAAAAGTAGGCGTGGCAAAAACCTTTATATGACAAACTTATAAAGGAGAGCAGTGAGGGCAGATATGTAGCTTGTGAAGGTTGTAACACTCTCTAACTTTAGCTTTAAAACGGTTTTTTTATAAATTGTGGGCGTGGCTGTGGGCGTATTCAAAATTTTTTTAAAATTAACCATTTCGGAGCCCTAAAAATTGCATACGGACGGACGGAAGAATGGTCATCCTTTCGGGATATGTTCACGGCAGTGTACATTAACGATACTCAGTTGAGTGTTGTATAGAAGCTTTTCCATCTACGCGCTTAAACAAAGGATCAAGCCTTTGATATTGTGAATAAATTCGCTTTAACTGATAGTAATTTTTCAAGACTTTGCAAAGTCAAAATAATAAATTGAAACCTATTCGAAATTTTCATGTGAAGGTAATTCCAGCATGTCAACTGTGTAGTGAACAGCATCCACTCAGGCTTTGCCCTACCCTTTTACAAATGTCTGTCAATGACAGGCATAGAACTGTTTGAAAACATAAATTTTCTTTTAACTGTCTTGCTTTAACTCATCATGTCAATCAGTGTCAGAGCTATAGCTCCTGACTTCGCTGTAAGGGCTTGCACATACTTAGTACCATTTTTAACAAAGATCGCCTGTTCCAACTCAAACTCCCTTAACGATGCAAGCCTTCACACTTGCATCTTAAGGTGAACCGCCTTCTTCATCTCAAGCTGACTCATCTTCTGCATCTCATCTTTCGTCTTCATCGCAGGTAGTTTGGCCTCCTTAGGTTTCAACGTCACAATCATTTAACAATACCACTTTCCGAGGTCCCAACGGCCGATATGTCGTTAAGCTACCATTTAAATACGTAGAGATCCGCCACCTCCTCACCGCAAGCAGGACAGGTAGTGGTGTCGCTTAAGTCCAACAGATTTAAGTGTTTAGGAAAAGCTTGGTAGCTCGAAAGAACGCCTACAAGCAGCCTACAGTCAATTCTCCTCAGAGATAGAAGAAAAGATGCCGACCTTTTGTAAATGTCCGGGCGCAGTAGTTTGGTCTGTCTACATCCACCGCAATCGCGCCACCGAATCTTGTGTTCACGAGAAACCCAAGAATTAATAGAAGACATGACTAAAGATGCAGGCAGACCCAACACAGGTTGCCTAGCAGGCTAATTCCGAGATCTCATTTCCCTGGATGCCAGTGTTCACTGTCAGTCTTCGACCAAATTCAGAGAAAGCTTGAGTTCTAGCACTAACTTGGACGAGGTAAGAGGGTTTAGAACCGCTTTTAATGCAGCTTGGCTATCACTGCAGATGCAAATGCCTCTTGCCCTCCACCTGTTGTTCACAATATAGCGCATAACCATCAGGATGGCAAAAATCTCCGCTTGGAAAACAGATGTAAACATGCATCCAAGGGGTAGTAAAGTCGTATATCATCGACAAAGACTCCAGCACCAGACCCTTGTCCGGTTTTGGAGCCATCCGAAGCCATTCCGTTACCTGTGGAAAGTTGACGCAGAAGGATTTCTGGTGTCATTGCATCAGACGGCATATCCATAAGACAGGGGTCAAAGGATAATTCTCGAGCAAGTTCTTCAAAATTCCAGTGCGAATGGTACCAAAAACCACTCCTCTTTAATTGAAAGATGGTTTTTAGCGTACAACCCATGATATATAAATCAAGGGGGGAGGGGAGATTCATCAAAGCATCTAGAGCAGAGCCCGGGGTGCTAGGGTGCTAGCGAAGGCCTCTGTGCAGCCGACACATGCCGTTCGTTGGAGTTTGGCAAAAGAAGCAGTAACACGTTTCCACGAAAGCCTGTTCCACCAAACAACTGGTACGTATGAGAGTAGCGGTCTAAATATGGCCGTATAGATCCAAAGGACCCGTTTTGGAGACAAGCCCCATGTCTTACCAAAAGCGATATTACACTGCCAGAAAGTCGACAGCGATTTATCGGTTTTCAATTCGACATGTTTGGACCATAGAAGTTTTTTTTATCGAGGATTGCAACCAGATATTTGACTTCATCGGATAAAGGGATGGTGACACCTTTAAGCACGAAATGGGACAGACCAGTGACGATACTCCTTCTCGTTAAGAGATCAACCGTGGTTTTAAGAGTATTCTCTGAAAGCCAATTTCTAGTGCACCAGACATCGATCAAACCTAGGGATCTCTGGGCTTGAGAGCAGACAGCCCCTAGATTTGAACCGACAGAAAGAACGGCGACATCATCCCCATAAGCTTGAGTGTAGTTTCCAGAAAAATTGAGAGCCGTAAGCAGAGAGTCTACCACCATACACCGTAGGAGGGGAGACAGAACACCACCTTGAGGGCAGCCCCTAAGCGTCCTGTGCATTAGCATTGCTTTAATCCACAACAACAAAGTTTCATCTACACCATCACAGATGAGTAATTATACAGATAGTCGACTGAGAGGATTTTTGGCTCTTCCGCCTATCGTTTTTTATTTGCTTCAAAAAGGCATAGTACTGTGTTCGTATATGTTTTTACATGCAAATCAAATTGAGCCAGCTCACGCACACAATAGCAGTTCTGCGCCTAAGAATCCATTTTGGAAAAGATCTCGTGTTGACATATTAAAAGTCAAAACTGGGCTGTGTCCAATAACATCGTAATAACATGCGACGATTTATAATAAATTTGCAACAGAATAAAATTTTGGTGAATGTTTTTAATTATTATGTAAACTAAAATAACAGTTTTACCAAACAAGCATATTTTGGGTAAACATTTTTAAGCAGTTTCGTAAACATTTTGGCAGTTGCGCAAGTTAAACATAAAATAAGGGTTATCATAATTTGTTTGCCAGTAGTTAAACTAATCTAGCAGGTGTTTTAAATTGTCAGTAATAATAAAATTATTTTCGTGGTTGACTTATCGAATGTCGAGTAAAATAATTAAAATCAAATAATTTTTAAACGGAAGGTTTAATAAATATTTCAGCACTGAATTAATGCAATATTCTATAAAATTACTAAAATTGTAGGTAAAATAAATAAAAGCCCAATGAATGAAATTAGTGAGTAACGCGTGATTAGTTAACTAACCATTTCAATAATTTAACATGGTATTTCATAAATTCACCGCTTTTCACTATTCCAATTCAAAGATAATAACGTTATTAAATTTGTTCAGCATGATGAAATAAATTTTATAACTTTATTATCTTGGAATTGAAATAGTCAAGTCAACAGTTTGTGTTTAAAAATGTATTTAAAGTTTATTTTGTCGCAGTTTGTCAATTCGCTCGCTCACTCTCATATGAACGTTCCGAATATGTGTATAAATATATTAAAAGTTCATATGTTTAATAATAACATAATAAAACAACCAACGAATTTAATATACATGAAACACTAATCCATAACTATTAACTATAAATATTTTACACCCAAACATTACTAATTTAGTAATATTCATGCAATCAAAAAATAATATATACATTTTATCTCACTCTAATAACCAAAATGGAAAAAATACAACAACCCAAGTATGTTTGTTTTAAGGCAGATAAAAAATTGAGAACTATTTCTTATAAGCACAAAAATTATTCGAATTTATTATACAACTTCATTATTTATTATATACCTAACTATTTTTTTTTATAAACAAATATCAATTAAGCTTGAACTACGTTAACTCAATACTTCGCAGCACTTCACCAACACATCGGCTATAATCAGCTGTTTTTTGTTGCCATTTGGAATTCTTGAAAACAGCCCGTGCTAATGACATATTTTTGACACATCGACCCCTCCATACTTTATTTGGCTGGCTCACACGTATTCACAGATAGAATTTGAGAGAGGATTTTTTTTCCATTTTTAAAAATTTTTTGCGGGTTCAAAGGGACAGACGTATGCTGAGTCGACTATCTGTATAATTACTCATCTGTGTACACCATGCTGTCTGGCTGAGTTACACATACTGTCAAAGGTCGCATTACCAAAAGTACCCTCAATATCGACGAAAATGCCCAATGCGTACTCCTTCCGGTCAAGAGCACTATCAATCCTACCAACAAGGTTTTGAAGCGCAGTCTCGCAGGATTTTCCACACTGATTGGCACGTTGCATCCTCCGCATGAGAGGATGTGATCGAAGAGCAACTTTGCGCACATGCAGCTCAACCAGTCTTTCCAAACTTTTCAGTAAGAAGGAAGACAGACTTATGGGTCTAAAGCTTTTGGCTAGAGTGTAGTCAGACTTACCAATTTCTGGTATGAAAACCACTTTAACCATACGCCATGGGGAAGGTATATAGGCCAAGGCCAAGCTCGCGGTGAAAATTCTTTTCAACATTGGCAAAACCTGACTTAAACCTTGTTTCAGCAAAACTGGATAAATTTCATTGTTTCAGCAAAACTGGATAAATTCCATCCGGACCAGGTGACTTGAAACTCTCAAAAGATGCAATAGCATATTTGATAGCATCATTAGTCACCACTCCCGATGCAATATGCCATACCTGATTTCCCGGAAAGTGAGTCTCAAGTAGAAGACTAAAAGTCTCCGCCTTTGTCTCAGTGTACGTGCCATCAGGTTTAAGGATTGCATCCAGTTTACCTGGTCTGTTCCTTTGGAGGACTTTAACAAGCCTACTAGTTGCACTTAGATATACGACCTCTTCACAAATCTTTTTATAGGAGTCATTTCTCGACTTGCGAATAAGTCTCTTTAAAACTTTTTGTTTCTATCGATAAAGATTCCAGTCTTCCACTAAGTTGGTTTTTAAAGACCGATTTAGTAGCTTCCTAGTTTCTTTACGAAGACACTGCAGTTCGGAGTTCCACCAGGGTACAGATTTTCTGCGGAGGGCCTTAGAAACAGGGCACGAAAGTTGAAGGCAGCGGGTGAGGACGTTATTCAAATCCTGAGCAGACCTTTCCACTCTCTGTCTTGATCTAAGTTTGAGTGGAACTTTGACAGAGTTGGCAAGCTCCCCTCTAAACCGTGGCCAGTTCGTTTTTCTCGGATTTCTCCTCTCTTGCGAAGGTGAAAGTTCGCAGTAGATTTGAAATTCGATGTATCTGTGATCTGATAAGGTGCTATCTGGCGATACCTTCCAAATTATGATAAACTTCAAATGCCTGTTTGACAGGGTAACATCAATTACTTGTTGTCTTCTGGATGTAACAAAGGTAGGTTGATGACCTACATTGTTGATGGTTATATCAGACGAAAAAATGAAATCCAAGAATTGATCTCCCCTTATGTTGCATTTGCTGCTGCCCAAAACAGTGTTCTGAGCTTTAGCATCGCAGCACAAGACAAGACCCAAGCTTTTGGATTCACAATACTCTACTCTACGAGCACGACAATAAGCCGATGCAGCGAAAAATTTTCACAATTATCATTTGCATGGTAAGTTATAGAAACATCTAACAAATCTTGGCTACAAAAGCTTTTGATCATAGTAGCTGTCAAAGATTTCGATACAATAAGACAAGTGCTAGGTCTTTCGGATTTCTCATCATAAAGAACGCGGTATAAATCATTCAAGCAACCAAGACCACAGATGCGATTTTTCCACACCCATGGTTCCTGGATGGATATTATGTGTCCTCATAACAGAAAACCTCTGAATGGAGCAATTAGAAATAAAAACAATAATTCCTATTCACCTCAAGAGATGAAGTCCTTAGCGAAGGGATTTTCGGCACCATACTGCTAATCCATTCAGAGGTTTTCTGTGATGAGGACTTCACTATGAGGGTTCCGTCCTTTAACACACAGCCTTCCACCTGAATGCAAGCATTTGTTGCAGCAGCCAGCTCCAAAAGATGCGTTTTGCAGTGTTCGGACTCTGCAACACTCATGCTATTATCATTGCCCGCTTTCCCAATGCGAACTGCTAAAGAGGAGACAGCAGCATCCTTGTAGGAATGCTTCTTAACTCGCACTCTAGCTGTTTTACGTTCAACACGTGGTTTTTTAGACGTACACCTACCATCAGAGCCTTCCGCGTCGACAGAGTTCTGTCCACTAGTGCTGCGTCCAGTATTGGTCACAACACCAGCATTATCCTTTACAAGTGCACGGGCAGCACCAGAAATAGGTGCACTTCCTCTACTCATACTCAAGGTTGAGTCCATTACAACCAATTTCCGTCCATTATTGCTACTACCACTGCTGGAAGAAGCACCGACTTCTTTTAAATACATGGCGTGGGCAGACACAGGAGCTTGAGGTGGGTTGTATCTCTTAACGAGTTTGGGTCGCTTCTTCTTGCTTTTCGGTTCAGCAGAAGAGGAGGCATTGCCTGATGAAGGGGTCTGGTCAGCTTCCTTTGTGAGACTGCAACCGACCTATACCGTTTCATAGACGCAACCGAAGAGCCGACCGGAGTGCTTGCGCCTTCAGCCTGTGGAACTTCTTTGCGCCGCTGATCGCTCAGCTGCTTCCTTTTCCTCTTACGCTGCCCCTTAGTGAGGTGCACCTCAAAGCCAGCATCTTCAGGAGCCCGTTCAACCGTAGATATATTATGGGTCAAGCTGTCAGCGGCGGTGCAGTGGGTAGCAACCTTATTCATGCTCAGTTTGCCCAAAGAGTCGGACATAGAGTCACAAGAGTCGCTTGTAGGTTCAATGAATGTTGGGGCTCCAGAATCCGAGCCCCAGCCGCAGTCGAGAAGACCACGGTTGGATTTTGGCTGTTGCCAGTACCACCTGGAGTATTAAAATCCTTAAGGTTGTTCATTCATCAATATTTTGAGTTTTAATTACTACTCCTGTAGGTTAGAGTACACTAACGGATTATTTTACAGAGGATAGGTCAAAAACCGTTGCCTCCAACACCTCCTCCTGTATCAAGGCTCGGGATCGGCATGCGTTAGTTAGTATTTGTAGTTATTCACAGACAATTTGTTATGATTGTGAGTTATTTTATATAAAAAAAATATATACAGGTCAAATCAATTAAACGGATGATTTATTTCAGGTTCCTTGGTATTTCAGGTTGCACTACAAATTGTAAATTTGTGGAAACCGCCTTGCTCGAAGTGGTATGAACAATATAAAAAAAAAATCCACACTTCGGTGAGTTTACGTTGGCGGCTTTCCTCGACATGGAAGGAGCTTTCAAATCCAGCTTAAACGTGGAGTGTAGCGCCATTAAAAGCGCCCTAGTAGACGCCAAAAACGAACAGGGCATTACAAATTGAGTTGCAACATGCTTGCAAGTAGGAACATACACTGTTCCATTAGACACAGCTTGGTTAAAATGTTTGTAACCAGAGGAACCACCCTGGGGGAGTTATATCACCTGGGGTCCTGGTGGGTCCTGGTTATTAATCACATCCTCAAAAAGATTAAGATAATGGTTGTGAGTGCTACGGCATATGCAGATGACGTGCTCATAATATTGTGGGTAAAATATTTTAACACCTTAAGTGAAGCTAAGGAGGTCGCTTTGAAACGATCAGCAACTGGGCAAATTCCTGTGTTCTCAATGCAAACCTTTTCCAAACGGAACTGGTTCTTTTTACAAGAAAATACAAGATTCCTCAATTTAAGCTCCCATTACTTAATGGAGTGGAATTGTCTCTTTCGGACAGTGCGAAGTATCTATTCATAATTCTAAAATTGCAATTTTAACGCAGCAGAAAGAATAATAAAATTTCGTATAATGCTATTTTTATCTGCAAAAGAATGGTGGGAAAAACTGGGGGCTTAAAACCTGCTATAGTGCAGTAGCTATATACGGTGGTCGTAAGGCCCGTACTTACATACGGCTCACTAGTATGGTTGAAAGCAGCCAAAAAGAAAACGATGTACTGAAAATTAGCGGCGGGTTAGAGAACGGCCAGTATAGCCTTTACGGGCGCGCTCCGAACACTGCAACTGTAGCTCTGGATATCCTTCTCTATCTTACACCAATTGGTCTACCGATCAAAAAAACGTGCTGGTAATATTTCTTTACGCCTTGACTTGAGACTCTGTAGAAGTAATCGTTTTGGACATGGCATGATTATAGCGGAGCTATTTCCAGGCAATCCAAATTATTACAATGGATGAAATCCCTTCATTTGTCGACTTAAATATGTGACATAACAGACATTGAGAGAAAGAGAGAGAGAGAGAGAGAGAAAACTCACCCGGGGATGCCGGGCACGAACAGCTGGTATATATGTTCCTCCGTTTTGTTTAGATCGATACGATTTTTATTTTTTCCTTGTATTTAATAATCATAATGGTTAAAGGCAGCTAATTTAATTTGACAATAAAATATTTCAATGGACTACTACATCCATTATAATGACGTTTCCATTTTCATTATGAAAAGTCAAATCTTTACTTTAACAACCGCTTTCATTAGTTCGAAAACGGCCATGAAAACCGAATTCTTCAATTTGATCCCTGCATTAATCGTATTGGCAATTGCCATTTTCATTATGAATATTACAAACTTCACATTACCAACTGCGTTTATCACAGCTATGGTTTTCCATACAAAAATTAAAATATTTCAACTATGCAGAGATAGAGTTGATGAACAGAATTTCTTAATGTTGACAACTGCTCAAAAATAACAATTTTCCTTCAATGTGTATTTTACCGAGGGAAGGTGCAAAATTTTCCATGAGACACTATGAGGACTGGCCACGCATGCTGATAATAGTGTCAGATTCTTACTCACTAAAAAACACCACCCATAAAAAAATTATCATACTAAACACAACTAGGCTAATGTCTATCAAGTAGCTCTAATTTAAATTGTTTAATAACGTTTGGCACGAAACATCCCAGCGGAAGCAACTGTAGTCGGCGCACAAGATTTCACTGATAAGCGTCATTACAATGGCCAAGGACGCGAGTGTGTTGTTTACTCGCGAGATTTCGTATTTCGTTGTCTACAGTAGCAATAGCTAGATCTCTGTGAATATCAGCGTTTCTGATATAAATAATTTGTAAGTAAAATTTAAACATTACTTAAAATTTTAATCAATTACAATCCCAAAGTTGTACACCGTACGTCTAAACCGGTTTTAGAACTTGCTTGTATAAAAGCAGCTTGTTTTGCATGCTGAGCTTGGATAATTTTTCAGCCAATGCATTTGATTAAATCTAATAGCGAGCTACTCGCGTTTCTTCTTCTTAACATACGATTTCCATTTTAATTTTGCGTCTAGTGTCATTCCCAAGTATTTAGCCTCATTTGCTTACGGAATTTGTACCGAGTAGGTAAAATTAACGTGCGTGGATTTTGGCTCGTTGAGAACAATACGCCAAGTTTTTGTCCACGCGTATATTTTGTTGATCGCTCGTTGAACCTTATGTGTCGCAGACTGAATCGAATCGTCTACGGCTAATATGGCTGTATCATCTGCTAACGTCAATACGATAGTATCATTTTCTTGCGGTATATCACGAGTGTATAAAAGAAATAAAATCGGGCCAAAAACTCTTCCTTGTGGAACTTCCGCCGCGATTTCTTTGAATTCGGAATACTTGTTCCCGTGCTTAACACGAAACTGTCTGTCCGCTAAATAAGAGCTTTGGATCTCATATAATTGTTTTGGGAGAGTTTTTTCAATTCTATATTTTAATCCCGTATACCATTGCTTATCGAAAGCCTGAGAGACGTCAACAAATAAACTAGAACAAGTTATTCCTCTTCCAGTGCTTTTTTAATTTCGTTGGTTATTCTATATATCTGGTGAATGGTAGAGTGTTTCATTCTAAATCCGAATGGGTGATCCGGTATTAATCAGCGTTCTTAAACAATCGGACGCATTCGCTTCAATATAAGTTTTTCGAATAGCTTCGATATTATTGGTAGAAGCGATATTGGTCGATAAGATTTTTTGTCATTTAGAGGTTTTCCTGACTTAGGAACCATTATAACCTCAGCTATCTTCCATTGTCGGGGAACGTACAACAGCCTAATCGAAGCGTTATGAGATAAGCAAACATAATTAGTCCTTTTTTGGGCAACGTTTTAAGAACCTGACCCGTAATTAGATCATATCCAGGAGCCTTGCTTGATTTGAGTTTTCGTATTTCATTGTACAGTTCGACCAGCGATACTTTTCTTATCTGAAAATCGCCAGATACCGTGTTTGAACCATCATTCTTCAGCCACCACTTGACCATCAAATGGCCTAAACGTCGCTTCAAGGTGTTCTGCAAATATTTCTGCCTTTTCTTACAACTTACAACTTTGGCTTTTTCTGTCTTTCATAGCTTTCCAGAGCGAATAATTTGACATTTTACCGCCGTTGGACATTCAAGATACTTAGAAACTTCATAATTTTTAAAATCCCGAATATCTTTTTTCATTTTGCTGCAAAGATTATTTAAAATTGTTTTATGCTGCGGAGCACGAGATTGTTGCCATCTTTTTTGCACTCTTCGTTTTGCTCTTACTGATTCAGTAATTTCACGGGGAAAATTAATTTCTTTTTGGTTACTCTCCTTTGATGAGGAGTATTTTTCCACGCTGAACTTTGTAAAGCTTCTACCTCGTCGTCGAATTCGTATGATGTTCGTAGAGATACATTCAGATCGATTTTATGTATGCAGCCTTTTCTGAAGGAGTCCCAATTAGCCAGGCTTTGTGGACAGTGCTTTTTACGTAAACCGCCGCTAAAAATTATTAGAATGACGGGCGAATGGTCAGAAGATAAATCAAAACTTTCTTCTCTTTTGATAGAGCTTTCCGATATTCCTTTTGCGACAAAGAAATCTATGAGGACTGTTGTTTTTACCATGTTCGAAGGCGAATATGTTGGTTTGCCAGACGAGTAAAAGTCGACCACACACTCCATACCGGCTTCGTAAAGGATACGAACTTTTGGTAAAATTCTTCTGGAGCCCCAGAGAGTGTGTTTTGCATTGAAATTTCGGCCAATTACAAAATTATGTCCAAGTGAGTGCATTAATTCATTTTTTTCTAACGTCGCTCGGGGAGGACAATGCCAGACACCAGGCATATATAAATTCCGTGTTTTTGAAGGAATATTTCTAAGTCGTCGATTTAATGCAGAAGGCCATTCGCGTTCCATGTTACTATTTTTATAAACCTTTTTATGATTGAAACGCCGGGATTTGGTGCTTCGAAGTTAATTTTCAAGCTTTTCTAGTTTCTCAAACATACTTTTGTTAATTTGGCTTTGCTCTTCAAGTCTCGAAAGAATTGCGGAAAAAACTTGATGGACTGGTTCAGGCTTCGTATTAACAACTCGATTGTTTGCTTGTATCGCGGTTTCAGCGTACGTTTGCGGGCCGCGATTCGTCGACTTTTGTACCTCAATTTTTCGTTCTTTCGGCTGCGGTGGTTTGGACTTTTCTTTAGTCCTTATTTTCGGTTCTTTAGTTGTTTTGCCTTTTTTATTTCTTCCTTTAGACCGGTTTTCGATCGATAAATAAGTTTTATTTGTTAAATCGCGCCTTTTCTTAAGCTCTTAAGCTACTTCACCGCCGCGATAATTTGCCGGGTGTTTTCCCTTGGCAAAACTTACACTAGGGCATTAACCTGGTACTTTTACGCACAGGATCAATTTCATTACTATATTAAGTATAAATTTAATATTATATATTTTGTCTAAATTTTCCGATTTCTCGAAGCTAAGCATGAACATCCGAAGTTCGCGCTCAAGTATAACGTCATCGTTTCGTTCAGTTTTTCGCTTTTCTTTTTTAACCAAGTTAACGGCATCTATAATCTTGAAACCTTCAGTTTGGAGGTCTTGGACGACGTCGTCCTTGCGGCGTTAAGAATTAAGCCTCTGGCTACATCTTGGTGTGGCCTTTCTGACTTATTTTCATAAGCATACCATTGAATTTTATCTGAATTTAGTTTGTGTGAAACTGCGCGATAGCTGTCCGGATCGCTAACATTAATTTTCCACATATTGTTATTTAAAGACAATACTTTAAATGATGCTTTGAACATATCCTTAAGAATATTATAAAGTCTGTTATAATCGGTAATTCCGACAACGGTTATCGGTGGCGAAGCGTATATCTTATTTTGATTCTTTTGGGTCTCGGCTCTTTTCCGTTATTACCCGTAAGAATCCTTTTAGATTTTCGTTCTTTTGGGACCTCAATTACTGGTAAGGCTCTAATCGGTTTCACGCGCCAGCTCCTACTCGTAAGTAAATAGAAAAGGTGCGACAGACTGGGCATAATTTTTCTTCGGATTTTTTTTTTGAAGATTGGTTCTTCCAGCTCTCTCTTTGGTTCTTCGTAGAGCTGTTCTATTTATTTTATTAAGCTTTGCACGGAGTTTAATATTTCCTCGAAGATTCTTAATTGCGTTAAATCCCGAGCAACGCGTACTAGTGCATTCGACATTGTTGGGCTTCTTTTGGGGTTTACTTTTAGCCATTTCGGTGGTGGTGATCTAGGCACCTATTTACTGTTTTTAAAAGGGTCAATGTATAGCAATAAATAGCTCACCCTAGAATCCACCCCAGAAGAGTGTGGATTTTCAAGTAGAACTGGACTGCCACCTGGGGTATTGTATCTATTTGGTTTGTTCATTGCATTATTTGTATACGGCTTGCACTCGGTATACGAAGCGTGGGTGCAGTGACTTAGGGGTTAAGTGCGTTGGACCACTAAGCGAGAGGTCGCCGGGATTTGAACCCGGCCTGTACCACCTGAAAGTTTTTATTCGCTGCCATCCAAGAGTAAGAAATGTCATGAGAAGCTTCTCAAAATTAAATTGCCGTTCGGAATCGGCACTTAACTGTAGGTCCATCCATTCGTACCAAAAATATAATTTCGCACACACAGTGGTTAGAGAAGCTCGGCTTTATGTCCTGTATGGGTCGTTTACGCCTAATATTTATTTATTTTTTTATACGGAGATCGGATTTTAATCGCCTCTTACGACAGGCTACCTCGGGTATACCGGAGTGGGCCAATAAGATGAACTTTGCTGTCAATATGACGTACCTTTTTGGTGAATAATTGACATATTCAAGTCTCAATCATCAAAAATGATCGACTATGAACACATTTTCCAGTTTCCATCAGTCTCATTTCAAGATATATTTCACTGTAATAGTAAATAAAGATTAAAATATGTAATACATTTAATTAATTAAGGCTTTTTTAGTGCTTAAAAAAAGTAACAAAGTCGACATATATATGGATGTGACGAAATATACTTTTATATGGGATATAAAACAAAAGAATCTTTATTAATCGTGATAAGACTTTGTGAACGTTCCTTTGGGCACTTTGAGTGCAGCCTCAGTTTAATAACATACATATCTGCTCCTGAATGTTAAAAGGAAGAACGTTACTTAAATAAACAAGAAGCACCTCTTAAAAAATGATACTACACCCCTAGCTTGGATGTATATATGTATGAACTTTCTTTGACTTCGCTTAAATTTGATATGGTTAAATGCAAATTATATGCTCATCAAGTGAAAATGGAAATTTTCCAAAGACATTGTCTCGTTTTCATGACACCCCCAGAAGATACATACATATGTATATACATTCAACTGAATATCTCGGAAAGGGAACAGTGACTGTACCAACATAATGTGTTTCATCCTTCCATTCAGACCATGGAGGACAGGCAAATATTTATTTTAGAAGTGACTAATTAAACCTCTTTGTGAATGATATTTAACACTTCAACTTAATTTACTTGATGTCATAATATTTTTATATGATCTTATTTTGAAATGCTTCGTTGCATTCTGAGATCAGGGGATTGGGGAGTCGGTCCAAAGACTAAACAAAATTCGATGTTTTCATAAATTGGTTTTCCATTGTGTTGTCTGATATTTAAAGTATTTGATAAATTTAAATAAATGTAAGAACTTATCTTACAAGTCGTAAGACATGGAGGACCACACTGTGTAAGGGTGTGGAGGGAGATTGCTACTTGACGGCACCAAACTCATTCGGCAGGACGCGAGAGATTCACTTGAAGTTATAGCTTGTCGGAGAGTTCTTGGTCGGATATGACCGCGCTGCGGGAGTTATTCTCCTTACAAGCCAGTACCGGTTTTTTGATTCTGAGACGGAGAAAACACTCTCATTCCCCGTAGGAGAAACAGAACTCCAAGAACCTCTCAGCAAAAGAAAAAAGAGGGCTATAAATGTTCCCTGAAGTTCTTGAAGAAGATGAAAGATCGTGATATTGACAAGCTCTCTGCTAGAGATAGAGCGTTGGTGAGTAAGCATACCAGGACAGTCAAACAGCACGAGAAACGTCTTGTCAACAAGACACATCTTGTACCCGTGATTGTCGAGGATTCGGTCTCACCAACATGTCGTACGGAAGAAGATACGGGAATAAGAAACTCATTTCTCAACTTCTTGATTTGACAATGCATTTTGTAGCTGATCATAAAAAAAGGGCAGATCGATATTTTCCAATAATAATATCTTGGAAAGAAAATAAATGTTTTGCAGGATTTTACCTTGATAGAATATCAAAGGTTTCAATATTTTTTGTTATTGCGAAGGCGCGGTTTTTCTCAGTAGATTTATCAGATATACTATGTATTTATATTAAATCATTTCATTTCATACCCCTTCGGGTAGGGGTTAGATTATACTCGAGGTAGGCATGCCTGTCGGCACATTCCTATACGAAGCCGGTATGGAATTCGGGGTAAACTTTTTCTCGACAGTTAAACCAACGTATTGGCCCTCGGATTCGTTGAAAACACCAGACCCAATAGATTTTTATACTGCAAAGGGAGTGTCTGTAAGTTCTGTGTAAGTTGAGGAGAGCTTCGATCTCTCCTCTGACCACTTGCCAGTCATTCTGACAATTAGCGGCTACCGACGGGAAAAGGACGGTCCAGCCAGATTAACCAGTTTAAAACTAACTCGGACTCTTTTAGAAAAGAATGTGCAATTAAAATGGATCTTATTGTATCTCTTATTCATCTTATTCAATCTCTACCATTTGAACTTGAAGATGAAGTCGATCAATTTATTGGAGTTATATAAAGCTCGGCTTGGTATAATACTGCTTACAAAAGAATAAAAGAAAGCAAAAAGACAAATTTCATATCCTCGGGAAATAACCGAATCGGTGGAAGCAAACAGAAAAGCGCGTTAAACATGGCAACAATCTCGCGCTCCGCAGCATAAAACAGTCTTGAACAATCTATATAACGTTCTCATTTTCTCAAGAAAATGATTCAAGATGTTGACGGTCAAGGGCTGATTGAAGATACGGTCTTAGCCGGAGTACCTGACAATTTTCGAATTAAAAGTTTATCCCCATATAACAAGAAATCCTATAGACCGATATCGCTTTTACCAATAATGTCAAAAGTATTCGAAAAAATGTTATTGAAGCGATTACATCCGACTATTGAAGAGCGCCAAATAATACCTGATCACCAATTCGAGTTCAGAATCAAGCACTCCACAATCGAAATATAATCAAATGCATTGGTTGCTTGGTCGATTTTCAAACTCAGCATGCAAAACAAGCTGCTTTTATCCAAGCAAGTTCTGAAACCGGTTTGGACGTATGGTATACACCAAAACAAGTAACATACAAATTTTATAAACTTTTTAAAATAAAGTGCTAAGAAAAATTGTAAACGTAAATAGTGATATCCACCGAGACTTAGGTATAACTACCGTCGAAGACAAAAAAAGTAATTGCTCGTAAGCAAGGGACTATCCTTTATGGCCATTGTAATAATAATATCCGCGATTGGCGGTATTAGCAGGAAAGGATAATCCAGAATTAGGCGCATTGGACTTTTAAGCTAAGGATCCGCCCTTCAAATCAAACCTGTACTTAATAAGTTTATACTCGCAGCCCCACATCTTATTTTAACTGCACAAATGATTCATATAATAATTGCATATAATTTATATACAAAACCGTACATAAACATAAATGTAGTCTCTTTCTATTCTACAATATAAGTAAGGTATTACGGTGGTGCAGTGCCAAATACAACAAAATGTCACATTCCTCTTGATTTTCTTTGCGTGTTGTTTTATCAAAAGAATTTTTCTCTTACAAAATCCATGGGGGAACAGGGTAAAAAAACCCAACCTCCCATTGCTAAAAGAAAAATACCATTATTTATTATCAACAGGATTGCCAGATACATTTCGCAAAGCTGATTTAGTTTTTTTTTGCAGAAAACGGCATTTACTTTAAAAAAAAATATTTAGCTCAGTTTTATTTTATTATATGTACATATATCTATTAACAGTTCATAATTCAAATAAATTAATTCAAAATGTTTTCCCACAAAAAAGAGACAAACTAGAGTGAATTCAAATCAGAAACTTAATTTAAGGCATGGAAATGGATCCCGCTTCCGCACATTCGCGACTGATTTAAACTAAAATCATTAAAAGTTTATACCTGGCAAGCATGATTATCAACATGAAGAATTTTGTTTATGTGCACGATGTAGCGAAAACAAATTGACAAAAAAGCTTTCCAAAGATGCCTTTAATTTTCACCTTCTAGTATTAGAAGAGTGGTGGTAAAATTATTACTTTTGCCACAAACTTTATGAAAACAAAAATGTTTGTTTACTTCCATTTGCTCTGCTATTGAAGCGTTTCGTAAGTGCTGGCTCCGGCTCTTCTACCAACATGAAGGGAGATGGCCTTTTTGCTTGTTGGGTGGGATCAGTGCTTTTCCCCTTTATTTTTTGTGCATTAACCACCTTATTCCACACCCGGTTGTTTGGTTAGTAAGAAGCTTTTTATGAGAATTTTACTCAAAAATAATTAAAAGTTTTCTTTTGGCTGTTAGTTTTTGTCTACCCAGTTCAGAGCTCAGATTGATAAGTGGGAGTTCATTCTATGGTTTAACTTTTGATATTTTAAAGAGAAACTTTCGACTGGTTTTGGACGAAGTTCGAAATAATAGTCATAAATAAAAAAATATCTTCATAAGTTCAGATGTATTTTCGAACACGCATGAATTTATGTATAATCTGCGGATGGTTATATGGTTTAACTTAATTTTATATGCGAATAAAATAAAGTCAAAACACAAAAACAACATAAGATGTGAAAAAAGACAACTATGTATCTGTAATGTTAAATGGCGGTGGCTGTACATTAAAGGGCTTACTTATTATTTATTTATATGCGTGATTAAGTTTTCATATATCAAGGATTTTCTAAGCTTTTTAAATTGAATAGAACACCATTGTCATAAAGGTTTTAGTAAGGACTTTTTTTATTATTAAACAAATATTCTTCAAAAGTTTCGAAGGTATTTGAAAAGGTATTAGTTATTGCATAAAATGGTACAGCTTGCGATTTGAATCGAATCTCAGAATTAGTTGCAAATGCTTCGCCTTCAGAAAATTTGTCATGACTCAGCTTAATATAACGTATAACTTGTATAACTTGTATATTTATACTTGCGGAAAAACGTCTATATATTAAAAATAATCACTGTTGCCATGGAACTTTTCGTAGTAAGTAGTAAAGTGTAAAGAAAGACGATTCTAATTACATATTTGAAACAAATGGTATGTATCACTTGCGTTGATAAATGGTTAAAATGTGAGCAGGCATCATTAGAAGGAAAATGTAACCATGAAATTGACCAACAATTAATGACTACTGAATGAAATGCAAAATTCCATGTATTTCCCCAACGTACGTATTTGTGTGTCTGGATGGAGGGTAATTCCAAAGTATTTAAGCGGCGAGAATCTGTACATGTCTTAGAATTTATGTATCTTGTTTACCACAGTTATATGAATTTACACAAATCTGACACCCTATCCAAAGAATCACCTAATGTTTTGTTTATTTCCAATCCTCGTGAGAGTCTGACAAACATTTAAGAATAAGAAACTGGCATTAAAAGAGCACGAAATCAGCGAAAAGTTGTTCTTAAATGAAAAAGAAGGCGAAACTATTTGCAAAAAGCACTGGCGACGGTTGGCTTTCAATTATATCAATATCGTAGGCCTATGCAAGTCATTGAGAGATCATAGCCACATCTGGCATTTTCCATTTGTAACTTCACGCAAATTTATACCGCCGCAAGGGTATTTATTTCACTACAGTGGCAACTTAATTGAATGTTGACTAGTTCTTAACAAAAAGATGGTATTATTTGACATTTTAGTGTACTTGGCACGCCGTGGAACTAAATTTCTCGTAACTTTGCTGTTATACTCCGGAATCCGGATAGGTGCTTTTCGTCAGGTTGACGCTTATGAAAATAATTTTAATAATAATGTCTGTAAGAAGAAAATTAATAAGATAGGAAACCTATAGTTTAATGCCGATTCCGAAAACAATTTTTGAGAAGCTTCTTTCAACAGTTCTTACTCGTGAATGTTTTTCTGTCTTTTGCAAGAGGTGTAGCAGTCCATTGCAATAAACTACTTAATGCAAATAACTTTGTGTTCTTCCTTCTAGGAGATAATTGGATTCTCTAACAAGTTTCATTCCAAATTATAGTCGTTCAATCATGATTTAAGCTTATAGGTCCAAACAAACATATTTTCCCACTTACATTCATAGTCAGATAAGTATACATATACATATAAACAAATTAATCTAAATAAATATTTACGTATTAGGATACTTACCCCATATTGTAAATGTGAAAGTAGGTAAGTTTGTTTGGATGTTGGAGTTTCAATTACGGTCGAACAAATTCTAAAAAAACTTGGCATAAATGTCGACAATGTAAAGTAATAGGAAATGGGCACTTGTGATGTCGCTACTCTACCAGGTACAGAAAAATACTGTTTAACTTTCTCGTATAAATAGGCAGTTATTGCAATATTGCGGAAATTAAGAAGTCTGTCAAGCTCAGAATTTAATGAAGATGAAAACATAAGTCCGAACGGACAGATATGCGATGCTAAGGATACTGTTATCAGCGAAGAAATGGATTAATTTAAAAGTGACACACAGTAGATTATTGATAAAAATGAAAAAGAGACAAAACAAAACCTTGGGGGAAATCAACATTTATTTGGTGAGTTGCAGGCTTGAAACCGCCCAAAACAACTTAAATTGAGCGGTCCAAAAATTAATTTTTAATTCATTAGGTCAGGTACCATCGATTCCAAATGCTCGCAATTTCAACTAAAGAGCTTGATGCCACACTCTCTCAAATGCTTTGAAATATCGAGCGCCTTACTTTCACCACCAAGGTGAATAGAATGGTTCTACTATTCGGTTAGAAAATAACTGAAAGAATCGTACTGCCGGTCATTAAGAATAGGAGGGGAAGGAAGATTCGCCTGTTTTCAGTAATATTGCCATAGTACGAGTGCGGAAGTGGATTTATTCCATGAAATGCTTCGCGCGCTCTCGATTAAAGGTGGGGATAAAGCATATTGTGGGAGCATTCAAATAGCTGCAATATAAGCAGCAAGCAGATTGGCTTTATCCGAACAGCTTACAGCTGGAATGTCTTGCCCAATGAGTTTTGGGATGAGTATTCTTCAAACACGACGAAAAGTTTTTACTACCGGTGGGACTTTGTAGTATTTTTGCCTCAACTTTTGGTCGTAGGAGAATTTGCACGATTAATATGAGCCTTGCAGTCATTTCCGGCTATTTAACCTTTTTTCGGTTTTCCTCAATTGGCTTTCACGTATTGCCATACGGAACAAGCTCAACGCTTAAGCGGTGCGTAACTTAAACACCAACATTTTCGTTTAAGGGCTGCGTAAGGTATGCATAAAATTTGTTTATGATTGCAAATTTGTAATGAACTAGAATTAAGTTGAATATTTGGCGCCACCAAAAGGTATCACTCTCTGAACACCTTTTTTAAAATGCGTAACAAGGTTCCAAACACTTGTCTTTAGAGAAGTAAGAGATTAGTTGTCAAAGCAAAAGGAACACGTTTTTTAATAAATCCCAGTTTAAATTTAAAATCAAGAAACGTTTACAATCTCAGAAGTGAGATATCGACATGAAAATAACTCATAAAAAGTGAAAATGTCATATGTTCCGAATACTAGAACAGTAAAAGAAAGGTTCTGAATTGAGTTTGAAAACTACAGCTAGCGTTTCTAAAAATCTAGGTATTTTTGGAGGGCATTCAATAGACGCAAGGAATAGAGTAAGGTATAAGTAGAGCACTTTTCGAAGTGCGTGATAGGTACTATTACCTTAAGTTTTTGTGCTTAATTCCTTCGTCAGATGCGTTTCAGATATTAAACATGTCAATATTGTTTGTGTGAATGATTACCTCTAGCTCGCAGAAGGCCGTTCGCATTCCATGTAAGAAATTGGTCGCATTTATCATATTTAAGTTTATTTATTTATTTACAATGCTCATTTACTAATGTTAACATAATTGTTTACATTACATATCTATAAAAGTTTTCCTTTTAGGTTTACCAAAAATATTTCTATAATAATAGAACATTGGAACATTTATTAAATGAAATCAACAAATTATTAAACAAAGAAAACCGTTTATAGTTGGTACGATAGTCAGTTATATAAAAAGTATATAACATATATCTGAACTTTTATTCTTAAGGCTTACCTAGCCAATCAATAAGCTGAAGTCGATTTATATAAGGTGGGAGGGTATAAGAGTCTTGCCAACCTAATCCTCTCAATACAAATATTAAAATTTTTTGTTAACTTGTTCTATGTGACCAATGTTACATTTGTAGTGTAGTGACCATACTTGGAATGCATATTTAATTATTTTCCCTACAAATGCAGTAAATAGTTGCTTCACAACATAAGGGTCGTTAAATTCTTTTAATCCAACCGAGTAAAGAATAAGCTTCATTACGAATTCAGTTTATATGCGAGCTTACGATCTAATAATAGACCGAAAACGGACACATTGCCAACGTTAGAGAGCAACACTCGATTAAAGTTGTAATCATAGGGCACACTAAAGTTGAATGATGCCTTCCTCGAAATTTGTGTTCGAGCTCGTCTAACTTTTCAAACATGCGTTTATTTAACCGACTCTGTTCCTCCAGTGTGGCAAGAATCGCGGAGAAAATTTTAGCGACAGGATCAGACGTTTTTTCATTTTGTTGATTCGCTTGCAACGCGGCCTCGGCATATGTGTGTGTTCGAGTATTTGACGATTTTGTAAATATTACTAATTTTCTTTTATCGCGGCTGTTTAGACAATTCCTTAGCCTTTGGTCCAGAATTCGACGACTTTGCTTTAAGAAGCATTTCTTTTGATTGTTTGGACAGTGCATTAAGCTGTTTTTCGTCGTTCAGTTATTTTAGCGACGGGTTAAGATATTTTTTAATTTATCTTAAGGGTATATTAATTTTGACACATAGTGTGTAACACCCCTTAATATTCGTCGTAGACCCTAAAAGTATATATATTTATGATCAGGACCAAAACTTAAGACCATTTAACAATATCCGTGCGTCCGTCCGCATCAACTTTTGAGGCCTTTAAATTTATGCTAGAAAGCTGAGCCCTAGGGAACATATGTTCTCGCTAGGGTTTCAAAATGGTAAATTGTTTAAATTATTCAAATACGCCCACTGCCATGCGTTAGAGGAAGAGCGTGTTACAACCTTCACAAGATATGTAGATACTGCCCTCCTCTATAAGTTTTTCATATAAAGTTTTTTGGCACGCCTCCTTTTTGTAAACACTTTTCTCTAAAATCATATTTTCTTCGAAAATTTTCATAGAAAATGAAAAAAAAATGTTCAACAAGATAGTTAGCCAATATTTTTTGCAATATCTCGCCCATACAAATTTTTGGGCCATGTCCACTTTTTGGGGGCTATGCTATCCATCGGCTTCTTAACGCTTTTTCATTGGGGCATATAGGCATATGGGTAGGGTATTATACTGTTCGCCCCAAGCGCACTGTAGCCTTTCCTTATGTTCTTTAATAATTTTATAGCTCCACGCAACGTTAATTTTCCACGCATTAGAATAAATGGATGTTACTATGAATTCGGATTTTCAAATTGCGATAAGAAAACCATTTAATTTTTTAAAATCCGCGATTCCGAAAACTTTTATTGTAGGCGGAAGGTATCACGAGGCTTTTTCTCGTGCAATTCATTTTCTTTGCTTTTTATATGGTTTATTTCTTCTCTGATCTCGATAAGTGGTGAGGATCCGACTTTTCTTTTTGTTTAGTCGCCTCTTTGTATTTGGATTTATTTCTCGGACTAGCTTTTCTTGGTCTATAAAGTAATCGCGACGAACTGTCCTGATTGTTTTAACTTCAGCCTCTTTTTTGAGCTGAGACTCCCTAATCGATTTCGCTTTTAGATCTGGGTAGAGTTTTTCGATATTACTATGCTTAATGTGGAGTTCATTATTTTGCTCCTCTAAGCTTTTACATTACTTTACGTCTCGGGTTACGCACGAGGAGTCTTTCGGCCTCGAATGACTACTTTTAGGGTTTAATTTTGTCATAGATTCCGATTGCGGTGATCTAGTAACACCCTTTTACTATTTCTAAAAGTGGCAAATAATTGCAATAAATGGCTCTCCCTCCGAAGAGTGTGGATTTTCTAGTAAAACTGGGCATCACCTGGGTATCAAATCTTTTTGTTATGTCCATTGCAAATTTTTTACACGCTACAACTCGATATACGGAGGGTGGATTTTATTCGCCTCTTACGACAGGCACCTCGGGTACATTCTCACCTCAGAAACTTTCTCGTTACATGAGATGCATTGCATGGAATCGCCTGAAAAAGAATGGCAACTACTTTTAATTTTAACTTTTATTGAGAAATTTAAATCCATTACATTTTCTTATTAACTAAAGGTTTATTTTTGGTTGACTTAAAGATATGTCTGACTTAAACTATATATTTGCAAATCATAGAATTAATTTTTTTGGTGGTGTTTTGTTTTTTGTGTATACTTGCTCCCTGCATACAATCGCAACTGTGCTCTTTGAGGCATTTTTAACTTAGCTTAAAACTAAAATAAAACTAAAAACTATAACTTCGAAGGGTTACCATATTTAGAAAGATATCATATTAAATAGTATTAATAAAACTACATACTACACAGCGCTTAAATCATAAAAATTCCTAAAGATAAATAAAAATCTCATACCATGCAAAGAAAGTTTTAAATCTATTGCATTTTTGCTTGTTTTTTTTTCGTTTCAAATCGATATTAACTCCGAATGTTAAGTGAAGATGTTTTTTCGTAAAATGGAACGGAATGTGTCCCACTTGCATCAGGTCGTAACAGAGACATAGAATATTCATTACGCAAAATTAATTGAGATATATAATAATTGTCATTTAACTCTGGCCAATATTAAAATCGATTAAAGATCTAACAACAAGTGCGTTTGGATGTGAGCTGATTTTTTCCAACTTTTTTAAGAGCATTAAAGGCGTTACTTTTGTTTATATATATATAAGTTTGTTCGGAAACCATATTTTGGGCCTAATCGCGGTGTTATAAATAAGTGTCTAAGTTCTCACCGAAATCATCTTAGATTTAAGTAATGGTTTCAATGTTATAGACACAATGTTTGACTTGTTTATTACTTTTCTCGCATGCTTATTGAAAAAAAACGATTATGGAAATTTAAACCTAGAAACTAAAGGTACGATCAGTCGGTCTTTCAAACTAGTCATCCGGATGACACCCTGACGTCACTATGACGTAGAATTTAGTCTGAAGTGGTCATCCCCTCTGAAATAAACAAGTTTTCTGACGTCATCCGGATGATAAGTTTGGATGACCGTCTGATTGTACCTTTAGTTTCACTGCGCAATGGTATCACGCTACCATTTAGTTCCAAGGTTAGAGATTTGCTTTCTTTAAGCGCAATGTAGTGTGCTTTTCCACAGGCATTTCTGAAACATGTAAGAGCACATTTATCAGTGTTGATTTTGAGTCTTCACTTTTTAATATAATCTTTAACATGTGTTAGTTTTTGCTCAATTTTCTAAAGAGCCACGCTTGGCCATATGTCTAGAGGCCATTTCCACCTTCGGTAAAACTTTCCGCTTCAGGGAAAAAAGGTCGAAAATTTAGCCGCATATTGTATACAGGTCAAATTAATCTAACGGATGATTTATTTTAGGTTCCATGGAATTTCAGGTTGCAATACATTTGGTTTCGGCCAAAAAATTAACTTTCGGTCGGACTCTACTTATATTACTAGCAAATATAGTGGTATCATCAGCATAGTGAATAGATCCTGGCTCTTTTGAGATTGGATCTGAAAGATTGAAGTCCTGAAGGTATATATTAAATTAAAAAGTTGTATATCAGTTTTATAAGTCGAAATGAATATCTTGGCAACATTTTATCTCATACAAAATTGAATGGCCTGAACGACTTTGATGTAATTTTGCATGTTTGATACATTTAACATATGTAGTTGTTGAAATACAATAAAGCTTTTTCAATTTCAATTATAAAAAAACTTTATGTGAAAACAAATAAAATTTAAAAAAATTATTTCAAGAATTGAAATATGCAGATTTGTTGAAGTTAACAGTATATTTTTTTTGTTTTTTCAAGGCTAGGTGGAAAATCTTCCATGGGAAACTATGAGGACCGGCCGTGCTTGCTCATATTCTGTGTGAGAATCAAAAATATTCGTACTACAACTAGTTCTAATTTAAATTATTAAATAGCGTTTGGCAGGAAAATCCCAGCTTTTGCATCTAATGTCATTCCCAAATATTTAGCCTCATTTGCGTACAGAATTCATACCGGGTCAATAATAAATGAAATTACATTACTTATGAAATGAAATTGCTTACATTTTGTAGATAAAATGAACGTGCGTGGATTTTGTCTCGTTGAGAACATTACGCCAAGTTTTTCTCCAAGCGCATATTTTCCCGTTGAAGCTTATTATGTCGCGGACTGAATCGCTATGATAATATAATCTTCTGGTGGTATATCATGAGTGCATAAAAGAAATAAAATCGGGCCAAAAACCCTTCCTTGTGGTTTTTTTCCTCTAGTGATTTTTCAATTTCATTGGATTTTCTTTACACCTGGTCAATGGTAGAGTGCTTCATTCTAAATCCGAATTGGTGATCCGGTATTAATCGGCGTTTTTCAATAATCGGATCCAATCGCTTCAATATAAGTTTTTGGCATATCTTCCACGTTATTGGTAGAAGCAATATTGGACGATGAGATTTTTTGTCAATTGGAGGTTTTCCTGGCTTAGAAAGCATAAAAAACATTAAACTTTTTTGGAATTACCTTTATTATATTTTAAAATATGGGCGGTTTTATAAATTACCGTTATTATTATTATAACATAAACAGACAAAAATCTTATGAACCATTTTTGAGAATGTTAGTGATTTTGTAAGAGAATTGTATTGGAGGTACCGTTATTTAAACAGAAAAATAAAAACAGGAATCTGATGTTGCCCCAAAAACTTTATATACGAACGAATACGTGGAAACATATCGCCATCCGGCCTCCGGACAGAAAGGCCGACGGACGGCATTGGCGGACTGATCTTTTTGGGCTTCAAATGATAAGAAATCTAGTTTGCAAACGCTTGAATCATTACCCCATGCTAGCGTACGCATTACGATATTTGTATACTTTATGCAAATAAGTTTCCAACCCTTCTCGGGTACAGGCCTATCATACAAAAATAATCAAAATATATATACATACGTTACGTAGTTATATATGTATATGCTTATTATAAGAATTCAATCGTTATTTTATGTTTTTCTGGGATTCGACACCAATTGTGCGAAGTCATCACCCAAAGAATGATAAGTGTCATACTTACCCCGAATTGAAAAATTCATACAATATCTAAGATCTATTGACACGCTGGCGCTGGAATTCTCCCACCAACCCTTAGCAATAATATAAGCGCATTTTTAATCAAATGCCTGTCAAAATGTCAACCCTCATATTTAATTATTAGATGTACCTACTGCAATGGAAGCAGATGGTTAGATTACATCTGATATTCTTTGTTGCGGTTAATAAATTAAACCATTGAATTAAGAGAGCGCAAAAGATGCTGTATGTAAAATATAGGGTGCCCCAGTTAAGAAGGTCAGTCATATATATGTATATCTCTGATGTGCCAAGAAATATATGTATTTATATTATTTGGGAAAGAGTAGTCTGTTTCATTTAGACCTCTTTTCAAGTTTAAGGCGGTTGAAGCAGCTTATTAAGTTTCTATATCAGAGATGATTTCTTTTCTCTATCGGATTGGTATTGTTTTGGCCCCATCGAGCAAATACATGTCCAAAACACAGATTTAAAATGCAATGAAAGGCGTGTTTGCTTGTAATAGATCATGGTGTCTAAAACCATTTATCCAATTGCTTGACGTTTGTATAAAAACTTCGGATATTGTTTCGGTTGCTAGACTCTTCAAACTCCTAAAGCTATGCGACTGCGTTCCCTCTTTTTTTAAACGCAGAATGTTCTTCTTCTCTTTTTTCCTGGCTACTCTACGATAACCTTGGCTGCCTTTTTAATAATGTCGATACTGGAACCACTGGTTGTTCGTTGAGAGTTTTCGCCTCAGCGCTCTTTGTTGGATCTGGCTACTTTGGAAGTACTAAGGCGTCCAAAGTTGAATTTCTTCTTCTGGAAAGATCGCAGCTTCTTTCTATTTGACAGTGGTCAGAGTCGATGTTTTTCCCGCGGAAAGTACTTTCGAAGAGTAGGATGCATAATGCGCTTTGATTTTTTGGCGTTTCGACAGACTGGAGAGCACCAGTTTGCTGTGTGGATATTTATCAAAATAAATTAGTCAGTAGCCTCCATTATTTTATTTTCCATTGAAGTCTCGAACACAATTTTTACAAGTTGGTGGCTCCGTCGATTTTCTGAAAAGTAAAATTAAGAAGTCAAAGCTTTGCTGGCGGAATGTAGGTATGTGTACATGGATCAATATAATGCAGTTTTTTTATTGTATTAAGACGCGTGGTGTGACAAAGGCAGCTGTGTCATTATTAGATTTTTTTTAAAATGCTTGCAAATTTGGTAAATGTTGTGTTTGTAAACTTCAAATGGAAATTCCATTTTCAGGTGGTGTTTATTATGTCGGTTGAATTTTAGAAATCATATCATTATATGGTTTTTTAAAGGAAATTCATATAAAAACATAAGGAAAGGCTACAGTCCGCTTGGAGCGAACAGTATGATACCCTATCCCTATCCCTATATGCCCCAAAAAAAAACCTTAAGAAGATGATGGATAGCATTTTATTTCATTCTATAAAATTTAGAAAAAAAAAACATTTTTTGAAAAAACGCCCCCCAAAAAGTGGGCGTGGCCAAAAACTTTGTATGGGCGATATATTGGAAAAAATATTGGCCAAATATCTTGTCAAACACTTTTTTCGGTTTCTATGAAAATTATCGAAGAAAACAGCATTTTAGTGAAAAACGCCCACAAAAAGTAGGCGTGGCAAAAAACTTTATATGACAAACTTATAAAGGAGGGCAGTGCCTACATATCTTGTGAAGGTTATAACCCTCTATCTGTCCATCTGTAGCTTTAAATCGGTTTTTTCTAAATTGTGGGCGTGGCAGTGGGCGTATTCCAAAAAATTTTACACTTAACCATTTCGGAGCCCTAGGGAGTATGTGGTCCAAATTTCAGCTTTCTAGCTTGAATTTAAAGGCCTAAAAATTGCGTACGGACGGACGGACGGACGGACGGACGGACGGACATTGCTAGATAGTCTTAGGATTTGGTCCTGATCATAAATATATATACTTTTATGGGTCTACGACGAATATTAAGGGGTGTTACAAACTATGTGTAAAAATTAATATACCCTTAGGATAGGGTTATAAACATAAGGAAAGGCTACAGTCCGCTTGGAGCGAACAGTATGATACCCTATCCCTATCCCTATATGCCCCAAAAAAAACCTTAAGAAGATGATGGATAGCATTTTATTTCATTCTATAAAATTTAGAAAAAAAAAAACATTTTTTGAAAAAACGCCTCCAAAAAGTGGGCGTAGCCAAAAACTTTGTATGGGCGATATATTGGAAAAAATATTGGCTAAATATCTTGTTAAACACTTTTTTTCGGCTTCTATGAAAATTATCGAAGAAACCAGCATTTTAGTAAAAACGCCCACAAAAAGTAGGCGTGGCAAAAAACTTTATATGACAAACTTATAAAGGAGGGCAGTGCCTACATATCTTGTGAAGGTTATAACCCTCTATCTGTCCATCTGTAGCTTTAAATCGGTTTTTTCTAAATTGTGGGCGTGGCAGTGGGCGTATTCCAAAAAATTTTACACTTAACCATTTCGGAGCCCTAGGGAGTATGTGGTCCAAATTTCAGCTTTCTAGCTTGAATTTAAAGGCCTAAAAATTGCGTACGGACGGACGGACGGACGGACGGACATTGCTAGATAGTCTTAGGATTTGGTCCTGATCATAAATATATATACTTTTATGGGTCTACGGCGAATATAAAGGGGTGTTACAAACTATGTGTCAAAATTAATATACCCTTAGGATAGGGTGTAAAATTTTTTTGAATACGCCCACTGCCACGCCCACAATTTAGAAAAAACCGTTTTAAAGCTAAAGTTAGAGAGATAGAGTGTTACAACCTAAGGGTATATTAATTTTGACACATAGTTTGTAACACCCCTTAATATTCGTCGGAGACCCATAAAAGTATATATATTTATGATCAGGACCAAATCCTAAGACTATCTAGCAATGTCCGTCCGTCCATCCGTCCGTCCGTACGCAATTTTTAGGCCTTTAAAATTAAGCTAGGAAGCTGAAATTTGGACCACATATTCCCTAGGGCTCCGAAATGGTTAAGTGTAAAATTTTTTTGAATACGCCCACTGCCACGCCCACAATTTATAAAAAACCGTTTTAAAGCTAAAGTTAGAGAGATAGGGTGTTACAATCTTCACAAGATATGTAGGCACTGCCTTCCTTTTTAAGTTTGTCATATAAAGTTTTTTGCCACGCCTACTTTTCGTGGGCGTTTTTTACTAAAATGCTGTTTTCTTCGAAAATTTTCACAGAAAGCGAAAAAAAATGTTTAACAAAATATTTACCCAATATTTTTTCCGACATATCGCCCATACAAAGTTTTTGGCCACGCCCACTTTTTGGGGGCGTTTTTTCAAAAAAACTTTTTTTTATACCCTATCCTAAGGGTATATTAATTTTGACACATAGTTTGTAACACCCCTTAATATTCGCCGTAGACCCATAAATGTATATATATTTATGATCAGGACCAAATCCTAAGACTATCTAGCAATGTCCGTCCGTCCGTCCGTCCGTACGCAATTTTTAGGCCTTTAAAATTAAGCTAGGAAGCTGAAATTTGGACCACATATTCCCTAGGGATTCGAAATGGTTAAGTGTAAAATTTTTTTGAATACGCCCACTGCCACGCCCACAATTTAGAAAAAACCGTTTTAAAGCTAAAGGTAGAGAGATAGAGTGTTACAACCTTCACAAGATATGTAGGCAATGCCCTCCTTTATAAGTTTGTCATATAAAGTTTTTTTGCCACGCCTACTTTTTGTGGGCGTTTTTGACTAAAATGCTGTTTTCTTCGAAAATTTTCACAGAAAGCGAAAAAAACTGTTTAACAAAATATTTACCCAATATTTTTTCCAATATATCGCCCATACAAAGTTTTTGGCCACGCCCACTTTTTGGGGGCGTTTTTTCAAAAAAACTTTTTTTTTTGTTTTAATTAATCGAACTAAATAAAATGCTATGCATCATCTTCTCAATGGTTTTTTCTTTGGGGCATATAGGGATATGGATAGGGTATCATACTGTTCGCCTCAAGCGGACTGTAGCCTTTCCTTCTGTTTTTTTAATTAATAGAACTAAATAAAATGCTATCCATCATCTTCTTAATGGTTTTTTCTTTGGGGCATATAGGGATATGGATAGGGTATCATACTGTTCGCCCCAAGCGGACTGTAGCCTTTCCTTATGTTTTTACTAGAAATTAGCTTTCAATTATTATTGATGCGTTCATTTGAATAAAAAGACTACATTTTAAAGTCTTACTTCTTACTTAACGGGCTCCCGTCCCGAGAAGAGTCCCTTCCTGAGACACGCAGCCTTCCATCCTCTGCGATCCCGGGAACGCTGCTTCCAGTTGTACTTCGTAATTCGATTCAGGAGTTTTTAACCCATTTTTGTTTGCCAAACCAAAGTAGCAGCGGTTTCCTAGGGTAATTCTTCGACGGACCTCTACTAAGATGCCATTTGTGGAGTTGATGTTCACCCCGAGCTAGATGGGCTCCATAACTACTTCACATTTAGTCGATGAAGAGGTTGTGTGTCTCCACTTGAAACTCGGTGGTCTTTTCCAGGATTTGCCTTAATGTGAAGATTTGGTCTACAGTTAATCTGCCGGGCCGGAAGCCACACTGTTACGTGCCGATTAGTGTGTTGCAGAAAGGTTTGAGACGTTCACACATTACGTTGGATAGGATATTATATGCAACATTAAACAGGGATATGCCTCGATAGTTCTTGCAAGACATAGGATCGCCTTTCTTATAGATGGGACATATGGAGCTGTTGGTTCAGTCATCTGGCATGCTTTCCTCCAAACTTGGTTGATGATTTGGTGCATGCGCTCTACCATAATATCACCTCCGTATTTGAAAAGCTCTGCAGGTAGACCATCAGATCCGGCGGCCTTGTTGTTCTTTAGCTTTTTTATAGCTGAACCAACCTCTTCTATACTGGGCGGAGGGACGGGTTCTTCATTGACTGGACGTGGATTCTCTTCTTGCCCCTTCACTCTCTCTACATTTTGCCGTTTAGCAGCTGCTGGAAATACTGCTTAAATACATCTACTATTCCCTGCGCGTCGTTGACTAGGTTTCCATCGCTGTTGCCAGTTGCTTGGCTTTCTTATAAAACTTCGGGATGTTGTTTCGGTCGCGGGACTCTTCGATCTCCTTGAACTGGGAGACTGCGTGCTCTCTTTTCTTCCTTTGCAGGATCTTCTGCTCCTCCCTTCTCCTGGCTCGGTACTCATCCCTTGCTGCCCTTGTTTTCCTCTGCAGCGTTCTAATGTTTGCATGTTCTGTCAGCTTTTTTCGGTACACGCATACATAATTTTTTCATCATACCACGGTCTTTTTTTCTGGGGTGAGGTGGCTGGTATCCTAGGGTGGTTTCGGCTACCTCCTTATGATATCGTGATACTAAGACCACTGGTTGTTGGCGTCTATGGTAGGTGAATGCACAGTGGAGAGTTTCTCACTCAGGCGCTCTTTGTAGGCTCTGGCGACTCCAGATGTGTCAAGGCGTCTAACGTCGAATTTCTTCTTTTGAATCTTCTTCTTTGAAATTTCTTCTCTTCTTCTTCTCGTTGGAATTCCTCATTGATAGGGTCCTCAGCCTCGTCGTTAGGGGCGTGTGCACATATTAGGCTAATGTTTTGGAATGTAGTTCTGATGCCAATCACAGCCAGGCGATCACAGTCAGGCGATCACTTATCGGCATTTCTTTTAATACAAGTCATTTGACTGTTTTAAATGATTGTCTCACAAAATACTTCATAATAGATTGGGAATTCAATATTGAAGTCAAAGTAATGGTGTGAAGTATTTTGATCGACATCAGCGATTGCAATACCCAAAGTATTTCTTTTACAATACTCTTACAACTCTGACAGCTTTCATGTGCTTAATCCTTTTTTCTTTGGGGCATATAGGGATAAGGATAGGGTATCATACTGTTCGCCCCAAGCGGACTGTAGCCTTTTCTTATGTTCTTAGGATTTGATCTGGTGTTGATCATAAATATATGTACTTTTATGGGTCTACGACGAATATTAAGGGGTGTTACAAACTATGTGCCAAAATTAATATACCCTTAGGATAGGGTATAAATATATGGACCTGAATTTTGTATTGAAAAAGTTGCAAGCTTAGATATATAATTAGTGACTTAACTTTGTTTGGAAATAAGCCGCTTTGTTTTAGATAAACAACGAAACTGAAATAGTTTCTCTGGCGGCAAAAGAATTAAAATCCATATGGTCCAAAAATCTTCCTGCTTTTATAAAAACTCAGAGGCTTTCCCGTAACCGTCTCACTTCTTGAAGTATTTGACCCTTTAATTTCGCAACATAGTTGGGGCTTAAATAAAATAAAGTGCACGACTTCGTCACACGAAGCTTTCTCGCTATATATGATGTGCATTTTTAAATCTTCTCAAAAGAAATGTTAACATTTGATAACATACCAAATTTATTTAAACTACTTTTTAGGTTTTGAAAATTTTGATTTTCTTAAAAACGGCACTTACGATTGGACGCATTTAACATAATTGCTCAAAATACAAAAACTAATCAAAATCGTAACAGCCGTTTTTGAGAAAACGAATTTAATTTAAATTTAAGAAAATCGTTATATAAAAAAAAATATTATAAATATAAGTATGCAAATTTGTTTAACCTTGTAGTATAAAAAAGCAGTAAATTTGTTTGGAGTTCCCTTCATTAGTTTTCGAGATATTGGCAGTTTTATAAATTACCGTTAATCGATTTTTTTACCAAAATCTGAGAGTGCAGTATTTTTCGCTGCAAGTATCCCAAGTATCCGAAGTACAAAAAAAGACCGAAATCCTTGGAACCATTTGCAAGAAAATTCGTGACAAAAAAAATTAATTGTTACCGTTATTTAAAACAATAAATTTTTAAATTTATTTAAAGATGCCCCGAGATGTAACCCCAAAAACTTTGAAGCAAATCTGTCGAACCATTTCGTCATACGGCGCCCGAACAGACAGACCAAGGATCCACTTTTTTGAACTTCTCTATAGTCGTAATATCATCGCTCATACTCTGTTTGAGCCCCAAATTTCCGCACGATCGCAATAACTCTCTCTTTAGTATAATAATATACATATACGACAAAGTTAAAGAGTTAAACTTGTGAACTGAGTAATAAAAGACGAAGTCAGCTGTTTTACGTTATTATGTTATTTAAAGTTAAAGATTAGTTAACCCTATGGTGCATCGTGATTGGTATTAAAATCATTATAGTTTTTTTTTTAACAATTTTTCTTAATATACTTTGTTTATTTTATAATGCACGCGCACTAAAGGGATTGTGGATGCCCTTATAATGAAGTAACACAGTGCGGGGATTAGGGAAGTGAAGGATTAGGAAAAAGGAGATACCGATGCATGTTGGTTTTAAATATCTGTAAACAATAATGTGTAGGGAAACAGAGCGGGGTAGAGCATTCCACATTCGTAATGTACGGTTAAGAAACGAATCCTTGTATTTCAATGTCCGTCCGAATACAGACTTAAGTGAACTGATGTGTATTCCTAGCATTGCGAGTATTTCGGTTGAACTGCTGTAGGGGTGGAATGCATTTGGCCATTTCGTTTGAGCACTTATGGTGGAAGTAGCGATAAGACAACGATATCGCACGTTTTTGAATCCTGTCCATTAGCACCAAATTTGTTATTGGTGCACCAGACCCGATATGAGCGTTGTACTCAAGCTTTGGGCGAATAAATGCCTTATTAATTCTAGCCAGATCAGAAGGGGTAAATGTAATACTAGCCAAATGAAAATGGGTTTCCTATTCCTTTTCATTGTGGGAAAAGTTTAGAGTGCTGCGCTCCTGGAAGGATACTCGTTAAGGAACAATACATACTATACTTTGCAATGGTGATGTTAAAAACACAGATGAGGAATTAACCAGAAAGTCAACTCTGCAATATCACTATTAACCCGCAAAAAATATTTAATAATGGTCGCAAAATCCTCCCTCAATTTTCCTACTACCTGTGGGTAAAATATTGTACCCACAATTAAATTTTGGTTTATTTTATATATTCTTAATTGTTAAAACAATCATATTTCGTTTTAAGTCAAAAATAACTTCAATGAAATTGCATAGTAATAAAACCAAAAACAATGTTTTGCATTGGAGTATCTGTCTGTGCATTCGTTTATAGAGTTTTACGTGGTAATGATTCTAACGAATTAATGGTTTCAAATTACGTATTTTCATCAGCAATTTTATATTTACCTACAATAATATACACGCACCATGTGTCAATAAAATGTATAATTCAAACTACCTAATGCACGCAATGAAGCTGAAATATTCGTAATTGGGGTCGGTCTAATTGATGTAAGACTTTGCCTTCAGTTTCGTAAATATCAATCGCCCTTATTACTCATGCAATGACACTTTATTCAAAGTCATAGAACCGGAAATATTAATAGTTTCTCTTTTCTAATTCAATTTGTTCAAATTACCCACTTACAGAGTGGTTGCTATGATAAAAAAAGGACAACCAAACTCAGAGTATAACATGTCCAAGTTTTGTAAGCAACAATACACGCACATGAAAGTTAACCGATTTTGATAAATGCACATACACAATTTGTAACAAGAAAGAACAGTAGAAATGCAGGAACAAATAAGGGAGGATAACGTGCATACACACAAAATGGTTTTTCTCAAGATAAGTGCACACATTCAGACCTATATTTTCATAAAGTGAATAGAAATAAGCAAAAAAAAAATATTTTCAATTTGCAAATGCAATATCCTTGCGAATACATTAGGAACTGTTTCACTTTATGAATAGTAATTTTTAAAATCGGAAATATAATAATATTAATTCTAATAGATACATATATACGTATATACAGTACACATTTGCATTAGGGTTATCTAAACGAAAGAATAAGAGCAGATATGTATTCGGCTAAGGTGATATTTGGAAATTATAATTGTGGGTAAAATATTTTTTTTTCGACTTAAAGTTACGACAGCCATTGTAAAATCCATGGCGATGTCACTGAGCACGGGCAGCAGCGATGGGTCCTGCGAAAAAGAAGAAGATGAATATACGTATAACCTCGTTACTAAGATATATCCATACATAAGATAAGATGAGAAGCTAAATAGGTTGTCGCCAATACCTTTAAATTTGTAGATTCGCCTGAATCTCCTGCATGCCCTGGATACGAAGAAAATTCAGAGTTTGTAGTTTTTAACTGCCAAGGTGTCTTGAGCATAAAACACAATTAGATAGATAAGTCAGAGTCACTTGATGCAGAGAATATAATAGTAAGAATGTTAAAATGGAATGGGATTAGTACTTTGTTAAGCCGCACAATATATAAATTTCGATTTTATATTCTACTTGGTGGGTGCAGCGGCTTAGTGGTTATATGCGTAGGACAAGGACTACTTAGCAAGTGGTCTCAAATTCAAATCCAGTCTTGCGAAAGTCTCAGAATTAAATTCGTGTCAAAACAATTCGGTAAATTCCATTCGTGTCAATCTTCGCAAACAATGGTTGGAGATGCCAATCCTCAGGTCCTGTATGGGCCGTTAAGAGTAGTTTTGGTAATAGAAATAATATTCTTATTAAAATAGTTTTTAAAATAAAATTTATTTATAATGAAAATCGATTTATTCATCTTCTTGCAAATGATTTCAATATTCGTTAATTTACACGCATAGCCGATAGTACACAAGCAACATTTAGAAAATAAAAGTTTATTAAGACCCCGACGAACACACTGGACACTCTAACTTAGCTTAAGTTTAGTGAGTACAAATCGGACACTACCATCCAATACGGACAACACGATGTTTATGAAGATTCCCTCTCAGCTTCCAACAAAAACTTCTGACAGACACATGTATGTAATTGAGGGGATGAAAATTTCAACACCATTCTAATAACTTTGGGCGTTTTTATAAACGTCAAGCTTACAAATAACTACATTGCCTTTGGTCATAAAGGCAAATTTTACAGAGACTGAATAAAATTTAGTACGTTTGCGAACGTCAAAATTATCCTGAAATACACGAGTCGAATGATAAGGAGAATGTCATTTTTAAAATACAAAAATGAAACTGAATATATATATATATTTTAGGGAAGACGATAAGAAATGGAATTTAGAAAATGTATTGCAATTGAAATTTCACTGCCATGATCAAATTTTCGATTTTCATTTTGCCTGTCAGTCTATCCTGCCTATGTTCTTAGAGAGTTTTGAATTCACCACGAAACAAAAGCCTGGAAACACACCAACAAACAAATACTTAATTTTTTTTGTTTTAGTAACCAAATCACTCTCAACCTTGTGTCTTTGAGGGACTCAAATTGCGAAGCAGCATAATGAGACTACAACGTTCAAGTAAGTTTTGTGGGAAGAAAGGCCATGAGCTGTAATATTGTTTAAAAACGCAACCGGATAATTTAATTTATGTTACAAACTGTATTTATGGACAGGTACGAAATAGAATCATCGTTTTTTTTCTCTAGATTCTGTTGTTTAGGTAAGATACTTGTTGAGTAGTAAAAGGACCTTTCGCATAGCCAAGAATCTGGTTTTCTACCTATGTTATGAACTTGTTCAAAAATAATTTCAATCAGGGTTTTACTCTCCGCTATAACCCGACAAAGAGCAGCCGTCAATTCTATATCGTGATTGTCATTAATTTGTGGGCGCTTACCTTTGCCAATATCTAAGAGAAGTTTAGAAAATTGCTTTCATATTTGAAGTCACATAAGCTTGCCTAAAGTGCCTCAAAAGAACTGAACGTTTGTTGCCATACATTGATTTAATCAGAGCGCATACCTCTCGTGACAACAGTTTCTTTTTGTCCAGAAAACATGTAACCGCCCCCACCCCCCCCTAAAAACAAAAAATCTGCTGACATTTCTTATTTCCGCATTTTGCTATTTGCGGCTTCTACAAATAATTTATTGACCATATTAAATTCTTTCTATATTGTTAACAGGCATTCACTTTGGCCCTGTTGCTATTTTTTGAAGTGTCGCACATTGGGTTTTCCATTTATTCAACTTGGAATTTTGAACAAAAAAGAAGAAGATGAATATACGTATAACCTCGTTACTAAGATATATCCATACATAAGATAAGATGAGAAGCTAAATAGGTTGTCGCCAATACCTTTAAATTTGTAGATTCGCCTGAATCTCCTGCATGCCCTGTATACGAAGAAAATTCAGAGTTTGTAGTTTTTAACTGCCAAGGTGTCTTGAGCATAAAACACAATTAGATAGATAAGTCAGAGTCACTTGATGCAGAGAATATAATAGTAAGAATGTTAAAATGGAATGGGATTAGTACTTTGTTAAGCCGCACAATATATAAATTTCGATTTTATATTCTACTTGGTGGGTGCAGCGGCTTAGTGGTTATATGCGTAGGACAAGGACTACTTAGCAAGTGGTCTCAAATTCAAATCCAGTCTTGCGAAAGTCTCAGAATTAAATTCGTGTCAAAACAATTCGGTAAATTCCATTCGTGTCAATCTTCGCAAACAATGGTTGGAGATGCCAATCCTCAGGTCCTGTATGGGCCGTTAAGAGTAGTTTTGGTAATAGAAATAATATTCTTATTAAAATAGTTTTTAAAATAAAATTTATTTATAATGAAAATCGATTTATTCATCTTCTTGCAAATGATTTCAATATTCGTTAATTTACACGCATAGCCGATAGTACACAAGCAACATTTAGAAAATAAAAGTTTATTAAGACCCCGACGAACACACTGGACACTCTAACTTAGCTTAAGTTTAGTGAGTACAAATCGGACACTACCATCCAATACGGACAACACGATGTTTATGAAGATTCCCTCTCAGCTTCCAACAAAAACTTCTGACAGACACATGTATGTAATTGAGGGGATGAAAATTTCAACACCATTCTAATAACTTTGGGCGTTTTTATAAACGTCAAGCTTACAAATAACTACATTGCCTTTGGTCATAAAGGCAAATTTTACAGAGACTGAATAAAATTTAGTACGTTTGCGAACGTCAAAATTATCCTGAAATACACGAGTCGAATGATAAGGAGAATGTCATTTTTAAAATACAAAAATGAAACTGAATATATATATATATTTTAGGGAAGACGATAAGAAATGGAATTTAGAAAATGTATTGCAATTGAAATTTCACTGCCATGATCAAATTTTCGATTTTCATTTTGCCTGTCAGTCTATCCTGCCTATGTTCTTAGAGAGTTTTGAATTCACCACGAAACAAAAGCCTGGAAACACACCAACAAACAAATACTTAATTTTTTTTGTTTTAGTAACCAAATCACTCTCAACCTTGTGTCTTTGAGGGACTCAAATTGCGAAGCAGCATAATGAGACTACAACGTTCAAGTAAGTTTTGTGGGAAGAAAGGCCATGAGCTGTAATATTGTTTAAAAACGCAACCGGATAATTTAATTTATGTTACAAACTGTATTTATGGACAGGTACGAAATAGAATCATCGTTTTTTTTCTCTAGATTCTGTTGTTTAGGTAAGATACTTGTTCAGTAGTAAAAGGACCTTTCGCATAGCCAAGAATCTGGTTTTCTACCTATGTTATGAACTTGTTCAAAAATAATTTCAATCAGGGTTTTACTCTCCGCTATAACCCGACAAAGAGCAGCCGTCAATTCTATATCGTGATTGTCATTAATTTGTGGGCGCTTACCTTTGCCAATATCTAAGAGAAGTTTAGAAAATTGCTTTCATATTTGAAGTCACATAAGCTTGCCTAAAGTGCCTCAAAAGAACTGAACGTTTGTTGCCATACATTGATTTAATCAGAGCGCATACCTCTCGTGACAACAGTTTCTTTTTGTCCAGAAAACATGTAACCGCCCCCACCCCCCCCTAAAAACAAAAAATCTGCTGACATTTCTTATTTCCGCATTTTGCTATTTGCGGCTTCTACAAATAATTTATTGACCATATTAAATTCTTTCTATATTGTTAACAGGCATTCACTTTGGCCCTGTTGCTATTTTTTGAAGTGTCGCACATTGGGTTTTCCATTTATTCAACTTGGAATTTTGAACAAGGAATGTATAGTTTTTTTCGGGGCGCAGATGCAACCGCTATAGCAATTTTATTATTGGCACGTATTTTGGCTAATAAAAGATTTACTAAAAATGTACCGTCTGGCGCATCTAGATAATACATACAACCAGCGGCTGCGTAGCTCACTATTTCCTAAGCTATATGTAATGGCCTTCAAATTGGTGATGACGGACGGACAATGCCAAATTTTCCTAGAATTTTATGTTGATCATAACAATTGCTTTTAGGAGTCTACGGCGAATATTATAGGATCTTAAGCCTACCTTCTCCAACCATTGTGTATTCGAAGATATATTTTTAACACGAATGGATGGACCTACAGTTCCGATATCGAACGGTAATTTATATTTTTGAGCTTTTCATGGCATTTCTTACTCTTGGATGTTGTCAGACGTTGGCAAGAGATGTGTCCGCGAATAAAAACTTTTAAGTGAAATGAACCGGGCTTTGAATCAGCGACCACTCGCTTAGTGGTCCACGCACCCACGAATATTAAGGCGTGTTACAAACTATCTAACCTTATTTGCGCAAAATATTTAATTATATTCGAGTAATTATTATATTATGCACATAAAGCTGCTGTTAGAATTTATGCTTGTCACAACGTAACGTAAAATTAAACGTCACCTATCATCAAGATGGCGACGAAAATCGAATTATCGAAATCGGTCCAGGTATAGGCGTTCTTGAGTTAAAAGCGTAGTAACTAACGTCACTCTTTTTTATATTTAGATTAATCTGTCGCGTTTTAAAAAGCAATGAATGCAAATTTTTAATAGTCGATAATTGCAGTTCTTCCTATTGGTTTTCAATCTACTGATTGCAGGAAGAGACTGGATTGCTCTTCTTCCTAATGCACACTCTTTTTTCAATAGAAAAATTAACTTCCCTTTGCTATCGACAATTAGTATTACAATTAAAATTAAAATTATGAATTATTCTCAACTGGCCGGGTTTCAAATTGGAAAATTTTTTTTCCCAGGTGGAAATTCTTCCATGAGACACTATGAGGACCGATCGCATGTGCTCATAACAGCGTGAGTTTCTAACTCACTAAAAACACCTTTCTTCAAATTACTTTATACTACAACTAGGTTAGTTTCTATCTAATAGTTTAGATTCAATAATTTATATTCGCGTTTACAAGGCAGCTTCCCATTGGAGGCTTTTGGAGGCATTTGGAGGCATTTGGATGCATTGGATAAATTTTATTCAGATAATTCAAATCCGTTTTATCCGTTGAAGTCTGGGCACTAAAATTGTATCGTTCAAAATTTACATATATCATTTCATTATTGCAATGACCGTGAAGGCGAGTCCGTTGCTTACGGGCAAACGAATTTATTCCATCTTCGACGGTTGCCACATCCAAATCTCTGTAGATGTCATTACTGCTGATATACCAGGGAGCGTTTTTAATTTTTCTTAGCAGGTATTAATCGGCGCTGTTCGATAATCGGATGTAACCGCTTTAGTAAAATTTTGTCAAATATTTTTGTCATAATTGGTAAACGAGATATTGGTCCCTACGATTTCTTATCATTGTCAGGTCCACGACTGCGTCATTTATGAGATAAACGAACATAATTAGTGCTTCCCCATGCAATTTTTTTAAGGACCTGTCCCATAATTAAATCGTATCCAGGAGCTTTGTTTAGTTTCAATTTTGGTATTGCATAGCGCATTTGAGCCAATTTTAATTCATTATAAAATTGTCACATATCCCCTTTAACTGGTATCGATTAGCTCTTGACCGTTAAAGGGCTTAAGTTTCTTTTAAGTCATCAGCAAAAATTTAGGCTTTTTCTTTGTCTCCTTTCGGCCATTCGCCATTATTTTTTCTGATAGGAGGCGCTCGCGATTTTGGCTTTTTAATACTTTTCATAGCTTTGCGCAATGAGTTGTTCGAACACTTCTCGGCGGTGAGACCTTCAAGATATGAAGAAACTTTGCGATTTTTAAAGTCCTGAATCTTTGTTTTAAGAGTGGTACAACGATTATTGAATATCGTTTTATTCTGCGGAGGCCGAGATTATTGCCATTTTTTACTCGCTTTTTTTCACCTTTACCAATTCAGTTATTTCCTGAGGATAGTTTATTTTGCTTTTTGCGTTTGTTATTTTTTTTTTGTAAGACTCCGATAAATTGATCGACTTTGACTTCAAGTTCAAATGGCGTTGAAGGAGACACGTTAAGATCGATTTTGTTTTCGAAGTCCTTTCTAAAAGAATCCCATATAGTTGATAAGCCAGTATCTCTGGTGGGCACTTCTTTTTCAATTGGCAGCCGCTAATTGTCAAAAGGACAGATGGAAACATTCTTCAACTTTAACATAGCTTTCGGAAATCCCTTTTAAAATTTAAAAATCTAAAATATCTGGATGTTTTTGCCGCATCCGTAGGCCAGACAAAACGTCGATTTGCCTGACGAGTTAACATGTAATCCAAACTGCATACCGGATTCGTAGAGAACTCTTTAGTTTGGTGAAATGCATCGTGAACCCCAGAAAGTGTGTTTATACCTTATCCTAAGGGCATATTAATTTAGACACATAGTTTGTAACACCCTTAATATTCGTCGTAGACCCCTAAAAAGTATATATATTTGTGATCGGGACCAAATCCCAAAACTATTTAGCAATGTCCGTCGGTCCTTCCGTACGCAATTTTTAGGCTTTTAAATTAAGCTAGGAAGCTGAAATTTGAACCACATATTCCCTAGGGCTCCGAAATTGTTATTTGTTTTTGAATTTTGACTGCCATACCCACAATTTAGAAGAGAACCGTTTTAAAGCTAAAGTAATAGAGATAGAGTGTTACAATTACAACCTTCACAAGATATGTAGGCACTGCGACCTTTATAAGTTCGTCATATAAAGTTTTTGGCCACGCCAACTTTTCGTGGACTTTTTTTTCGAAAATTTTCATAGAAACCGAAAAAAAATGTTTAACAAGATATTTAGCCAATATTTTTTCCAATATATCGACCATACAACGTTTTATGCCACGCCCACTTCTTGGGGGCGTTTTTTCAATAAAAAATATTTTTTTTTCTAAATTTCATAGAATGAAATAAAATGCTATCCATCATCTTCTTAATGGTTTTTTCTTTGGGGCATATAGGGATATAGATAGGATACTGTTCGCCCCATCAGACTGTAGCCTTTCCTTATATTTTATTGTCATTTTGCAATTCAAGACTCTTTTCCTAAGAGATGCAGTTGACGATATTAAAAATTTGGATTAGCTGGTAAGAGATTCTCTTCCTCCTCCGTCATAGTAGTCGTCGTATGGGAATCGGTTTTTTGTAAGTTCTTGGTGCCCGAATTCATTTAGATCAGGCCCCTTTTTTTGTCTTCGTTCGTTAATTTTGGAGAACTAAGGGAGAAGAAAATGTCATTCTGTACTCACCCCCTGTATACAAAAAAGGGGAATTTAATTGAAATAAGAGGTCCCCAGGTATCTAGAGTTCACCTTTAAAAGACAGCATAACATTGTGCCATACATTCCATGGACAATGTCGTTTTACCACCCGGAACTACGGGGTTTATCGAGTTATTCCTCTCGATCCGTCATATTTAGTCGAAAGCAGTGCAGGAAGTGGTTCTTCACAACGTATGACGGTCTTAGAAACAAAGTTCCTCTGTTTCCTTTCCGATGTCTGCTCAGCTAAGGACGTGTCCTCAAGTGACATTCTCTTTTGTCATTATTCAATGCAAATTTGATGCATTTTCATTTTCAGAAGAAAAATACTTACTTTTAGTCAGGAAAGCTGTTTGAAAAATTTAAATATTATTAAGAAAATAATGTCGACGTAGTTAAAAGGTTTGAATTGATGAAACCACTCGCCCGGCTCAATATATTTGCGCTTCGTCTCTGAAATATACTTACAGAGTGTTACCAACCTAAAGTTCAATACTTTGAAATATGGGCATATGGCTTTATGGGCATATTTCTAAGGAAAAAAACCATTAAAGTGTTTATCTCCATATTTTTTAAAAATGTTGAATCAAATAGTACAAAAGATGTAGGTCTTTGTTTGTAATAGAATATATATTTATTGTAACTTCGTTTAAATTCTCAATCAAGTCAATATCCCATTTGAATTTTAAGGTTTTTAATTTTCTATGTTAAAATAGCATTCATCGTATTTAGGAAAAATGATATACGGTTTCAGTATAGATATATGTGATATTTTAAAGAAACCTCTGCGCTCCAGTTGGAAATTATTTACATAACCAATAAGTGGACGATTCGCCTAAGGGTTTTATACGATGTAAATCTAAAAATGTTCTCCATTAGAAGTTTTTTTTTGATAAAAGCTGTCTTGAGATTGTTGTTGAGAGA